>SRHC01001470.1:66015-556015 GCA_004794325.1 Pomacea maculata | reverse complement strand
TCCTTACACGATAAGAAGAATAGTTCCAGCGGATAGTCCTTCCTCTGTCTTTGATGCAGGTTTGATACAGCAGTGGGAGCTGGTCAGCTGCATGGACTGCAAAACCCCAAATACTGTTATTAAATAATATGTGTGTTCGCGCACAGTTTCATTTCTTTAACTTTATGTTTGTCCTAGAATATTTTCCATGCTTTATGTTTCTACAGGTGTGATGTACATGCGAGACGACCTGCTGCTGCTGCTAGCTTACGTAAGTCAAAGGGAGTAGCTCCCCCTGAACCACCAGGTTTCCGTCTTCAACCTTTTGGTCACAAATCAAGTCGATAACTAGCGACCTGTGGTAGAAACATAGGTACAAAACCTGTAGAAGTTTAGGAAAATAATATCTGTTATATGCGCATACGTTTGCTATAAACATATATGGAGGATTTTTTAACAGAAAAATTAGAATTAGATCTTGATTAAGTACATTTTAATGCCTCGTTAAAAGAAAAGAAGTTGAATATTTTTCATTGTATTTATTGTCACACATATGTATCTGTAGGCCCCCATATTTTCAAATTACTTTCATCGCACACACATTTAGCAGTGTGTTAGTTGTTTTTTTTTTCTTTTGGTACTGCTTGTTTCTATTTACTTCAGGTTAATGTAGGTTTCTTATTTCTTAAATGCACGTGCCCAATACCTTGTTTTGCTATCTTGAGTAGCAGAATATTTGATCTGCAATGTACCAGAGCTGTTTTCGAATGTAGCAGAGTCTTGGGTACCCAACATGAAAGACTGGGCTAAATTGGATGAAACTTGGCATCCCTGCAAGATACAGTATCCAGCTAGACAGTTAAATTGCCAGAAACAAAAGTCTGCCTCGCAGTGATAGTCAATAATCTTGATGAGGATAACTAAGAAGAACAACAACACTTATAATTAAAGCAAATATACACTAAAAAAAAAACAGTGAGACAGACAGAAATAAAGGATGGAAGGAGGGAAGAAAATCAAAACGTAAACTAGAAAAGTCAATGAAGAAACAGATTAAAAAGAATAATTTAAAACTGTAAACTTTGAGGGGCAGACCACAGTACTTACAGAAACCTGCTTGCAGTCAGTCAGCTCATCAAAGGGCGTACATGGATTCCAAGAGAACAGGAAGCCAGATCCTAAGGCGTCAGGTTGGTCCTTGTACCTGGAATATTGCATGACACTAGGTAAGTCTTTGCTCCTCGGTACTACAGGACCACATACATCTGTAATTAAGACATGTCAGATTGTCTCTAATCTTGCTTGTTACCTGAGCCTGATTCTTTTGCACAAACAAGTCCATATTTTCATATTCTACAGAGAATTAGACTATTCCATGAGCTACCCTTGAAACGAGGAAATGGGTTTTAGAAATTCTACGCCAAAGAAAAAACTGGAAGCTTTATAAAGAGAATTGACAATGAGAGTCTTTACAGATGTTGAGTTTATTTCGAGTGTTTGCCCTGTGACACCTGGACTATTTCGTCTAAAATAGAAAACTGCTAAATTGAAATCTGGCTACAGAGACAGACCTCAGTCAATAATGTTACATGGATTGGGTTCAAACATTCTAACTTAGCATGTCCCTCAAATAATTACTTTTACACTTGAAACAGGTTTTGTGAGTGAACAAGATCCAGAGCACAATGAATAAATGGATGACACTAACTTTGGGGAGGGTTATCATGGAAGGAGGTCTGCAAAGCAGGATGTACCGAATAAAAAAAAGCCGGTGCCAAAAGATACAAATAAATTAATAAATAGCACTTTTATTTATTTAGTGTGTATACACACACATATATATATGCATGTACTGAGATTTTGCCAGTATTATTTAAGGCGCCATCTACTCAAAACACTCATTCTGTGCACACACAAAGACCAAGAAACAAAATAGTAAGAGATGAATCAAAGGCAATATAAGGAATGACACTAACTTGGGGCTGCCCGATGAAGAAGCGAGAGGTGTGAGGTCTACAAAACCGCTGGAGGTCTGACACGTGCAAGGTCCAGTCTTCGTGCACTGGCCCCAAACAACTTGCCCTATGGAACACATCCCCGCCACCAGCACGACAACCAAGCGGGCTCTCGTGTTGTCCATTCTGCTCGCAGACACACAGACAAACACACTTGCAAGGTCCCTCGTCTGTCCAGAACCGAAGCGCTGTACGAGCTCACCCGTCACTGACAGGTGCTCTCTGAATCATTGTTATCAGCCGGCTTGTAATGTGGTTTGCTTAATGAGTGGTCACGAAGCACGAAACGACCTGCTTTTTGCCTCGTGACACGTTTGTCAGCACACGAAGACATGAGCTGGTCTGACAACGATCAAGAAGGAGACAGAGCTGAGGGTGATAAAAGCTCGAATAGAGGACTACTCGCGAATAGGTGATTACCCACCACAGGGAC
This sequence comes from Pomacea maculata, assembly GCA_004794325.1. Classification (NCBI taxonomy): domain Eukaryota; kingdom Metazoa; phylum Mollusca; class Gastropoda; order Architaenioglossa; family Ampullariidae; genus Pomacea; species Pomacea maculata. Next base: position 553,588 of record SRHC01001470.1, on the reverse strand, counting down.
AGAGAATCTAGTGCCTGGTAGGTGCATGTGTTCTCGTCTAGGGTTTCTTCTCTAATCTGACGACCGACATTCCTGAACAGCAAGTAGATTGAGAACTCAAATCACAATACTGAATTTTTCAATGTACATTTTCTGCTATGTATGATTGGATAAAAACAAGTGTTTAAATGTGTTTTTGTAAACTTCATCAGTCCTCCAATCAAAGGGAAGTATGTGTGTGTGAGTGTAACTTAAACTATTCAGAAAAGAAAGATATATATATATACATCAAAGTAAATACTAGTACACTGAAGAAATGTATACTTCACTACTAGTACACACTTCTAGCAGATAAATAGACTGCGATTGTTTATTGAAGTTATGGATAAGGTGGATGATTAGACAGTTCGTACTTGTCAAACCAATGCAACCAGATTAAGGTACTTGTCATACTTGACATACTATACTGTGAGATCACATTAGACATTCTATCTTTGAAGTCTTGGTCTTCGTGCTGCAGATGCTCGCAGTTGCTTTCTCAAGCTTGCGCCAAGATTTGCTGGTCCAGCCGCTGTTCCTGAAAAGGTGTTTTTAACATACCTGGAGGATATTAATGTAGCACTTTGACTCCAATGAGTTGCCTGAGAATTTTAAGGTACTGAATGACAGCTAAACAGATTGAGCAACAACGGTCTAATTCCCATCTCATTACACGGATCGAAACGATGCTATTTTCGCTTTCGTTTTGTTTAACGAATCGGAAAATCGTGGGCGGTCTGGTCTGTATTTTACTGGCCAACAAAGTCCTAGTCAGCTAGGCGTCAAGCATTCTGTTCAGAAACTAGGTGCTGTACACTGTACAGCAAAACACGTCCTTCATTTGTCCACAAAGTCCTTCAAAATTAAGAAAATCGTTAAAAAAAAATAGCATCCTCGGATATGGAGCAGATAGTCCGTTTTCCAACAGTTAATTCTTTCAAGTGTGTCCATGATTTATCATGCAAGATAAAAGCAAGAAATAGAGAATTCCGCTCTACTTTTTACAAGCCATTGCCTACATACGGCCAACCACTCAAGTTCATTCCCCTCCCCAACGACTATTTGGTACGTCACTGTTTATCTTTCCGTCACTACAAAGTACTTGAGGAATTAATCTTTCCTACAATTAAGAGCAGTTCGCTCATACTTTATCCCTATTTGTGACATATCTTTCCGCCATCTTTGCGACAAAGGTATTCCGCTTGAGTCTGATCCACGGGCGTGTAGCGGCCTTCGCCCCGTGAAGCACACATCCGGTACGGGCTTTGCTTGCATCCGATTGGCGAGATGTTATCGCGAGCTTGGCCTGGTGTGACAGGAAGACGAAAGCTGTGATCAAAGCCCGTCGTTTGCTACTTGAGAGTTGAGCCGTGAGCAGCATTAGACGCACCGCCGGGCCAGCGGATGCGGAAGATCGGACCGTTAAATAGAAGCCGTAAGAGCAACGATCTGTTTACGTGGCCGGGGGGCACGACTTTCTGTCGTCTTGCAAGTCCCTCAGTCGTTGTACAGGAGCCAATCATTAGCCTTGATGTTTAGTATAGATAACGAGTAATGACTATGGCGATGAAAATGACGAACGTGTCGATAACTTTGAAGAAGAAAGAGAGAAAGGAGAAGTAGAAAGAAGAAAAAAAGAGAGAAAGAAGAAAGACTACATTTCAGTTCAAATAATTACCCAATTACTCATTTTTCATCGTGGATTAAAGGTTTCTCTATGTTTCTTTACAGAGTCAATCAACTTTAACAGTTATCATTGCCACGCTGTTTAAAATGTTACTGACTGCAGTGATACAAATTTGTAAATATCACTTTAGTTTTGAGGATGGGCGAAAAGAGGACGTGTTTAGATATTTATTTTTTAAACTTGCTAAACATCAGTTGGGATGTATTTTTCTGTGCGGTTACAGTGACCTTTTTTCTAGGTGATTTTAACCTCCAGTTTTCCAGCAAGGACCCATTCGGTCCAAAAGTTTTGCTGTGACAACGAAGACTTATAACATAACAAAACATTTTTAAAAACTCTACTGTGCATGCGTCGTAGTGATCAAGGATTTATTAAAATTAATTAAAAATAGCAATTCTCATTAACTATTATAACTTTCTATGTCTCTTACGATAGAGAGCTCATCAAGTCAACTGTAAGGCGACAAATTTCCTCGGGACAGTGATGGCTTCTGTTCTTAGCAGACCAGGAACCATCCAGACTTTGGCGCGCCTATTACTCTTAATTATCCTCGACGCTAATCACTAATTTTCCTTAACCAAGTATAGATCTGCCATATTAACGAACGATAATGATGAATGAATGATCGCCATGTTAAGGCCCTAGCTTTGACTGTAAGAGAGTGATGCTATTTTGCGCTAATCTTTGCGGAAAAATCAGTTCAGCCAACCAACGTGGTATCGGGCACGTGAGCATGCGCGCTGGTAGTCAAGGTGCAGGGTCAACGGCAAAGAACGAACGGGAAGGGGAGGGGTGCTAGCTATAAAAGTAAAATGGCAGGGTAGAATTTCGAGCCAAAAAATATCCCTACAACACAAGTGCATTAGAAGTCACCTGATCCTCATTCCCCGCCCACGGGCATGTGTGTGTGTGTGCGTCTCTCTCTCAACGTTTTCCGGTCGTGCTGCAAATCTCTGCTTACAATCCTTTGCGACGATAACTGCAGGTCGATGTCTGTCTAAAACTGGAAAACAATTAGGAAATGCGCGTTAACTGTGCAGATGAAGTTATTTATGTAACGACGGTTCAACGTTTTGCAGAGCTCACATCGCCGGTAAGGACATGAAGGAGTGTGAAACATTAGAGTTCATCAACGCTATCTGTGTTCAAAAACCGCCACGCGCAATGAAGTAAGCAAACTCAAAAAAAAAAAAAAAAAAAAGCAATGAAGAATAGAATGTTTTAAGATGAAGATGTGAAATAATGAGATCACTAAAAATGTAAAGTAGTGATAGAGAGTGGTGGGAAAAAGAGCGCGATCGAGATGAAAGACAAAGAAAACCCAAAATAGTATAATATCATCACAGACTGAAAACACAAACAGGTATAGAGACAAAAAAGGCTTCACCGAAATCAGCACGCACACATTCGCACACAAGCACACACATTTTTACTTACAGTTTATTGTTCACCTCCCACAAGTAAAAATGCCCATACACTCACGAAAACACTTAACGCAAACAAAAACAAAACCATTTACTAGTCCGGAAGCCAGCGACACAAACAGAAAAGATAAAATATCTCTCTTCCTTCATTTCCGCTTCGCAGATGCATTATTTTTACAGTTCCGCGACCGGAAGATTTAAAAAAGGACACGCAGCTACACCGTTGTGGCAGCTCGGTTACCGTCTGAAAGCAACGGTTTTGGTGTCATCCGAGCACTTGTCACAACGTTTACCGCGACCCAGGTCTGCGTATCGCGTCACGTGACTGGAAACCAGAGTCGAAAACAAGAGCGAAAGATATTTGACGATTCCATTATTGGACAGGAGATCCTAATCTCCGTTGGTCGACCTCTTCACATTGGTTTCCTACTGATCAGCCTGCTTCCGGTCTGTGATGTTCTGAGAACATAATGCATGGGGTTAAAGTGCACTGAAGCGTGGCCTGGTGCTTGGTGTGATGACGCAGGGCTGCCTAATGACTAATATCATTTTAATTGAACTAACAATATATTTCTGTTTTATTTTGGATCAACATTACCAAATACATGATTCATACTGCAATGAGAACAACAACAAGCACTTGCAGCTGAGCTGTCGGCTTTATGAAAAAACATTCTTTGTCGTCATTGACTGCAATCCATTTTTACATTACTGACATCCTCGTTCTCCATTCATATTTAACCTTAATGCCATTTCCAGCAACAAAGAAAATGAAATGCGGCGGGGCTCTCTGTGAGCACTTATCTTCTTTTAACCTGCCTCTTCTTTTTCGTCTGCCTTATCCTATCTTGACAACTCGGGGGGCCTCCTTGTTGACAGAAAAGACGTCTGCTGCTCTTCTCTGTGCTATCTACTTATCGCTTTCATCGATGGACATTCTGACCTCACATCCGGGACCTCCTGGCTCTTACAGATGACTCTGAAGTAGGCAGGCGAGTGTCGTCTGTTTAAATTGTGTCGGCGATACATCATGGAGAGGCTGTCCTCCACGAACTTTGAACTTCTTGGCCTCCAGACTTCGTCATCACTTTACAGGCCAGTGTCGGCAGCTTGGCTTCTGTGGAAGCTCGCTAACAGTTTTATGGCGTCCGTGGAATTCGATTCTAACAGAGACAGCGTTCAGAACAATTTAATTTGAGCAGTATAGCACACGTCTGCCGCGTTACAAAGATTAGAATCTCGCGTCCCTTGCCTTGTATTCCTGTCCTACGATCCGCCAAGTATTTAACACGAATAACTTGAACACTTGGACAAGGGGTGTACAGGTCTCACATGGTAATGAACCTACATCCCCATCGATCCTGACTGTTTCTAAATAGGGACTGTATTTTTTTTTAATCTTCCGCATAAAGATTGAACACATCTTCTCTTCCTGTTGACACTGTTAAAAATCGAACACGAGTGTTTGATTTCTATCTAATCCGGCTTTGAACACTTTCCACCTGCGCTGCAGGGAATCCAGGAGGTTAACTTCTGTCTCTGCACATGTGCAAACCAAGAGACGTAACTGTGTCTGTGGAACAAAGGGCGACCACCCGTGGCATAAAAAGATTTCATCTGCTCGCGAAATTCATAACAGTCTGTCTCCTCAACATCGGACAACATTTACATTCACAACATTCACACTGACGACATTCACGATCAACGTGTAGACACAACACGCAGCCTCCACTTACTTATTTTGTATTTAATGATGGAATGTTAGTCATAATTTCTTAGTCATAATTTTTTTCATAAATATTTGTTTTATAAATTACACTCAAGGAAAACATTTCTGCTTATTTTTTTTATGTTGCTTTGAATATTTGTGTGTGCGTGTGCTCGAGAGACAGAAAAAAACGAAATGCACATTATCTTCATGAATCCCATCTGAAAATAACTGGAAAATATTGTTTGGCCCGGCTTCGTCATTTTAATAGCAGGACATTAAAATAAATAAGCACGTGGTGTAATTACAGTTTCCGATTTGTAACTCTTCTTGACTGATGCAGACAATGTAGGATACCTATGACTGCTGTAAGCTTGCGTGTTTATGTTTGTATGTAAGCATACTGTACGCTTAAATAAATTTGAGCTGTACATTTAGCCTCCATCGTCATCCTCATCATCCTCATCATCATCATCATCCTCATCATCATCATCATCACCGCCACCACCACCACCACCACCACCACCACCACCACCACCACCACCACCGTAAACCAGTCTTTTTGCTGAGAATCTTTCAAAGAACAGTTCACTTGGTGCACGAGCTGAAAAAAAGCAATTGCATTATTGCCTGACTGTTCCTACGGATGTTAGCTGCAATGATCTGTGACATTTCTCGCTGCTCTTGTTGCTGTCCTCGACAAACTGTTCTGTGGCATCAAATGACCGACGTGAGATTCACATCCCATCCTCATACAGTAGTGCACGATTTGCGAGAGGGACGAACAAACAGAATAACGGAGAAAGACGATGACAGGCAGATGTTCTGTAGACAATAAACCTGCCATCGCAAGCTGCCATCTTTAATGCATTCAAGCTGACGGCACTGTCTGGACTGCTACAGTTCTCCAAATAAGAAACTCCGTCAGAATGTTTTTTTCTTAAACAAAATTTTGTAAGTTTTTTTTTCTATCCTTTCCTTTTTTTTTTCTTTTTGCCAGTGGGCTGAAATTCTGAAAGGTCACCCGTCTGGTCATCTTTTTATTCAAGTTGGTATCCCATGAAGCACAATTCTAGGTCTATTAATATCTATATGAACGCAGTATAATGAAGTTTTCTCAATCGTAAATTTTTTTTTTGTTTTCCAGAGGGAGAATCCGCTAAATCAATTATCTTGAAAAACAAAACGGGAAAATAAAGGCTTACTCGAGTACAAGAGATTCTTTTTTTGGAAATGTCTATTCTTTGTCACAATGATGCTAAATACCCAACTCTGAATCAGTCTTTATGCTTCGCTCACAGAATACAGGTTTCAGAATAACGAAAGATTTATGTATTGTTGAAAGAGAGTAAATTTCCAGGAATATTGCAAGAAGACTCAGTTATAATCACAGCACATCCTTGTAACAAACTCTAGACTGTTCCATGTTCTACAAGCACTTTTGACTCGAGTTCGTCTTTAAATTATTATTGAGAACCTTACCTTACGAACTTTAATATCGAGACCTTAATCAGTTCACCGAACTAGCACTAAACAAAACCAATTCATATCAACCAAACCCATAAAAGGTAATTTAGGGATATACGCTGAAAAGATAAATATGATAATAAATTTGCAGCGTTGAAGAAGAATTGCGATTCGTTTGAATCATTGTCGCCTCTTCAGTGCTCTCATACTAAATGGATGATTTTCTACGATGATGGGACAAAAAAAAAATAATAATAACTCCCACATACACAGAGTTTCGTGAGGGCTGGCAATTAACTATGGCCCGTGTCGGAGAGCATTGTTTAATTCGTGTCTTTATCACACGTCAGTTCTGGTCCTCGGAGACTGTAGGGTCGACAATAAGGAAATGACGTTCGATTTTCCTCTGCTTTGTCTCCCTTCGGGACTCAGCCAGTCAAATTCTCGCTCTTGAAAGTCGGGAGTGGAATGGCTTGGAGCAAGGGGAATAGGTGGGTTAAAGGTTCGTGATACTGCTATCGGGAGAAACAAGTTCGATTATGATCTCTTAGAACAAGAGTTACAGAAAGAGAGATGAAACGCAGGTAAGATGTCTATCAGTACATCGCGACCTGATGGAGGCACCGACACCTGGAACGTGAACTGTGAGCTGACGTCGGCACTCGCACGCGCTTTCTCTCTCGCAAGACAGGCGGATGTGGTTTGAATGATTTTTAAACGCTCTTTAGTTTCATATTACTTTTTCCTGATATTTCTGTTTCAATTTTTTTTCCAATCTGAACCATGCGTTATATCTGTTCCTGGTCTCGGCGCTCTACATCTGATTATACAGATTTTCCTTTTTTAATTCACCTGTCGAGAAAAGAAAATTCAGGTTTAGTGATCTTTCTCTTCTGTTAGCCTTGTACTTTAGAGCACGCATGTCAGGTGGTCCGCGAATGCCAGTCATCATCTGTCAGCAAAGTGATGTTTAAATCAAGACACTAATTAGTCCGGAGCTGATTTCACACGAGTTTTAATTGTGCCCATGGCCAGCTGCTCGCTGGCATAAAACGCTCACTCACCAAGTCTTGACGTCACAGCGCGAGCTTTGCGTCATTTAACCGCGTCATCCGTTACCCTTAGTAACGCGGTGCACGTCTTTATTTTTAATTGTCATGTAGGCTGTGAGTATGGTGGACTGACATCGCTATAATCATCCACTGCCATTTGTAATATCTTGCTGGTGCGAGTGGAGGTTCAACACTCGTGAGACTGAGAACTGAGAGAAGCCGCTTGACGTGACGTGAGACTGAAACTCTTCAACATTGACAGATAGCATCACCTTAATACCTCATTAAAAACAACGACATTCATTTCATTAACATTTTAATTAATAAAGAACTTTGTAATTTTATGTAAACTTATTACTATACTACTGTCACAAAAGTAAATTTTGTTTTGAATTGTAATGAAATAAATGCCGGAATTTAAATTTGAAATTCATGGTACAGAGTGATTTTAGACCTTGGTGGTCCACCGTACTTTTTACTTTAGTAAAGCGGTCCGCGGTCTGAAATACTTTGACAACCACTGGCCTACGGCCAACGTGCCTAGAAATTAAGAAACTTTAGTGATGAAAGAAAGAAAGTGATAATAATTGCGTGGTAGACGACAGTGAACACATAAAGACGAGCAAAAAGAGTTGACGATGAAAACATTGAGTTCTTTTTGTCTGCTACACCTGATGGGTATCCGACTACAGAGCCCCAACTCGGAAAGAAAAATGAGAACCGAGTCATCTTACCGAGTGTAAGACATCGCGAAATCTGTCATCTAACCCTTCCTTTGATGTCATATAATCATTTTTCTTCGGTATCATCTTGAAACGCGTGCATAGTCACAAAGCAAAAAAAAAAAAAAATTTGAAAAAAGTATAATTGCAAGCCTTTGATCTAATTATTTGCAGAAACCCGCTTAGCTGTGCCGTAATTATGAAGACATAAAAGAAATCAGGCTTGTCTGACCACATCCTTTATTTGTCTTCCCGTCTCAGGAAGTGCGCATGTGTGTTGTGCTTTGTGAGTTTATGTGCGTGTGATGTTGTTGTTGTTGTTCAGTGTGCTGACGTTTGCGCTTTCGCGTGCAGATGTTGTGACTATAATTCATCACATTCTAATTCTTGTGTCTGGCATCGCTTTGTGTTCATGATTTTTTTCTTATATTTGCAAAGTTTCACCTTAGAGGACTTCTATCATTCCCCCATTCCCCCATCAAAAGCAATTTTCTTTATTAAATCGTTAGACGCCCAACTGCTCTGTGGTCAAAGAAGTGTACACAGGCATCCCCGCACTGAAGTATTATTTTTAAGGGCATGATCGTCGTCGTCATCATCATCATCATCATCGCCACCACCACCATCATCATCACGGAATAAACAAAGACATTGGTTGGTAGAAGAAGAATAAAGTTGTATCCAAGCAGCGAGGAGCAAACAAACAGACGTGCAGAAACTATGACAATAAAACTGTCGAACAAAACAAGAGGCAGCGCAGCAGAGCATCAGAGAAAATGGAGCGCAGTCAGCGGGGTTGCCGTGGAGGATCGCTGTCAGCTCTCAGTCTCGTGGGGAAGACGAGACGAGACCTTTGTTGTGTGACGAACGAGTGGCCATCGAGCCTCGTGCACACATAGGTCAAGGATGCTGGCTGATCAGGCGAGGGTGGCGTCAGCCCGTGCTCGGCAGAGCGTTGACGTCAAAGACTGCCTTCAGAGAAACTTCCGGCAAATTTGCTGCACCAATCCCAACTCGTCATTTATTCCTGATGAAAGAGCGCTTCTTATTTGACAAAAGCTCGCTGTGCGAACTGTCTCGGTCCATTGGACGTGGTAAGGTGTCTACTCACTCTGACATAGAGTCCTATCACTTTTTGTCAAAAAATATCAGTCTTCCTATCTTTATGTCTCTTCTGCGAAAATAAAAACCGTATAAAAACGCGATCACTTCCATTAGCAGAGTAATTAATTGATTCCCAGATCACTGATTCATCCATCCATCCATTCATTCATCCATCTATTTGATAACGAAGTAAAATGTCCCTTGCTTTCTGATCTACAAACACGGCTCAGTAATCTTCTTGTTTCTTTTCTAAGCTTGGTTCCGTGGATTTATGTATATGAATTGTGTTTGGGGATGGGTAGTGGATGTTTACTTGCCTTAGTGGGTGTGTGAATGATGTAGAAAAATAAGACGATAAATGAATGCCTCAGCACAATGAGTAATTAATCGTGGTATGTTGTTGTTGTTGTTGTTGTTGTTCACAATTATAAGTAAAAACTCACGGACGTACAGCCAGTAACTCTCTTTCTGTACTGCAAAGTCAGAGTCCATAACTGATATTAAGTAAATGGGACCAAATCAATCAGCAAATCAATCTTATTATACAGATTTACTTGAAAAAACTAGAAAATTAGAGTTGCTGACCTCAATACATATGTTTCAGATAATGTTCTTTTAGGGTAGTTACTAATTCTCTACATTTAGATTCATTTAAATAAGGGAATATTGAAACTTCTATTTTCTCGCAGATCCTTTATTTCTTTTTCTCTTAACAAAAACAAAACAAACAAAAAACACAACTAAAGAAAAGAACGATGAACAACCGATGATGTTGCGATAGAGCTAACTAATGCCTTCTAGCAGAAAGAAAAATCCCACAGCACGTTGCCAAGCAATAAATCCATGTTACTTAAATACCTCCTCGCTTTCCTGTCTTTAGGGAGATCTCCGATAAAGGGTGGGCGGGTACTGTAATAAAGAACCCTGATTTGAGCGATGTTTGTTATTACTGTTATTTATTTTACTTATGTTTGCGGTTTTTCGATTTTAGACGTAAAACTCTGGATACATACAAGGCCGCCCAGATTCCCAAGAACTGAATGGCCTCGTAAGTAAAGCTAACAGTGAGTAATGTCCGCTTCCATTCTTCGACATGCTCCTTCAGCTTCTTCTGGCAGCCGACGGCCGCGAAGCTGTTGTTGTCGTGAGGGTTCACTGGACATTCGAAGTCCACCAGCGCCGCCTTTAGCTTCCGGACGCCGACTGGACCCCCGTCTACGGGTTCGTTCTTGAACTTGCAGCACGTGTACGGCACGACGGCGCGAGAAGGCTGGTCGTCGTGGGAGGACTGGACCTTGGGCCACGACCGGTTCCAGCCCTCGAAGCGCTGGTAATCTACCAACCCGGTGATGCCGCAACAGGAGTATCGCGCCTGCAGGTAGTTGAATGCCCAGGTGATGTCATTCTTGCTGGAAGTAAAGGGTCCTAAGTACTCTTCTTGCAGAACCTTCCGAAGGCACGTGTGCATGGACTTTGCATACTGCAATGACGTCAGTCGGTTGATTACACAATGGCAGTTTCAAGTAAAACCATTTAATTAAACTTTTATTATAATTCCAATTTTTTATCCGAACTAAGCCATTTAACAAAGCATTTGCGCCTTCCTCCAGAAAATATAGAAATTGTGGAACACGCACATATATATATATAAAATAAAAATAAATGTATTCATATAAAATATGATAGTGAAATGGGAAATATTGGTAAAATGTTTGATCAGATAAATGGAAGCCAGTGTGCAAACTTATGTTCAAATGGTTTGTTTGAATCGATCATAAGATACTAAATTCAAACTCTCAGCAACGAAACTGTTCCATTGAGGAAATAAAGTCTTTGAATATCGTGATCTTTTTGACCTTAGGACAGAAGTGAAGATTTTGTTGGACACCAAATGATACTGATTGGACACCCTCATAACCATTTGCTCTAAACGTTCCAATGGACTGACCATTAGTGATGTCACAAGGATTTCAGTCAATCCAAAAGAAATAAATAAATAAATAAAATGACTACAAGGTGCTACTGACAGAGCTCTCTGCTACATACCTGCCAGCAATTTTCAACTTGATGTCATATCAGACTGGTTAATCTTTAAGCACTGGAGCATCAAACACACAGGCTGAAAGAACATGGTAACCGATATTGCACAATAAATGGTAACGAAATATCCAATTAATTTAATTCATGTCTTCCTCGACACTGCAGAGTCCTTGGTAAGTTTGCTGCAGATGGCTATAAATGTATAATGAATGAATTCCATTCAAAAGTCAAATCTGTTGTTGAATCACTCTTTACCTCCTTTATTTTTCCCTCTAACAGCAAAACAAGGTAAAAGAATTAAATAATTTATTTTGCATTTGGAGTTGTTTTTTTTATATTAAGTGCATATGTTTTTCTAATCATTTGGTAGCCTTTTAATTTCGCGCTTATCGGACCTGTCGTGAAGCCTCGATGGCAGCCTGTCTACATCGGTAAGGGAGGACTCCAGTGCGGAATCATCTCAGCAAGACAATTAGCTCTGGGTTACTAGAGAGGTGTACGAGACCCTCCGTGCCGATGTGGCCGCCGTATTGTGCTGGCGGCACAGCCACTGATACTTATGTATGTCTATTTCCAGACAGCACGTAGGCGCACTAAGTCAGAAAGCAACTAACTCCAGGATAGACCGAATGAGTTAAAAACTGAAGGAAAAGAAAGAGAATGGCGCTGTGTCCTTATTATCGGCATACTGATGGACGAGAAAATGGCGTGCAATCAGCAGCTAGCTCTTTTCCTTCTCGTCAGTCCTTAGAAAATACGACTTCCAGACGCTCGAAGCAAAAGAGGGTTAACACGGGACCCGGTCTTTTGTTCATCCGAGTTCTTCCTGCGTCTTGGGCACAGCTCGAATGTGTTCTGGTCACATATCTTGTACTCCCGCCAGGTGCGATATGCCTTACCTACATCACAAGTTGTAATTTCGAACTGGTGTCGGACGATACCACAAAGGGCTGGAGGCACACAGATGGAGTAGAACAAAACATCAGGCGAGCTCTCTGTTTCTCCCTCACACACACACACAGAGTCATAGACACACGTACGCTTACACGCACGGTACATAAGCACATATTCACAAAAGTTTGCTCAGAAAAATGGAAATATAAAAGAGCAGTATATATATATATATGAGTATAATTGTATATGGACGTGTATATATGTGTGTGTGTATATATATATAGGCGTCAGGAGAAAAATGGCCAGTGTGTGGATAAAGGGTCGGAAGATTTAAAATCATTTTTGTCTCGTAAGACATAATTCACTACCATAGTAGACCGTTTCTTATTTTCGGCATAACAAGGAAAAGTAAATGATAAACATGTTCCGCGATGCTGACTCAACTACACGGACTGCTAATTAAAGCATCAGTTATAAGTGTTATTCGTTACGAGCTGTCTTAACATGACTGACACTGTCGAAACGATGTCTATGGTCTTAACGGATTGTCGTCAGGTATAGTCACATACTGGACACATTGCAGTCAGTTAGTAATGTCTTTCTTGTCCACATGCCACGGTGACAGTAAATGTAGTCAAGTCATATGATTACTTACAATATTCTGTAAGACAAAGAGGCCGACGAAGAAGAGGATCTCAATCAGGACCAGCAGGTACACGATCAGCGTATAGCAGTACAGCACGCGCCATTTCTTTTTCAGGAGTGCATAGACACCCAGCGCAGTAACCACGGAGAGGATGCCACTGCATGCCAGCCACAGGATGAAACAGACAGGAAGCAGACACGACTTTGAGGTAAAACAGACATGACACAGGCATGAAATAGACACGACACAGGCATGAAACGGACATGACACAGACACGACACAGGCACGAAACAGACATGACACAGGCATGAAACAGACATGACGAAAGCATGAAACAGACACGACACAGACATGAAACAGACACGACACAGACATGAAACAGAAATGAACATTTTGTAGTATAAAACTTAGATGCTTGCTTTGCCATCGGTTTTAAGAACACTTGTCGTAGGGTTGCAATGATCCTTTCAAAGTTGACGTTTTGCTCAGACAGACTTCGGATGAAGTGTAGACATTATCCTTAACAGTTAATTAGAACACGAACGTATAAATTATAGACTCGTGCTCAGGATGTGCACCTTGTAAAAATGCGCACATATAAATCTACAATAAAACAATAATAATTCATATTATATTGTAAAGAGAGCATTTCGCAAAAATCATTTGTATTTGTTTTCGAGAGAAAAATCTAAGTAAAAGAAAGTAACTGGAAAGGTGTCTTAGGTGTACAAAGTAATATTTTCAAATAAATTGCAAATCACGACTTTAAATTAACGTTTCAACAAATGGAGTATGTCAAAATGGGCAAATAGCCGCATCATGCTTAGCTACCATAAAAGTAATCTTCATGCAAACAGAACATGTCACTTGGGGCTTACATTTGCAGACAAACTACAGGCAAACACAGAGACAAGCAGCGACAGTGTGATGTACTCGGGGTGTCAAGGTATGAAATACAGTAGATGGCCTAGAAAGATATAGCGCAAATGAAAGAAGATTTTCACGTGGAGTTGAATACCACGAACTGACTACTACAAGCTCAGTTTTGTTTTTTTGTTTTGTTTTGTTTTTTTTTTTAAAGCAGCAGACAAGGTAGCTATTTCCGATTAGAGTTTTGGGGCGTTATGTTGTCTCAGCTAGAGCTCCCTTTTATATTCTCTTGACTAACACAAGATGTTTGAAACATTACGCGGTGTCAAATGTTTGACAACTAAATGCAGCTCGTTACACACCTATAGATGTTACACACCTGTAGATGAAGATCGTACCCACCACGACGTTCTGAAAGTGGTTCCGGAGGCCAAGGGACAGGCAAGCCCGGAAAAACTTGATGAACGGGTCGTTGGTCTTCATCAGATAGATAGCCATGGCGAAGCAGCCGATGCTGACCCCAAGCTGGAAGTAGTCTATCAACAGATGCAAACATTTCGCAAATACAAGCAATATGTTGATCCTCATTGTTCGCCCCAAGGTAAGTCCGTCGTCGTCGCTCCAGTCGGTGATGTCCGTTGGTGGTGATGAAGATTCAATGTGCGGCTGGCGTTGAAGCTTTTATTCCTGATTAGCGTTCAACGGCTGCTTTGTAGCATCGGAGGAGCAGGTCAATGTCTGCTGGACACCTCACTGAAAACGTCAGAGATACATCAGTGTCCACGTCATTTGATGAATTTAGTCATCAACAAGATTACGTCACTTTGATAATCACATGACTGTCATCGTTTCATTCATGAGCACTCAAATGACCCTTCAGAGTGGAATGGTGAAACTGCTGCTGTCACAGAGACGCCTATTCATTTACTTATTTCTGTGAAAGTAGATTCTCTCCATTGTTGAGATAATCGGATGTCAGGCTTTCACATTCACATGAACCAGCAAACTGATCCAGAAATACATTGAAGGTATTTTTTTGCCATCATAGATATGTCGCCCTGAGGTCGGAGACGTGGTGACCCCTACAGTCTAGGCTTTCAGAAAGCTAATGACCTCAATTAGAAGGGGTCAAAAGAGAGGACACACTCTACTGGTGAAGTTCTCGAAATTTTTCTGTTTGCAATTTGTCTGCTGTCATATTTTGACAAATCGTGTGACTCATGTCATTAGTATATCACTAATTATCACTATAATACAGGTCCTAAAACACATTCTTGGTGCAAATAGAAATTAATCAGGATTATCTGCGGGACTGATGGTTGATACAGACATATTTTCTCTGCAGCTTAACAGAGACAGGATAATCTGCGCCAATTTGAGGAGGTATCATAGGTACAGAACATACCCCGAATAAGATTTAAGGGGCCCTTGTGTTTTCACGGTCATGTTGAGGACACTTTCTGCCAGCTAGCTGCAATAATGAAATAAAATAGAAATGGCCGCTGTGACCAAAGGTGATGTTCTGGCCTATATTACAAGCTGCCTCGTGCCCACTCGCCCCTCCTACCACACACGTGCCCGCGCAAGCACACAAGCAGGTCTGCGTGAGCTGCGAACGGGATTGTGGGTGCATTGATTTCATCCTCCGCGGTGTTGGCGCTTGGGGCAGCCCTCCCTGCTCTCCATTCTTCTTTTTAATAAAAAATGCTCGTACCTTCTGTCCATCCATTCCTCACTCTCTCATCTTCATGTTTCCTCTCTCTTTCTGAGTCATTTCCTTTATTCCCATCCTTTTGCTTTTACCCTTGTCCTGATCGTTAGCTTGTTTCATCGCTTGTTTGTTAACGACTAACATCGAATGACGACACTGGTAAATAATGTTTTGAGCATATAATATTTCTAATTTTAATTTCCTCTTGCACATCGACATTTATTGTTAATAATGGAATTATAAAGACTAGAAGTAGTAATAATAAAAAGAGGAGGAAAACAGTAAAAGCAGTTGTAAACATTAATTGTTATGTAAGGGCAGTAGCCGTAATTTAGTAGCAGCAGTTACAGTGCAGGACCAGTAAATGTAATGTTGTAGCAGCAGATGTAATGACGTAACAGTATATATTATATAGACACAGCAGTAAGGCTAACAGTATTGTAATAACATTAGTGGCGGTAAGAGAAGAGGATCATCAAAAGCAACAGAGAGAATAGTAAGGTTGGTAGTAGCATCAGTAATGCTTGTAACACTTTCTTTACTAATGCGATTCAGTAAAATATCATTAAGGAATAAAAACAAGGTATGGCGGACGTCTTGTGAGTATGCAAGTTGACCACTTGACATCCTGGTGTCCAGTCTCGGAATCTCCCGCCTCCCTGATGGCCATTCCCGTCAACCAATAGGCGCCTGTGGCCGGCAGGAATGCTCGTATTCAAAGAGGACTTGTGGATGCTATTCCTAGATTTTTTCAGAATGATGACATCTCAAGCTATTTGTTATTCTCAGTTTACCAGCACGAAATAACAAGAAGATAGCCTAACTGAAGGCTAGACTGCAGAAGAGGTTTTCCATACATTCGGAGAAAGGAGACTGACCATCATGGTCCATGCACAGGTAAATCTACAATAAATAACTGACTCGCGAAACCAGCAATCAAGTCAGTTAATCAATCAAGCAATCAATGAAGCAAGCCATTAGATCAGGCAATCAGTCGGTCCTTTTCTCATACATGACATCAACACATTATAAGGATCTCCAGTTATTACTATGGAAACAGAACTGTTTTGCATGGCCGGTCCTCTCACTGTTGCTAACCTCGCGCTACCTCGCCCTTAACTCCCCGCGGTAGCAACGTGTGCGCGGTATGGCCGGGTGGGTGTGTGGGTGAGGGTAGAGAGAGAGAGAAAGACTGGGGGCGTAAAAGAAGTACACTATAAAGGACGGGTGAGGTGGTTCTCGGCCACTAGAACACGACCAGCCAGTCTGCTACTGCCAACTGGCAAACAGCTTCTATCGGGGATCAAACACTCGGCCAGATTCTTTAGCGGTTCAAACATTTTCTCCGATCGGGCAATTCCTCCGCGGCTCTGCAGACGAAAGAGTGTGGACAGAGATACAAAGAAGAAGTGGAAAAGACGAGAGAAAGAGAAGAAAAGGGAAAGAGTGTTATCTTTGTACTGCTACCATTAAGGCCACGAGTTGAAGAACAGTCAAGAAATCACAGAAGTTTGCAGCTGAGCTCTGAAAGATTAGTATTAAAAGATAACGAACCAAAAGAGGAAAAAGCTTTCAAAAACAACTCAAGATGAAAATGGGATACTGTCTGCTTGGAGCCTTGTCACTCGTCTGTCTCCTTCTGGCCATCACAGTGGTACCTGTGTCATCGAGACCAATGAGTAAGTAGAATAGTGTTACTTCTGGAAGTTTCGCTCCCTTCTTTTCTCACAAAGTTGTTTGGGTGTTCAGACTAAAAAATAGTTTACTTTTTCTTTCATAGTTTCTGCCATTTTACAGTTGGTTGCTAGCTTGAAGGTTAAATTATACAAAGACTGCTGTTACACGATTAACTCGGTTTGTTAAGACAAACTAATGTAGAAGAATGGGCGCATCACTGTCCAAGTTCAAGGAAAGCTACAGTTTGGGGACACACATTAATTTTCAGTATAGAAACCGTTCTGTGGCGTGCCACGTGATTTCTTTTGAAAATTAATAATACAAGGTTTTTTGCGAAGTGAATAAAACTAGGTGTATAATTATTGAGACAAATCACAATTTATTTAAAAGATTCTTTCTTTGCCAATAATACCTTTATCCTGCCAAATGTTTATCAGCAGGCACTCAAGTATTTCGTTCCATTTAGCCTGATAGTTATAGATCATACACGTATAGTTTTTTTAGTTTAAAAGTCTTGTTCTTATTAATGCACAAACCAATGTTGCATTGTTCTGGAATAATGAATAAAAAATGATGAAGGATCCTTTTTACTGATGGTGATCATCAACCTGCCGTTGAGTGGACATCATCATGGTTGAAACTTCTGGCCATCAGACCTTTGTCTTATTTTCCCTGGACCAACAGGCTAGTTCCTTGGCTACACGAGGGCTATTCGTGTCTTCTACTCTGATATTCCAAGATCTCTGATTTTACATAAAGTAGGATACTCTCCTAGTTGAACATTTGATTGTGACGTGCGCTGTACATCTTTCCGAAGATACCTTAGCCTAGTGGTCAGTGTGCTGGACTGTGGGGCTGGTTTGAGGTCTGCTCATGCCTATGGTGGAGAAATTTTCCCTTTCAACCAGAAATCGTCTGTAAGAATGAGTTTTTGATTCCTAACGGAAAGTATATTGTTAGTCTGTACTTTCAACATGTCATACCTACCCTGGGGTAACCGTTTGCCATCAATTCCCCTGCAGTTACTAGACACATTACTTTTACCAAAAAGCCAAAACTGGGCCTACGGTTATTCTTGGGTAATGCCAAGTCTGACTGAAATGTTTGACAAGAAGAGTGTTCTGTGGTGTTGTAACATTTGTACTGTGTGTACTGACCTGGTCTTGATGCAATGGCTCACACAGCTTGCCAGTATTTTAAAGTCTGGTGAAGGTATTTATGTGAGTTCTCACAAGTACAGTAGAATAAGACGCCCACTGTTGACCTTTGTACGGTCTTGGATCCACATCGTCTTTGACCTGTCCCCAGGGTTGAGCGTCCAGAGATTTCTCTGGATATTCCTATTTTCTCCCCTTTCGTCTACCATCTGGGCAAAAATCATTACAAGTAAGATCATTTTTTTTATTAAATAAGCCTTACGATGATTTTTCCCTTTAGGGATATTGAAGGGGATAGAGAAAACCACCGCCGGGTACAGGTGTCACGTCCAGCGTGTGCGCTGAGACAAGATCTGAACGCAGGACCATAATATCCACACAACGACAATTCCATAGCTGACTATGTGCAGGACAGGCCTAACCCTAAGCTGGTTATGGTTTTCCAAGTGTGACCCAAGCAGACGGCTAACCTTTAACATTTCTTCTTCGAAATCGGATGCACTAACCACACGACGGTAGAACCCCTTGAGAGTAAAAGAAAAGTAAAAAGTAAAAGAAACTTCGTCTGACTTATCACAGTACATTATTTTTTATCCTTTTGTTTTCCATCTTCTTGATATCTAAAGGAAAGAAATATTTTTCGACCGTAGACTTTCAATCTGGAATTTAGACTACAATAGACTAGTTTGGGGGTTACTGATAAAATAATAGGTTTTATTTATAGTGGAATAAACAAGTAGATATAGCAATGTTTCTAAGTTCGCTAAGTTTGGTCTGAATAGTCGGCTTAAGAACGGACAAGTTTAGCTGACTTTCAAGACCTTACACGCATGCCAGCCAACTGAGATTGTTTTAAAAGCCACAAACTTGGTCCGACATTAGTCCATCTAAAGACCTTCCATGCAAACCAGCCCCAGTGTTTCTCTAGAAGTAAGAGCAGAGTGTTCGTCAGCAGTTAGGCTCCACGAAGTTCTGAGTAAATTTGTTCCAGCTTCCTAGCCTTGTAATCTGACCCCACAAACACCAGTGCCCTCACTGTCCGTCTCTAGTCGTAAACTATCGTCTGCAAACTTCTGTGGCCAAAATATTTGCCATGCACTTTGCACTTTTTTGTTCATGGGGAGAAGAAATTAGTGAATTCCAGTTGCGAATCGTGATAGACATCTAAGAGTTTTTTTTTTTTTTTTGTATTTATTTTCTCTTGGTTTTTGTTTTTTTTTCCGTTATTTTCTTCAGTCTTTTCTTTTCTTCCCTTGTTTTTTTTTCATTCTTCTTGCGTGATTTGTGTTATTCAAATGTTTTATTGCACAAAATAGAATTAACAGAAGAGAGAATGAGAGAATAATGAAGATAAGAGGGAAAAAAATGAAAAAATAAAAAAAGAATCATAAACAAAAGAAGTAAGGACAGAAACAAGAAGTAAAAGGTATAAATTAAATAGAGAAAACAGGCAGAAAGAAAGGCGACGGCAAATGTGACCGAAACAGTTAACTTTTTATGATCCTAGACTTGCGTCAGTCTATTATATCATTGGCTGACCAGAATGTGTGGTGACTGGCTTCCCATTGCCGTGAGATTTGACTGTGAACTGTTCACTGTGTCTACAAGATGTGCCCTACCTACAGTGACACCTTCATGCAACTGGTCACAGCCTGTGTAAGATCTGTTATAAACAATGACAGCTTCGTGCAATCGGTCTGATATCTGTGGGGCTCTGTCTATAGAAAGCAGAAACATTCTTCTTGCCTCTACTGAAGTGTTTGCCTCCACTCACCCTGACCTAGACCCTTTCCTTCAGTGAACTTTGACTGATGTTTGTCTCTCATGCAGTTGCAAAAGTATTTCTGGGATCTGTATTTTATACACTTCAGCTGATCCATAGCATAAAACTTATTCTTCAGAACTGTGTAGAGCTAATATTTTTCTCACGTAATTTATCAAACTAAAAGACTGATGGTCTTTTTCAAGTATAAAAGGAAATGGTAAACCGTCGTCGCTTCGACCCGAATGCCCGAATCAAGTTATTGCACACTGCAGCTGCCATTGGTGATGTCGCCTCTTGGACACTTGAGCCTTGAGATCACGTCAATATTAAAAAATGAACTGAATCGCTATTGATCTTTATCATTATTATGATTAAATGAAGAGGAACTAAAAAAAAAGTGAAGAACTAAGCATCGAACTTCTGCTCTCTGTTGGGACAAGTGATGCTTGGATTTTTGGGGTCCTTGGTGACCTTTTTGGCATGTAATCTGGCCATAGAAGCAGGACACAAATATTTGTTTTCGCACGACGGAAATAAAACCGTTTATCGCCAGAAAACATGATTGCTATGTATGAGTGTCAAAATCAGTTAATATTCAAAATATTTCTCATTAGATACATAAATACAATTAACTTTTTAAACACTTAGTGTGTTATAAATAGAATATTGGAGGGAAGAGTTAATCTACTTGTTCTTTCCTTTCCTCCTTTGTCCGTTTGTTTCGATTGCTTGTTTGCTTGTTTTCTCGAAGGAAACAGAGAGTTACCGTTTATTATGGACAGATTGAGAAACTTGTTGAGTGTCGTTTCGAATCGAATTGGGAGAAGGAATAATGAAACTTCTTATTTCTGCACGCATTTGCGAAAAACGTCTCCTCTCAAACAAGGAATTTTTTGGAAGAAAAGAGCCCGATGCCGAAATTAAATAAATTCCTTTTCATTTTGCCGAACTTGATGAATGCCTTGGAGTGGCCCGCCCTTGGTGATAGTGTGAGACCACGAGTGTCATCTTCAGTTCACTGGCGAAGAAAACTTAATCTCCCGAAGCGGTTTGGTGGTCGATGGAAGAAGGACGATTGATCTGTGACTTCGTCCTGTCCAGCCCCTTGGTATGGTACACAGCTACAAGAGCTTGTCATGCAATGCGCAGCAGGTCTAAGGTTCCATTTCTCGTTTTTCCCGTCGGAAGTGACGTTGCACGCAACGCTGATGGGATGAGGTAGGGTGGAGTAGAGACTCGTTCTGAATGTATTTCTTTTCCGAATACAAGGTGTTGTATACCGCGCAAAAACTACCCTTGAACCCAGCTGCGTCTTTCCTTGGCCCTACTCCTGTACTCAGGGTTAACTTTGCCAATGATGTTGAACTTTAACCTATTTCATGAAAGAGAAATGTTGTATGATCACAGTCTGCGAAAAAGACTATTTTTTGCATTCTCGGAAAAAAACTCTCTCAGTTCTTCGATGTTTAATTTAGTATGATTATTTTTCTCCGAATAGGGAATCAGACTTGTTTTTCTCTCATACTCAAAGTGATTTCCGATTGATGTTTGTCTCAGTAATGAAAAGCGAGAAACCACTTTTTTTCTTGAATAAATTGCGGTACACAATATTAACTAACCCTGCCTCACAGAAACAGATTTAAACACAATTCCCAGTAGTTTTTAAAAACGTTTTAGGAGGTTCCGGAAAGACAAGAAAAGAGATGCATTATGGCAGGAGTGTCACATTCTCTCAACATTTCTCTGATCACCGATTTGTGACCGCCTCCTGTATGCAGACACACACATTAAGACCTGTATTTTTGTTGATCAACTTTCATAGAACCGTGAAAACTTTAGAAACAAAGGGTTAGTTGATTAATGGGCATTAACGTCTTTCCTGGAGTCGGAAACCAATCAGATCATTTTATTGCCTTTGTGCCTCTGCAGAATAGTCTTGGAAATGCTGTTTTTCAGTTCATTGTTCAGACTCATAGCTAGAGGAGAAAGAAATATAAAGAAAAAAACGAAAAATTGAAAAGAGAAGAAAAAATAATTGAAGAATTGAAGAAAGGAAGGAAAGAAGGGCAATGAATAAATCACAGAGGGAAGGGAGGGAGAAAAGTAGAAAATTTAAAAGTTGGAAGATGAGCCGAATTTTTAAAAAATAATTCATTTCTGACAAGATGCGAAAAAGAACATCTGCTTTACAATTAAACATGGTTTCGTTAATACTTTTATTACTTTGAAAACTATTGATTTGCTATGTTTACAAGACTGGGACTTAATCTCATTGATTGGGGACATTGTTTGTCGTAAGAAGTTATATTTTATTGGAAACCTCATGGCCACAATATTAGACATCAAAAGAAGGATTGCTGAAAAAAGTTAAAATAGAAAAGAAGAACAATAACCCTTTTCACGAATTCCATTCTCAAAGAGGAGTTTAAGATATACTTCACATAGATTCACATAGCGGCAAAGTGTTCTTCTAATTTATATAATGATCGACTCATAAAACGCTGAAAGCAGAATTATCGAAACTTTATTAACGGCACAAAGTATACTTGAACTTTACGAACACAACATCTGAGAATCTTGATTTGCATGCTAGTCAGAGGAGACAAAAGTGCAGTTAGGTCCAGTAATTATAATGGAGTTCAATGGGAGTTGCTGGAGGCTCGAGAACTGCGAATTTCATTATTTCTCTCGATTTCTTCGTCTTTAATATAAATTCCGCTATCCTTCGGCTATCTGCAATGCTACATCTCTTGAGAAAATTGCTAGTTCGACTTATATTGCAGTCAAAGCCATAAAATTACAAATAGCATTACAATCTACCCAAAAGGTGAGCAATCTCTGACCTCGTCAGGTCAACCTGCGGTCAAACCTCAATATCTTCTTATTACACTTCTCTTGGTTTTGAACCATCGCTGACAGCTAAATGTTAAAGCTGAAACAGGTCTGTAGGCTACAGAGAAAAAGATGAGTGTTCAACGCATTGGTAAGTGAGAAAAATGTCCGTTGAAAAACCCTGATTGACTCGTTCTAAAGTGTGGAGCACGTCCCGCCCTGTCACGCCCACTAATTTTTGAAAGCTCTCGCGCTGATTACGCAAGCCATGGGAAGTGGTTCAATAACACTAAAGTGGCTCAGATGTGTCTTAGACTTCTTTACGATCTGAACTGTTGTTGTTGTTGTTGTTGCTGCTGATCCAGTGCGACAGTGATCCTGCCGGAAATTAGTAACTTGATAGTAACTTCCGTTAATTAAAGACCGGCAGGCTATTTATAGCGCACAGAGCATATTCAATCGCTGTAGTCTTCGTTCAGTTAAGAAAGTCAACACGTACAATCTGGTCTAATGCTTTAAAAAAATCAACCGCCATTATTATAACAATAAAAATGAATGTCGGCGCGGATTTCCCAACTCTAACGATAGGCGTCACGTGACTCTGTGACTTCACCATGCCACGAACCGACATAAAAGCAGTTCACGTGAGTCTTCTGCTCCTGGTCTTATTCCTTGGATCCTCATTCCTTGGCACGTAGGCAGCGAGCTCACCACGCCTTCCTGTGAGTGCAAAGCGAGACCTGCTGAGATTTGTTTTCGCTAATTTATTCCTCAACTTGCGCAAGCTCTCGCCTTCCGAGGGAAGGGTTGCTGCTCGTGGAGGGTCACGATGACAGATAAGTCTGACAGAGACGAAACTAGTTTGAGATCGGACGATGAAGATGGTTGTGTAAAACTATCAATCTTTGGAAAATTCACACAAGCAGTAAAAGAAAAAAAAATCTGGACTGAGTTCTTGGACATTAAATAGGTGCGGAAAGAACAGAACAGATTATAGTTTGGACTCGCAGTAACAATGTCTCTTTTATTCTCTCTCTCTCTTTCTCTCTCTCTCTCACACACACACATATCAAACTCACACACGTATCGCAAGATGACTTCATTATTCTTCTTTTCTGAGTAAATGATTGCCATAAAGAGCCAATCTGTAATCATATTCTCTCTCTTTTTTTTTCTTTCACCCTTTTATTCTCGCTCTCTTGCTCTCTCAGGCACTTGTCGCCAGATTATGGTCGACAAGCAGGTTGTGACCTCCTGCACTTAGAGCACCAGACAGGACACGCAGACGCGCCGCCACCGACAAATAAAATTTGTCATTTAGTCAGCAAGACGGTGCCTTTCCGTCTCACAGCATTAGTCGAGGTAGAAGTGCCTACATCGCTTATCAGGTCAAATAATCATTAACGGGGAAACTTTGAACTTCCGGAAACTTCATTAACTGAATCACAAATTATTGTCCCTTTTATGCTGTTAAGCAGTAATTATAGACAGCCTGGGAGTGCAAATTAGATGACTGTTCTGAACAAATAAGGGCTGATATAATTTGACCATGATGACCACTCCATTATATTATATCTAGTATATTAGCGTGGCCAGTGACTAAATTATTAAGGTGTGTATACTCTAAGCTCTCGTATGCTTTAAAGGATTGTTGTGGGAAATGTTCCATCAGGATTACTTTACACTGTATATAGTTATTTCCGCAATTCTTGTTATCTTTCTGACAGAAGATTCGCTTTGAATGGGAAATAACTCACAGCTAAATCTATAATTAAATGTAAAAAAATGACACTCTGACTTTATCACTTAAGTGTAGTTTATAAAACAATTGAATTTCAACAGCTGATGAGTAGAAGAAGTCTTATACTTGTCTTATATTTGCCACTACTCAGTCTTAGTAGACTTCCACAACATGCCAAAGACACTGTGTTTATAGTAACCAGAAATTTCAATTCATTGAAGTAGCTTTATTGAATTAAAATGCAGCAGTTGTTAACTCCTGTCTGTGAGCAGACATAGCCATTACAGAGAGTGAGGTAGGAGGAGTGTTGCAGGTGACCAGAGCGAGAGAAAAGAAGAGGAGCTGGAACTAATCCGGAAACATTGTCAGAGGTCTTCACTAGGATGTGATACTCACTTCCACTCTTATCCTAGCAAAGGATTTTACTCAGTCCTCAGTAAGAAGTAGAAAAGATAGCTTGCGACATTCAAACTCATTTGGAAAATCTTATTTGTTATTTTCAATAATTAATGAACGAAATGGACCTTAAAGAAAAACTAATAGCAGGCTTTCGATATTTAAAATTTTTAGATGTCTTAATCAGATCCGCCCTAAGTCTTCTCTCCTTGGCCACAAATGGCGGACGTTACTCAGGACATGATTCTCATCATCAGGTAATTTTAACATCTGTCAAGTTCAAGGACGAACATCTGAAGTTACCTGAAGCAGCCTCCACTTAGCTTTTATGTCAAGAAGATAGTAATCATCTCTTCTTAGAAATCGTCATTACTGTCTGTGCCTAGTAACTGTCTTGTTGGTTTTCTCTTTGCTTCCATATAAACTTGGACTGCCAACCGAATCAACCTTGCTCATTTGTATGTGTGTGTGTGTGTGTGTGTTTGTGCGTGTGTGTGTGTGGCCGCCTGTCTGTCTCTGTGCGCGCCCATGTGTTACAGGGGAAGTCACGTGTGAGGCAGGTTGGACACCGTTGGCCGGCGCGTGCTGGATGGCCATGCCTGAGCTCATCTTTGCGCAAGGGGTGGACGTGGCGGAGACGTTCTGCCAAATGCAAAACTCAAAACTCTACTTCTCAGACTCAGCAGCTTTATGTTTCAAGACAGGTAATGTCACATTCTGCTATAGTGATGAGGATGCTTGTTCTTTAAAGTATGGTGCGATGTGTGTGTGTGTTATTTCTCTAGTTATTTTTTTTCCGTGATTTGCAGTACAGCACACCCACCCCTTTTACCATTTAAATGTACTCTATCCTTAACTGTACTTTCATATGCCTAACACTAGCACGTATTCATTCTCTCTCTCTCTCACTCTCTCTCTCACACACACACACACACACAGACACACATATATTCTAGCACATATTCCTTGATATGACTTAATCCATGTCAATAAATGATTAAAGTCAAAGGTCTCACACATATTCACTCACGCATGCACATGTGCACACACACAAACACACATATAACACAGGCACATGTTTGCACATGAAGAGAAGGGGTAAGCTAAGTGGTCAGACCGCTGGTGTCAGAACTGAGAGGCTGGCTGGGTGGTTCGATACCCGAGTAGCGCATAAAACTTCCACCAGTCGACTCAGCTGGCGGGAATGAGTATCTGACTCCATAGTGGATTGGGAAAGGTACGATAGCGAGGGGAGAGGAGGTCTCTAACATCTCATAACCCAACGACCTCAAAAATTTAGGGGACGACCTGTAACTTCACCTTACACGCGAATGCTCAAAATGCACATAAAAACATCCTTCACATTTTTTTCTTTTTTGTTCCCACTGGCACGAGCATCACAATTTGCATCGAGCTTGTTGGTTGTAACGATTTAGCTAATTCACCTGTATACTATCTGTTAATACATTTTCGGATCCGGACACAGTATATCTCCAGGCTCCCCGCCCCTACATCATGTCCCCCACCTTTGCTCCTGTGTATGTGTGTGTGTGCTCGCGCGCTTGCATTCGTGACACGCAAATATCTCCGATCAATTACTGAGCAAAGATAACAGGAATTCACAGCAAAAATGTAGGGTGACCTGTGCTCACGAAGATCACTTATTTTTGTAGAGCTTTTGTAATCTAAATTCCTGATAAAACAGATTAATAATAAGCAGACAAACATTAACACTTTTCTAACATCTTTCATTTCCTATTCTATCAGGGAATATTGGTGCTGTGAATGATGCACAAAGAAATTGTATCGCTACATAAAAATTAGCGACTAGAAACAAACCTGGATTCTCCTAAACGGGCCGTATAGAGGAAATAATCACAATATGATCAGGACTCCTAAAATTATAGTTATATGATAAGCAGGTAGGAAAACTTTATGCATGATGTGTTTACTAATATGAAACATCACTGCCTATGAACGTTTAGCATTATACGTGAAAACCTTTGGTAGGTGAGTGAAAATATCAGTCTTCGAACATAGAAAAGAATAAGCTAAATTTCTTCTAAAATGCTAATGAACAAATGTAGCAAAAATAATTATTCTCTTACTATTTTGAAAGCAGCAAATATCAAAAGTCGATATCTCGTCTCTACTATAACACGTGATCAGTTTTCTCTCCTGATCCACCCCGGAATTTGAACTCCAAACATTTCTACCCATGATCTTAAGCATACTGGAAAATTAGAAACTAGTTCCCAAGTACCTTACATACGATCTTAAACTGGTGTTAAGTTTGAATGTCACTGACTAGAACGGTTTATACCTTTTCAGGTAACAGCAATTACGATTCAGTGGGCCAAATGGAAACAGCGATAAAAAAGCGAGGTAAGTTCTCACGAGATCTCGCAGACGTTTACAGACAAGAAAACGTTGCAGATATGGCGACCGCCGTGCGGGGACCAGCAACACTGGCCAACAACGATGTCTGACGACTGCACCATAACAATCATCTTTAACAACTGACTCCTTTCAAAGGCTTCTATCACTGCAGTTCATGACTAGAAAAATAAGACATCGATCGAGGGAAATAAATTTCCCAAGAGTTGTGCCATTGATTTTGTGCTGACAACTTTTATTCAAAATATTCATAGAAGCAATGGTCAGAAAATCCAGTATCAACACACAACAAGAAGCACATGCTTTTCTACATTTTAGGATTCACTGGTCAATAGACCCTGGTATTTCACCTTCTTGAAGTAACAAGAACCAGCATTTACATACTAAAGGAATATGAACAAGATGCATCTATTCCACTAAGAAAAGCTGATATCTAAAGAGCCTTAGTCACATCCTGATATATTTGAATGTTTTCTCGTCACGACACGTTCTTACTCTAGCATTTTTAATCAGAAAAAAGAAGCTATTTCTTTTTCTTTCTCTTTGTATTAGTTTTCTTTCTTTTTTTTTCTTTCTTTTTTTTTTTTTTGTTTTTGCTTTATTCTAGACGACAAGAAAAAAAAAGGAATGCGCCTAAAAGCTGCCACAAAACCTCATTCTTTTAAAAGCAAAATAAAGCTAAATAGCCTTTTCTAAACTGCTTAGAGCTCTGGGGGCTGAACATCATCTCAAAAAGTTCATTTTTATTGAGAGTAAAATCGAAAACAGTAACACGATTCGCCCACTTTGGACATCCATATTATGTTGTGACTAAAGCTATCAAAGGATCACGATTCTGGTTTTGTTGTTGTGTTTTGTTTTTGCAGAGCACTTCTGATACGGAAATATCGGTAGTGCTCCCGCATACTAAATTTCTTATTGTATTTTGTTTTATTTCAAACGTACATATAATTCTGTTTTTGTTTTTGTTTTGTATTTTTGAAAATAAATACATCAAAGTGTGAGGAAGGAGGAATGGTACATTTCCACAATCTTCTTTGGGAAAACACAAAAGAGGCTTTAGCTGTTAAATGTGTACATTATGCTTCTTTTGATTCTGTTGTGTACCAGAATGAGAATCTTGAGATCACGCATTATTTTTTTAATAACAGTCGGCTACGTGTCCTTATTCTTGGAGACAAAACTAACATTTACCACCAGCTAGGACAGGCTTAGACACTTCTAAGCACCCAAAAATAACACATACACACTGATGATGACGATGATGATGATGGATTGATTGATTGATTGATTGATTGATTGATTGATTGATTGATTGATTGATTGATTGATTGATTGATTGATTGATGATGATGATGATGCATTATATTGCAGTTATGGGCAACATAGGATTTTGACTTCCGTCTTCGGGAGAAAGAGCGCCATCTGCCCGCTTTTGCTGCCCAGACAAATGCAGGTGTTGACAGCATCTCTAACATCTCATCTTCATTCTCTGCCTTTTGTGGATGCACGCCATGGCCTGTGAGTGAAAGACGGCGATTTAGTGGTTGCCGGCCTTCCCGAGATCCTCTGCCGCGATTGTCACAGAGGGCGCCGACACCTGACAGTTGGTATCGTCTCGTCCTCCTGTCGACCGACAATAACTGGCTCTTAACTGAACACACTGCTGTCCAGTAGCTGCCTGTTGTGTTTTAAAGTTTGGATTTTTGTACTTTCTCGTCCAAGCAAGCAGTCTGTACTTTAGTTATCAGAGGTTCGTTAAAATGCAGGTCTTTGCTTTGTATTTCTAGAAGGTAGTGTTCAAGTTTTTAGTCTAACAATGGGTATGTCAGCACAGTCAAGTTTATTTAAATTACCTGATAATTTAGTTCATTTTTAACCTGACTTTCTGAACTAAACACGTCACTATACCCTCACTTGTTTTACTAGGCCTCTCCAGTGGGCTTTCTTTTGTTTCATGCGTGTAGAATTATTATTATTATTATTATTATTATTATTATTATTATTATTATTATTATTATTATTATTATTATTATTATTAAATATTGACAAGTAGTTGAAGATGTCACCTTGACCGCCACGTGTATTCCCTTAGAAGGCAATATTCTTTGTTATTAAAGTTAAGGTTAACTTTCTAGGCTTCTGTTCACTTATGATGCTTCGGTCCTTACTACATTGAACTGACAGCTGTGTGCCCAGGAAACTCATTCAAAACAAAACTTCAGACCAAGTATTTAAACTAACTTTTGTCCATCAAGCTTTGACTGACAGATTTTTCTTCTTTATTTTGAAGCTATGTGGTTGAGTTTATATATTTCTTTGTATGTTTTTGCCTCTGTCTGCCCAACGTGCTTATTTTGAATTTATATTTGTACATTTGTGTTTGTTTTGCTTACGTTAGAGGACTGTGCCTACTTTAATGGGGGAGAGGGTGAAGTAGACATACTATTTAATATGCATTACTCGCTTTCACTTTGTATGATGACACGGTGGTCGTGGACAAACCAGTCTTGTGCAATGCATTGGTATGAAATAAAGTTATGGGCCGAATTGTTTCTGTTATGGCTCTCTTGTCTAAACAATTTTGTGAGCATGCTAAAAATGAATTCTATCTCTTGTTTACAAACTTTTGCATGCGAAGAAACAAACGCTGAAGGAGTGACTCACATCGAAGGCACATCTAGTGAAGTAGTTGCAGATGTTGAGGAGGAAAATGTGTCTTCTACAGTGTGGTATTCAGTGGGACAGACAAACAGACAGACAAGAAGGTGTTATTGTTATTGTTATAAGTTGATGGAGCTTGGTAGGAGACAGACCTCCGTCCATACATCTTTGTCTTAGTCAGTGAGACTCGCAGAATCTTGGTAGCAGAAGATGAGCGAAGAAGTCTTGTGGTGTATAGATGGGAGTGAGCTGGGAGAGGTACCCAGGATCGGTGCCAGAAACAGCAAAGTAAGTTAAAGTGATAAGTTTGTAGGTTGTACTGTGCGCCATCAGCAGCAGTGAAGAGAGCGGTGATAGGTGATGTATGTTCACATCTAGATGGTCTACACATGAGGTGAGCGTTATTCTGGATCCTTTGAAGTCTGTCAAGAAGGTACTTGAGAATTCCAGTTGAAACATAATTACAGTAGTCCAACCTCGATGGCACAAAGGCACAGATTAGAGTTTCAGTTGCATCAGTGGTGAGATAATGATAAATGGTACTGATCCTATGATGTTAATTCAAAGAAACATCATGGTCTTTGTAAAAGTGTAGAATGATCCACATTATCAAATGCAGCTGACAAGCTTCCACAATGAATGATATCAATCCACATTGTCCCTTACCGCGCTATGGAACCCTTTTAAAGTACATCTTTACATAAAAACAGGATGTACTGCTTCTCTATTTTGCATACAAATAATAGTTGTGTCAGAAAGACAATTAAATTCAACACTTTATTATCTTGCACTCATTCCACCCCAGACACCAACCCTATCTTAAGCCCTAACCGTGTTAATTAACTACATGAAACCCGAATCAAAACGACGAACCTGATAAGAAATGTTTCGTTTATTTTCTGTTTGATTTTACCTCTCACGAGGTTGAATGGAGATTTCGCCCATTTGGTTATTCCACCACAAACAACATTCGACAAACATCACAGCCTTCATAAAAAAATTAATTTCGTGTAATCTTCTGAGCCTCACAATGAAATCTTAGTTTTAAGATTGTCCCGAAATCCTTTCTCTCTCTCTAACAAATCGAAAAACGCCAGAGTGGAGGCAGAATTTATTGCGGGGACAAAACACAAACATATAAATGCACATTCCCAGATCAGAGCCACACAAACGACTTTGAACTACGCTGTAGTAAAGAAGGTTGTTTGAAAAATATATTTACAGCAATTTGTGCGTGAGTTGATTGTGGTTATACAGTATCGCTAAAGACATGAGGGAATGGGTGAAATAAAAGGCAATGTTACCAGACACATAAGTATATCCACAGAAGAAACGAAAAAAATACAGATAAAAAGACTGAGGAATAGGATGGAGGGCTGGAGGCAGAAATAAGGTCCAGCAGACGACGACAGACAGGCGGACCGAAGGAAGAAGCGACTCAGATGCAGACTCCCATCAACAAAGAAAGAGCATGCACACACACGCACGCAGTCGCACCTGCACTTGCAGCGGACAAATTTATTTGTGGAAATGCACTTCGTGTAAATCTTGATTCTGCTTTGGGCGTCCTGAAGTTCAGGACCATTGGGATGTGTTTCGGCCTAACTCCCATGCTCCCTTGTGACTCATGCTTATTTCAAACTACTTGGCTCTGGCCACCCTCTATCCTATGTGTTTTCTTACTTCGAATGGATTAAGGTGTAATGATTAGTTAACAAATAATTCTCAGTCACATCAGTATAATGACTCGACTCTTTAATAGTTAAAAGGCTATTGTCTTTCTTTGTCCTCTGTGTTCGTGTTCGGCATGAGTTGTGGACATTGTGTTGTATTAGTAAGTGGGGTGGCTGCGTGAGTGCGTGAGTGCGTGAGTGCGTGACGCATGCATTTTATGAGTGAATGTCTATGAGTGTGTTTGTCTGCCTGCCTGTATATCCTTAACCACCATCCTGCAAACTCCCAAGATCCTGACGCATCTTTTGCTGGACATATAGTTAGTATTCGTTTGGCCGACTACAGAAAATACGAATAGCACTCTAGGTTTGTTTGTTTTGCTTTTTTGCAGGCGTAGAACTGAAGAACGATCTGCTCACAAACGTGATATTTCAAGGTGGCTTTGGCAAAAGCGACCAGTCACGATGGTTGTAGTTGTTCAGCCATCACTTCTCGTGGTACCAGAATCGCGCCATCTGGCGAGTTCTTTGCTAATGCTGCTGGCGACATGAAAGGTGGTTTCGTACTCCAGATGTTCCTGAGTAAGGGTCAATAAGGGTCACTGACCTTGTCACCTGCTGTGGTGAACAGAATCTGTCATCAAGCTTCCGACTCTCCGGGGTGGATGGTGATGGTGGTATTGGAGACGAGAGGAGGTGGTGGCGACGTGGAGCTGGACTGCCCGCTGTTGCTCTCACGCTGTGGAGGCTGGTAGATGTAGTCCTGGATGTTGGGGAGTCCTCGGACCACGCATGCGCTCAGGGCACTCCTGTACAGACTCATGTCTGTGGCATCGTACCTGCAGATCAGTCACAAAACACCTGGTCAGAGCCATTAGGAAGCAATAATAATAATAATAAAGTTGATTTATATAACACTTTATACCACCATCAAAGGCGGGGTCAAAGTGCTTTACAAAA
This sequence comes from Pomacea maculata, assembly GCA_004794325.1. Lineage (NCBI taxonomy): Eukaryota > Metazoa > Mollusca > Gastropoda > Architaenioglossa > Ampullariidae > Pomacea > Pomacea maculata. The sequence continues at coordinate 520,983 of SRHC01001470.1, read as the reverse complement.
AAACGGTGGGTCTTTCCATCTTTTTTGTTTGTTTTGCAAAGTCTGCGATCCTCCGTGAACGAATGAATCCCAGAGGGAAAAATTTTAGTTTGCTCTTCTTTTGCCTTCAGACCACACACACACACACACACGCGTGTATATAATTATCTTGACACCTGTGTGTGTGTGTGTTTGCGAGCGTGAGCGTAAATATTCCCTTAAATAGTTTTACCACTCAAATTATATATCTTTTATCGCCAGCAAACATTAAAAGGCCTTTTAACTTAAACTGAGAATTTTTTCTTTCTTCTCACTTCACTTCTTTAGCCTAATCTTTCATATGTGCGCGTGCGTTTGTGACAGATCATTGGTCAAACTTTCATATGACGTAACACGCACTGCGCGCGCAGTCTGTCTCCTCATGAGATTTCGTGGAAAGCTTTAATTAAGTTAATTGTCACATAGTTAAATGTCACACGAGTTCTTGTTAAGTCCCATCGACGTGTTGTAGCTCAGTTCACTAATCAAACACATGGGTAGAAATCTTCCCAGAATCCTTGGTAACGCCAAAGCTTTGTCGGACATGAAGAAGCAGATCATGTCCGACTAACGTTGAGGGAAGAACTTAAGTCGCCATGAATCAGGCTGGCAATGGTCTGCATTTCTGTGCTTTGTGCTTCTACGTGTACTTGTATGTGTCTAGGAATTCACGTGCGTAGGTGTTACCCAGGGTGCACCATTCGTGGCTACGTAGGCATATGATCCTGTGCGTCTACAGGTACCTGTATCAGAAATGAAGACAGAGGACAGAGCAGGTTCTGGGGAGGGTGGACTGAATTGGAAATGTACGTGCTTTGGAAAGAGATGTAAACTAAACTATTAATTACCTCTCTTTTCTTCCATTCTGGTGGCCTCCCTGCACAATCGTTAAATCCTTAGACTGTCATTTCTCGGAGGTTTTGTTTTAACACCACCTTTCCGCATATTTTAATGACCAACCCTTTCGACGCTGTTTGGAATTTTCAGATGTTCTTCCTTTACTGTGTCTACATTTCAAGCCTTTAAATCCTTCCTAGAAACCCCATCTCTTTAAGAAATATTGTGCATTAAGAGTATTGTTCCAATCGCTCCTTAATGCACTGTTATAGTCATAGTTTATCTGTTTGCTGACAATTATATTGATTGCCTCTTCGGTTCAGGGCCTTTCATGTGTAGCACACTGAGCTCCTATTTACATGGAAAAATGTGCTATACAGTTATGGTTATTATTAGTATTCACGTTTTAATCCTCTTTTTAGAGATAATTGGTAGGTCTGTATTGAAACCCATGAGGCTTGCTTTATTTTTTCAATTATTTGTTTGTCTCATTTTGCTTTGTTTTTTTTTTTTTTTCATTAGTACATTTGCTCTACTCTTGCTCTTTAATCTCACTTCTTCTCGCATATGGCATGAATGCAGGCGCATGTTTACTTGTATTTGCTTATGACAAGACCTGACAAGGTGCCACCCTTGGGCGTGCAACGGTTCCGTTACATGGCGGCCATGCCAGTCTCCTGGAGGTCCTCTGCCATGAACACCGCATCAACGGTTCGGGGACATCCTAATGTCTGCTTCAGCCCCACGGGAAGAGTAGAAAGCTGACCGAAATGTTTATCGGACCCCAAAAGCTTCTAACATCAATGGGAGCTGGGTGAACGGATGTCTGAGGTTTAATACCAGCTAACGAATTGACTTTTCTTCTTCATTGTAGGGTCGACATGAATGCCTTAAAGTGGAGTCTCTAGCATCTGATGGCAAGTGGAACTTCTCTCGCTAACGCTGCTTTCAACAATTACGAGCCCGCAACATCTCACTTCTTTTTTAATCTTTTCTAATGAGCGACCTAGTGCAGTGAAATAGAGGGAGGACGGGCTTTAATAGAGCAGAAAAAACTACAGCTATCCAGACTCCTTTGACTTCACTGCACCGCATGACAGATGAGGTCCACAATGGACACATCAATGGACTCGACAATTACACTGTTCGGGGAGCTGCAAATTGCTGTTCCGTCTTGAACTGCCCGACCTTTCTTCACTTCGGCTGATGACCGAATCAACGTAATGGCACGTTCACTGAAGCGAACGTTTTCCGCAAAGTGTGATGCACCTGTGATCACAGGTGAGGCGTGGTCTACCTTTTTGTTTCAGAAAATTGAATCCAACTGCATCGTGAACATAATAGCTATTCACTTAAAATGTGCAAAATGTGCGTGGTATGTCATAAGACAAAAACATAACAGAGTACATGTACCTTCTGACAGACCATTTGTAGCTGTAAATGCATTGAAAAACTTCTGTATCAGACTTTGTGTATGTCTGCATGGGTGTGCATGAGAACACTAACCATTCATCGGCGTTGATGTCGTAACACTCGACGTTGAAGATCGTTGTCACTCCGTTGAATCCTCCAATAGCGAACAGCATGTCATCGATGATCTTTTTGTATGTAATAATAACAGAAGAAAATAATAAACAACTGCTACCACCACTGACATCTGGCACGAATCTCACGAGTCAAATGGTGACACTCAAATGCAACTTAGAATTGAAAAAAACCAGCACCACTCTCTTTTTTAAAAGAATCCACCAAGAGATTTAAATTCAGATACACTGTCAGGGAAGAAGCCCAGACAACTAAGATGGTGTGAAAGCGAGCAAAGAATACAGTATTGATGAGCAAAAAAAAAAAAAAAAGGAAAGGCAGAGCAGCTTAAGGGTATAAAAGCCATTGCCATGAACTCTTTCTACAGTCCACATCAAAATTGTGTTTTGAGATGACAGAGGCCATTCAGTGACGGCCCTCTGCAGTTATTCTGACTGCTGCCTTTCTTTATGTTTATCTGTTTCTACCTTCATGCATTCCTCTCTCGCTGTGACACACCCACACACTACTGATGCACATGACACGTAATATGGATGCATTACAAGAGAAAAAAGGAGAGATAATCGTACCCACACAACACATAAACATATAACACAAACACATAAACGTATTCCACAGGGTTATACCTCCGTAGCGAAGTTGCTCCGTGGACTGTACATCTCGGGGATAGGGGTCCACTGGCGGGTCTGGGGGCAGTAGCGTTCCCCCGTGTTCATGCGTGTGATGCCGTTGAAGCCGCCCAGCGCGTAGATACACCCGTGGTAGGCGATGACGCCGATACCCGACCGACGGTTGCGCATAGGATTGAGCAACGTCCACTGGCGCGTGTCGGGGTCGTACATCTCCGCGGAGCTGAGACACTCTTGACCGTTGAAACCTCCACAGATGTAGATCTTACCTGAAAAATATGTTAACCTTGATACATTTTTATTTTTGTTTTGTTTTTGTTTTGTTTTTGTTTGATTGTTTTTGTTTGTTTTGTTTTTGCTTTGTTCTTCAAGTTTTGCCCAAATCATGGATTTAACCTTAACGGATTTAACCTTCTACTGCATGGATGCTAGGGCACTTAATCAATTAATAATAGTAAGAAAAAATAATGTCAAATGCAATAGAGTAGCATCTGTTCACAGATTAAGATGTTACTGATCTCCAGCTCATAGTTCAGACCTGCAAAGTCAGTATTAATCAGCGATAAATGCACATCAATTACGCAAAGGGACATCCCTCTCAGCTTCTGAGATCAGAAGATCACGTGACTCAGGAAAGAGCAAGACAGATATACAGTCTGCATCTGTTTTTGTTCTTCTTTTTGTTGTGTTTGGCATACCTCTGTTTATCAGCTCAACCTTAAACTATATAATTCCCCTCTTCCAGCTTCTCTTTTCTATTCCTTTCCCATGAGAGAATTGTGGAGGACTGAGTGGCTAGAGGACTGACGACCGAACCGAGAGAAAAGGCAGTTCGATATCATCCCCTTGCTCCCATTTGATCCCTCCGTTGGTATTGAGTACGTGGGGGATGAGGAAGGTAAAGCAGAGAGGAAAAGGGCACCACCCTCACAAAAAGGCTAACTCTAAGAAAAGTGAGGTCTTACCACCCAAACGAACTCAAAAATGTCATGTCATTCTAATGCCCGTCATAGTGGTTGGTGATTGCTTCCCTCCTTCTCCCCCTCCTCCTCCTTCTCCTCCTCCTCATCCTCCTCCTCCTCCTCATCATCATCATCATCATCGCTAGCTAGTAGCTCTATAGATCAGCAAGTGTCGGGCCAGGAGACAACTTTATGGACGTCAACATGAAATCCTACTTCAATGAAGCTCTTAAATTCAGGCAACAACCTGTTTGCTGGGAACTTGATATTTTTGCGCCTCCGAATGCAGCGCATGCTGCTCCAGACTTGGGGTGGGTGGGTAAGTGGGTGCAAGGAGGGGGTGGGGAAGGTCTGTTTACCTGCCCTCGTCACTTCCAGACAGATTTGGGTTCGACGTCAAAATGAGTTTTTCTTTCAGCGGCGTATCGATGAGTCAGGCTGTCAGAGGTTTGCGGTCGTGTGTGGGTGCGTGTGTGCGTGTGTGTGTGGGTGCGTGTATGTGCGTGCGTGTGTGTGTGTGTGTGTGCGTGTGAGTGTGTGTGCGTGTGTGCGTGTGAAGTTACCTGCGTGACTTAGGAACATAATCCCAGGATTCCGTTTCCCCGTTGTCAGTCAGCGCTGACTACAATAGTGCAAAATCGTGTCCTTGTAGCTAGTTAAGGTTTCGTTTTCTTCTGCGGATATTACGTTAAATGTGACTCGAACGTTTTAATTTTTTTCAGTTTTATTTTTGTTGTCGTTCGCTGTTCGTTTCCGTGGCTCAAATCTGACCAGTAATCCTAACGTCTCTGAAAAGAAGGTGGCCGACATTCGTAACGTTTGAATAGAAACTGGTTTATATAGGCTTCAACAGATTCTGTGCAAAGGATAAAGCAGACGATAGCAGAAAAATACAACTGGCCTTCACCTTTCTTTAAACCCGGTGAGCCACTTACAGTTTAGTGCCCTTTCGACCACTAGGCTATGGGATACTCGTACCACAAGCTGCTAAGCTTACTACTGTTTGAAACAATTAAAATACCAGCATATTTCATATTCACTGTCATTTTCTGGATGTCACCACAAAGTGCTCATTGAGCTACAAAGAGTTTTTATTCAGGAGCAATGAGTTTATCTGCATTGCCATCTTCCACCACTCGCCACCATGATTTGTCGCAACTATTGTGGTCGTCGTGTCTGAGCAAGGATGCTGAGGTCGTGGCATCAGCCTGGAGGCCGGCCTGCCAATCGAGTTTGCGGCTAAAGGTATAAAGTGCGAGCAGGTATTTTCACGACAAATTCATTTCTGTTAAGTGAGGCGCTAAAGTGTCGACGTGACGAATGTGTAAGCGAAATCTAGTCTTTCAATTTGAGCTGTTAGTGACTTGAATGGATGGTGATTACCGGTATCAAGTGTATTTCATGCGGTATTAACCTGCTGCTGGTAAAGTGCCAACTTAACCACAGCTTTCCGGGCCTTTTCTCCCCTCCCTTCCTCTCTCCCTCCGTCCCACTTACAAGCTAAATCATCGTGCGTGCTGAGCCTGAACTAAAACTAAATGCCTTAGTAATCGAAGTGTAATCATCTGACATTGACCAGCTCTTCCCCCTCCCAGATAGACCTGTGCATGACCTTTGTCACGTGTCACTGGAGAAAACGAGCCAACGATGTACAATCGGGTCTTTGCGCAATGCAAGAAAAAACTTTTATCTTAAAACCTGCGGATGTAACAGTGGATTTGAAGTAATTCAGAATGATGGGGAGGGGGGAGAGCTTTGATATTGTTTTACGCCGCGCCAGCAATAGAGGTCATGACACGAAAAGGTGACGAAATACCCGTGTTCAGAGCTGTCCTGGTAAGGGGCTGTCAAAAAATGTCAAAAAATGTTTGTAAGTACAGGTATTAATCGTATTTTAAAATTTACGTTCACAGCAGCTTGTTTAGCTTTGATTTTGCGGATTCCAAAATAAAGGCAGGTAGATAGGTATGTTGTCTGGCTGCTTGGTTGGCTGGCTGGATTGATTTTATAAGAAATCGCTTCCGGTAAGGAACTAATTACAAATCTTTGAAAAATAAATACTTTATTCTAGTAAGTCTGTAACTAGACAGTTTCATCATGTGAGTGAAAAAAAATAAAGTTCCCTACTCATTCGTTACTCCCTTGCTGCCTTACCTTACTCATTCAAAGGAGTCAGGTTTCACAGGTGAGGCGACTGTCCGCTTTGCCTCGAGAGGATTTAACTAAACTGTTCCTACAGTTAATCTAAGGTAATGTAATCTTCTGCAATAACATTGTCCTAATGCATGACAACATTTTGCTAGTTGAAAAGATAGAACTAGCTCTACAAGGTCTTCACTGGTTCTATTTACTATGGCTTATTTCAATAAACAGCAACTGCGCTTGATGGGCTGTTTTCAACCCTCGTTTTCATTTCATTCGTTGTCTCTTGTTTCAGTCATAGAGACTGAGTCTGGCTCCAAAATGACAGATGACACAAAATGTCTAGTGGGTGAGATAGAACTGACAGACTGCAGCATATTCCTTCTGGGCGGCAAATTATTTTCTGCATTTTGGACAGGTGGGCTTTGCGCAGGTGACAGAAGTGCCTTTGAACGCGAGGACGCACTTTGTTGGTATACACCGTCACTGACGGAAAATTGAACTGTTTCGGTTGTGATTTTATTCTGACTTTGTTTTGATTTTGCTAATCTCCCATCAGTGGCTGTCTGTCCGAATTAGTTTTTGATTTCGATGAGGATATTCTATAGCTACGGGGTTAGTGCCCCCGGTGTAGGAAGTGAGGGCCAGTGAGGTGAGAGGGAGGTGAAACTGGAGGATGATCAATAAGCTCCTACTCTCCCCATGTCACGCCCCAGACACCGTGAACCATGCTTAAGACCTCCGGACTACCAGATTTACACATTTACTTCATAAAAAAGCCTCGACAGGCCATTTGTCACAACTATTAGTCTTTAAGTTATAAAGTGGGAAGGTTTGCCACACGTGTGAATTATCATGCACCACGTAAACATCCAAACACACATGAAAATGATCAATCACTGCCATCAAGAGATGGAACTTTCGGTGTTCTTTACAAATCCAGTCCCATGTTTCACTGATGTTCGCCACTACAACGTCCAAACAAATCCAGAACAATCAAACTCATTGTCAAGCCCGTTTTCAAACCCAAGATATGTGTGAAATGCCATCAGAAACTCCATTTGCACACAAAAATCACAGACCCTTAAACGGAAGACAGAGTCATGCGTGCGTGTGTAGAAAAACTTAAATCATAGTCAAACACAGGCAGTGCAATAATATGTACCTACAAAGCCTACGTGCATGTTAAGTTTAAATAGATGGCGTATTTTAAATCTGAATATATTACGACACACAACCATAAAATCCCAGTTTCCACTCATCAAATCACTCTTCTCATTCTTGACAAAGAGTCCAGGATTGCCATGGATTGGACCATTAATACTGCCTGGTCATTGGCAAAGACGGTTGTCTGGTTCACATTTGTGTCGTTCGTTCGTGGAAGTGACCAAGAGCAACTCCTTGCAGCAAGTCCATGTACATGACAGCTACCATAGCGACTCCCAGGCGCTTGACTACGAACTCACGATCGAGAGTATATTTTCTTGGCAACCCCATAAACCATCCTGCCAACTCACCAGGTGTAGTGCTTGCCGTCCGCACGCCACGTGCCCCGATGCCGATGCCAACTTACCTTCTAGAGTGGTGGCCCTGGCATCGCTGCGCTGATGATTCATGGGCTGCACCAGGCTCCACTGGTTGGTGGCGGGGTTGTACCGCTCCACGGAGTTCTGCCGTACATGGCCGTCGAAGCCTCCCATGGCGTAGATGAAATCATTCAGCAGCGCCACACTGACGTAGCATCTGCATTCAGATCGTGACTTGTATGAGTCGCTTGATTTGTATGGTTAGCATACATATGAATGGTGTATTACAATACTTTATTTAGTGTCTGCTTACTTTCTTTCTAGTGTGTGCTTATAATTGTACACTTTTGTGCATCAGGTAGCACGTTCATGCTAGTAGTTTAAAACAAAACAATGAAATTTAAATTCGCCTGCTAAATATAACAAATTAGAAAACAAATATTTAGGGGGGTTGTTTGGGGGGGGGATCAGTATGCTCATTAATAAACTGTGGTATGTTCGCAATGGTCACATTGCTCGCTGCATTCTTACTTCTTTGGAGAAGTCGCCTAAAGCCTCTGCTCGAAAGCTGTTTTTTAATATTTTTGCTTGTTTTTTATTATTTTCTTTGAGGAGTTGTTTTGTTTTTTGTTTTTTTTTGCTTGCTTTTTGTTGGGTTTTTTGTTTCTGTTTTTGTTGTTGTTGTTGTTGTTGTTGTTTTGGTTTTTTTTTTGCAGACGTAAAAACCTGTCGCCTTGTTCCTACACTTCAGTATAGTTTCCAGTATTTAAGAGCAGGCTTTGTAGCTTCTGCATTTTTCTTTTCTTCAGTAATTGTGTGTAGGGGGGGGGGGGTCGACAATTTAACTGTTTCAGGACAATTTCCTGTTTTTTTCTTTGAAAATGCTCTGTCTGCTTCACTTTGTTTAAGAAAGAAAATGACTTCAGTACAGCGAATGTCAAAAGGTCAATATTGTTTTTACGTTGAAGTGTGACTGGGTACGCTGTGGGTGGGTAGATGGCGGGTGTGCAAATGTCAGAGTTGTCCTAGTTAATTGAATGACGTCCTATCCATCATGACAGCTCTGTTTCCGCCTGCCTGCTGTTTTTACTAGGGTCAACCCTTGGCAGTTGGCATGAAAAATATCCGGCAAGGCAAGGGAGCGTGGCAATGGGAACAAGGGAGAGCACACCATCTAATGGAAGGAGTAGCGAACCGTGTCGCCTGAAGTGTAGAACAACTCTCCTGCGAGCGAGTTGCAAATTGTTTTCTGCACTGAAAAATATCAATTTCTCTGTAAATAGCTTTAAAATTACTAACTTCTCCCCTTGCATGGTCTTCTATGTTTATTTCTACGAACTCTGGCAGGAAAACTATTACACCTCGAAAAGCAGATGGAAAGGGGGAAGAACTGAGAACAACAGCGCTACCAGGATTTAATTATTTCCCTTGTATCATTGTGCGACTGTTGATGACACTCTTTTTGAATAAAATCAGTGCCAGTGGTAGACAGTTCAAAAGCCAACAGCAAGGAAGAGATTTTACCAGTATTGTTTCATATTTAAGAGTGCAAAACTGTTGTTGTTGTTGCTGTTGTTGTTGTTTGTTTGTTTGTTTGCTTGTTTGTTTAATTACTTTATATATTGCTTTGACGAATATAATGTACTATTTTTTTCAGTGTAAGAAAGCGTTGTGGTAAAATGATCGTCTTCACTCTACAGAGAACTGTGGATTGCGGTTCAAATATCGGTTCGAGCATGCATGTTTTTCTTTGGAATTGTATGCAAGGCTAACAACCAGAAGTTGGTTTTCCCCTTTCCAAATAGCGAGAATTTGTCTGTGTATAGAAACGTTTTCCTACAAAATTAAACAACTTTCCTACCGACTTTCCAATCACGATTAATCGTTAATAATTGTTTATTTTTATTGATAAATTAAGGTGGATCCAAGGTCCTGTAAGACCTCTATAAGCATCGAAAGTGCATGAGCACATATAAATCAAATGAATGTTGCGATGGACGTGTGGTGTGGAGCGGTGCATTTGAAGCCCGGATTACAGTTTTTCAAATAAAATGTGCACGATGGGAGCAGCTTCTGGCTACATCTTTCATCTCATACGGCAATCTATGCTAGTTATGTTGCGTGCGTCTGTGTATGTCTGTGTCTTTTTTGTGTAAAACACCATGTCTGCCCATAGAACCGAGATATGGCGCTATATAAGTTCACTGTATCATCATTCACACACACACACACACACGAGTGCAAGGAAGCATATGCTGTCTATACACTCGATGCATCATCCCTGCAGTAACCCTGAAGACAAGTACATGCCAAATGACAAGTCATATTCAGTAGCTTTTCTGCGTTTGTGCCAAGTGCATTTGTTGCGGCTGGGGCAGACTGAACCAGTGCCTACCTTTTGGCATGCATGGGGGCCGCTTCCTGCCACACCTTGAGGACTGGATCAAAAACCCGACAGTTGTTGAAGTACTCCACGCCGTCAAAGCCTCCTATGACGTAAATTTTAAAGCCGACAGCAACGGTGCCGTGATACGCCCTGGGACCTGCACAAACGTTTACAAAAGTACAGGACAGGGTGGAAAGTTCAATGGTATAATTGCAGCTCTGAAAAAAAGTGTTTAGAAGCGAAGTTCGTGTGCCTGGCAACAAATAAAATTAAGATCCAGGTGGCCAAAGGTAGCTTGGCACTAGCTGATGTTTAGTGCAGAACAGTCAGCTAGACGGTTTATAGCTTATAAACATTCTTAACTGACTGCATTGCTGTAACCCTCAGTGCTAAGGACGCGTTGTGCACCTGGCCATATCATTTTATAGTCGGACACTGCTCAATTTGTATACAAGTAGGTTGAGACAAGTGCCATGCTATTTCCACTGCATAAACTATATTCCTCTGCTCAATAGTTGTATCTGAAGTAACATCAACCATAATCATTGCTGCTGCTATCGTCTTCAGAATATGCAGAATATTTAATATTTTATTTACACAAAGTTGTTTCTTATTATAACGACGATGTCTGAGTTTAAGATGAACTTAAGACTTTAAGATATGACACCAAGAAAGAAAGAAATGAAGAAAGAATAAGAGAGCGGAAAAAAAAAAACAAAGAAAAAACAGGAAGTGAGATGAGAAAATCGGGAGGAAAAAAAGTTGAGAGACAACTGACCCGAATCCGGGTTCTCACACACAACCCAACGGTCAGCGCGAGTATCATAGGTTTCCACCATGTTGGTGGGCGATCCGCCGCTCCAGCCCCCGATGACGAAAAGAACTTCGTAAGGGACGCGTGGGCGGGCGATGGGATTGTTCATGTCCACCTCCTTCTTGTCGTCCATGTCCAGATCGTACAGGAACTTGAGCGTCTCGATCACTATCGGCTTGGCCGGCTCGCTCTCGCGTACATACGGGTGGGATTTGACCTGCACACCAGCAGCAGCATCATCAACACACACACACACACCACAGACACCCACACTCACATCCACACCACACACACAACACACACACACCACACACACACCATATACACCACACACACACATATACACCACACATACACACACACATATATACAAGAAAATGATGTTATTTTGTGTTGTGTCCCACTAAAGCTAAAGTGAAAATTTAGAAAGCAAGTACACACTTTAACCCCTAGACAACCTCTACACATGTAGAGCAAATAATAATACACTTGCTACACCAAGCATTTGGAAGGGCAGGGGCCATTCCATTTCCAGATTTACGAGAGTTCATACAAAGTTCTAGCTGTCTGATTATAAAGTGACGCAGTGCTATGTAATATACAACTATACTTTTGTTCCCAGCCTTTGTTTCCAACAAATCGAGAAAAGTAGTACTTTCTTTTTCAAAACCTTTCTCTTTTTTGGAAAGTTTTGTTTAAATTCTTTTTAGCTCTTGTTTAATGCTCCATCCCTTTCTTGAGATATGATTTCTCAGTAAAAGCCCCGGTGCAAAGATTCTTGCAACTCGCTTATTGAAAGCCTTTCTGATAAAACAGAGGACCCGGGCACTTGCTGACCCTCTCCACAAAGAACTGAGTGGTCAGGAGGCCGAGGCGGATGGTCTTCAGCAGGCGCGCTATGTGACCTTTGCGTCGCTCGCGGTCGAAGTCGATCCAGCGACAAACGGCATCGAAGACGAGTTCCTCGTTGCGGACGTTGAGTTGATCTGACTCCAGCACCTCGCTGACCTGCAAGACCGAGACTGAGTCAGTGTGTGTGCCACTAATGCCCTGCACGTGAAACATGACCTGGCACAAACCCAGAGCTACAAACCAGCGACACATTACATGTATTACTCCATGCCAGCACTTACGAAGTCTGAAGGACCGCAAGCCTGTTGATAATACTTTATTCCGAAGAAGAAATAATGCAAACACAAAACCAGATCCTGAAAACAGTTGCGCCGAGAACTCTACATGACTTTTTGTGATGATTACGCTGTCATAGAGAGAGTATTCGTCTGGAAATATTTTTTAAAAATCCTTAAAAGTGCTATGCGATAAAAAAAAGTTTCTTGTCGGCAATAAGGTATAATGCACAGTATACCTCCCATGTTATAAAACCGAGAAAAATAATCATCAGCTTGTGTAATCAGATCTAGAACTCTGTCTAGCAATTTTATCTTGTTACATTTATTGGGTTTTTAAACTTGTTTATCTATGCACGTGCACAAAAATAAGTAACGGTGATGCTCGCCCAGGCGGCGTCTGTGTTCCGCCATCAGAAGAGGAGAAATCATGCGCCTGCTCTTTAAGGAATGAAGGGTCGGGAAGTATAATACACTATGTTAACTGTATTACGTACTCTTTTACTTTATCTTATGTACTCAATACAAGTAGAAGAGGACATAATGCAGTTAATAGTTTCCTAAACAGCAAGACTACAAGAGGCAGGTGCCTGAGAGTGAGAGCGACTGAGAGTCTGTACTGTATGGTATCGTCTGATAGTAGAATCTATTATGGCTGCTCTCATTCTGTTACAGGTGTCGTAAACGAAGGTGTGTGACGAGATCAAGAAATAACCCTTGCCTGCATACTTGTGTGTGTGTGTTTAAGGGATTGCAATATCCAGCAATATTTTTGGTGTGCAGGAGAAAGAACAAAGGTTGCGGTCCCCACGATGTCGCTAGATACATGTCTATGGGGCAACAGTCTGCTAAGACTCGCAACACACAGCAGCCGGGTGGACTGCTTGGCGCTGTCCGGGTGGCTATAATACCTAGAGACATGTGCATCTAGCCCCACGGGTCTGCTGCAGTAGCTACGTCACCTCTTCGATGTCCAGCTGCAGGAATTCATTGCTGGTGGTGTGCACAGTCTGAAAATTCTGCAGCAGGAACCGCATGGCTGCTCGCTCCAGCCCGTGGCAGAAGAAGGTCTGAGCAAACCTGCAGGTCACACCAACGACACCAGACGTTAACGACGCCACACAGTCCTTCTAAAAGAGCAAAAAAATAGCGAGGTGCAAGAGCTATCGAGGAACTCAGCTTTTTGAAAGGGACCATTACTGGGTAACAGTTTTCTTCCTAAATCTCATTGGTGAGGGAATGAAGCTATCTCGGACACGAATGGAAACACGCTCGCAGGCAGACACTCGACTGGGACACTCGAGTGAAATATTTTCCTGACTGAATAAACAAATAGATAAAATATTTACAAATTTCGATTCGGATAATGATGTTTCTTAGTGTACGCTTGTGGCATCCTTATGTTTCAAATGATGTTTATTTAAATTTTCATTTAGCTCAACTGTTTCCATATGTGTGTGTGATAGGATGTTTTGATATGTGTGTTTGTGACTGAGGAATGTTTGATTTTCTGTCTGTTATTATCTGTTGCAGTTGGACTCTAGAGATAAACCAAATCGTCATCATTATCAGCGTCATCAATATCAGAAGAAAAGTAATAAAATTGTGTTGAGTTATTTTAAAAATTAAGTGAATGGACAAACACACACACACACTCAAACGCTTGAGTGACGGATTGTTTGGTTTGAGTTTTTCTCTTGTTATACTGTACAATATCGTCAGAATACAGCTAGGTATGGTTTATGTTTTCCTCGCTCATTTCCTAGACCGCGCGTGTCTGCTGCAGGAATCTAGTCCGACTGCAAGCAAACAGTAGTGAGAGGGTTTCTCTCAGACATCTTTCATTGGATGTCTTAAGACGCGTGCAACGATCGTGTTTTGGAAATGAAAGAAACTACCTGAACTTTTACTCTCCTTATCTCCATCTGTGTATGCAGTGTAAAGCCAACAGTCTAACATACGTATGCCAACCTAAGGCCAACAGTCTAACCACGGACGTGTATAGGTGGACTACTGTCTGTCTGCCAAGACCAACGCTTAGCCTCTTGCGAAGTTCTCCTGTTAGTCTCGGCGAGCGTAAACAATGAATGTGACTAAACCGGAAGCTTCGCATACACCAGCCTCGTTCTAGTAGTTAAGCTGAAGCGTGGCTAAACTGCAAGATTTGTATACACATGCCTCTTTTTAGTAATGAACGTAAAAACTCGTCCTCAAGCAGTCTAGTAATACAAGTTCGTGGTCTAACCTATGCATGCCAACGTAAGACCAACAGTCTAACCTACGTATGCCAATACAATTCGCAGGTGTCAGCTCGCGCTGCAGGAAGTCGCAGCAGGCCTTGACTAGTCCTATGACGTGGAACTGATCAGCTGCCGGCAGAAGTTGCTCCACGTTGTCTACTGTTACCTGCAACACATGCCCCGGACACACATTAAATGCCGTGTTGTCTGCTGTAGCCGGACAGACATGATTAGCTATGACGTCTCGATCGTTCCTTTGTTCTTTTGTTAAAGTATACGTCATAAGTTCCCAAACCTTGACTGGTCGCTGCTCCCGTTTTTAGTAAAAAAAAAAAAAAATCAGACAGCACACAAACGACAAAAATAACTCATTAAAGATGGACAGAAGGGCAAGAAAAGAATTGCGCAAGGAGAGTGAGAGGAAGAAAGAGATCTGAAGGGATCCTTATTTGTCTTGATTACCAAGTAATCACCGACACTTTCCTGTGAACTTTCATAGCTCCGCCCAGCTGCACACGTGGGCGATAAAGCAGTGCTAAAAGAAGACGCGGGTGTCGTGAGCTTACTTTGGTTGACCTGGTGTAAGCGTAGTCGATGATAAGCATCATGATCTGCGGAGTGACCCCGGTCACTGTGACCTCGCGCTGGTTGGTCTCAAAGGAAGTGTTGGTGAACAGCGCCCGGAAGTAAGGACTGCAGGCAGACATGATGTTCCGATGGATTGGAAACGTGCAGCTCTCCACCTGCGGGGGGTGGGCAGAAATGGAAACAACTTTTTTTAAAGGTAGAGGGCTCTTTTACTGCCGTTGATAATAAAGCTGATCAAACTAAACGTTATCGTCCCCACCGTTACGGGCGCGGCATCCAAACACCATTAAGAAAATGTTCAGGAGATAGTGAAGAGCATCGGCCCACCCCTGAAAGATTGACGTCATGGGTGACTTGCGAGTCCCCATCAACAAGGAGAAGAAGATAGGTAAGTTCAGAAAGTGAAGAAACGGATCTTCCTGCATTCGTATGTCGGGTCAACTGAGGTGTTCAGCTGTGAATTGGTTGGATGTATTGAAGGGGGATGCTGAGGCAGGTGTATCCTGTTGTTTTTCAGACTGGCGTGAGAAAGAGGCCATGAGCTGTTAGTCACAGAGAAATGAGGGTGAGAAAAAAAATGTATCCAGTGAACGGTGAATGAGTGATTGAGTTAATGAGAGAGACCACAAAGCAGCGTACGTCATTAGAGGAGTGTGTGTGTACGTCTCTGCTTGTGTTATTGTGTTACATATAATTACACAATTAAATATTATATATAGATACACATGCAGTCTCCATTTCTTTATAAAAATGAAGCAGGATAAGGTTCAGAAATACAGAAAAATGTCTTATCAGTCACTCAAGCAAAGTCACGCTGAAAGTAATACAAAATAGCTAAAGGTAAAGTTAAAGGTCATCCCCTAACTTTTTCAGGTCGTTGGAGTAAGGGTGTTAAAGACCGCACTTTTCTCGGCGGCAGCTTTACATGAGATCGGTTTCCCTCGCTTCCTTACCTTCCCCAACCCTCTATGAAGCCAAGTACTCATTCCCAACAGCTGGGTCGACTGGGGAAAGTTTGCTGCGCTAATCGAGTATTGAACCAGAGCGCTCTCAATTCGGACGTCAGCGCTCTAACCACCCGGCTATCCTCTTCCCCTACATCTAAAGTACCATCGCTGAATAACTGCTTGCAGAACATGCTGGCTTCAGACCAGTTAGAAGCCCAGTAGAGTTGATCTTTACCTATTGCATCCTGATAGATAAGCATCTCTGACATCAGTGGATCCTCGAGCATAACTTCATAAATTTAAAAGAAAAATATTTTTGAAAGAGTCAGGCTCAAGGGGCTATGAAAAGTGATGCGAAAATTCACCATTAAAGAGAATCTTATCCAAATCCTCGAAGTGCTTTGCAATAGATGAATGAGCGCAGTACTGTTGGATTACCAAATACGAGCTCACATTTATACAATGGTAGACGTGAATCTATCACCTGTACTATTCAACACTTTGCGGGAGATCATGTTTGAAACTCTCCACAACCATCACACTTCCATTTCCATCAGTGAAGGGTCGATTTGCAACCCACCATCTGACAGCAGTCAGTAACAATAACTGCAAGATTTTGCTATCAGACAGTAACGACTGAATATCTGACTTCTACACTCTTTCTTTGTATGACTTTCCTCCAATCTCGTCAATGACACTAGAAGTGCGAATAGTATATATATATATGTGTGTGTTTACGTGTACGTGTGCACATGTACATACATGCACGTGCTCATGTGTGAAATATTTCAGACTGTGAATGGATGCGCGCGGACAATGTCAGAAAACACACCTTGATGACGGCATCGCAAAGAAGACCCCCTTCTCTGAGGTCGGACAGCACGCTACACGCATGGGTACTAAAATCCATCTTCACTGGTGTGCCCTCCATCAACGCCGGACCCTCCTGCTGCTGAAGGTGCTGCTGTAACTGCTGCTGCCCATGACCCAACTCCGTCACGTCCACTGAGTCCGAAATCTCCATCTTATAGCGACAGCACCTGAAGACCTCTACACAAAAGGGCGATGAACGGGAGTGCGGCCCGTGGGGAACAAAGCAGTCAGATTTCCTCAGTTTTTCGTCTTCCACAATTATCTTCGATGTCGTTTGGCGCTGTTGCTGCTGCCCAAGCCGGGGGAAAAGACGAAAGGCGCACAAGGAGAGCCAGGCGAAGAGACTCGTCAACCCTTCCCTCCGTCACATGCTGTGGTGTGGGCAGCAGCGCCGGCTGTTCACTGCAGTCTGCTAACCTCTCCACTCAACTCTGGATCCATGCGTAACAAAACCTAATTGACGTCACTGATCGTCGAAACAATGACGTCACTAGTCTAGTTTCTGATGATTAATACCTTTTTGACGTAGGGAGCCACAAGCATCAGTTTCTAAGAGAAGTCGTCTGCTTCAACCTTTTGCACAAATTCAGTAAGTTAACAGGTTTTGACAACATCCCTGTTTCCTTCTTTTTTTTTTACTTGTTTTGTTTCACTTAGAGAAAACTGAGATAAAGGCTGAGTTTTAGGGCTTTTGATATGTTCTTCTACCTACCCTAGTAAAGGCTTTATTCTACTTGCTGCTAGATCTCAATCATATATGTGTGTGTGTGTGTGCTGTGACTCTCGAGGGAAATATATTCCTGAGTGAATTTACAAACAGATAAAATATTTACAAATTTCGATTAGGATAATGGTGTTTCTTCGTGCACACTGCAGGGCATCCTTATGTTAAAATGGCCTTTATTTTAAACACTTATTTAGCTGGACTGTTTGCATGTGTGTGATAGGATGTTTTGATATGTGTGTTTGTGACTGAGGAATGTTTATTTTTCTGTCAGTTATTATTTGTTGCAGGGTAGAGATAAACCAAATCATCATCATCATCCTCAGCAGCAGCAGAAACAGCAACAACAAAAGAGAAAAAAAGTAACAAAGTTGTATTTAGCTACTTTAAAAAATAAGTGAATGGACAAACACACACACACACACACACACACACAAACGCATGAGTAACGGATTGTTTGGATTGAGTTTTTCGCTTGTATACTATATAATATCGTCAGAGTAGCGCTAGATGTGTTTTCTGTTTTCCTCGCTCATTTCCTAGACCGCGAGTCTCTGCTGCAGGAATCTAGTCCGACTGCAAGCAAACAGTAGTGAGAGGGTTTCTCTCAGACATCTTTCATTGGATGACTGGGTGATGTCTGAAAACACGTGCAACGATCGTGCTTTGGAAATGAAAGGAACTACCCGTACTGTCCCTTTCTGTACGCGCGCGCGTGTGTGTGAGTACGTGCGTTTGTGCGTTTGTGCGTGCGTGCTTGTTTGTCAGCTTATAATGACATGTAAAAAGAGATTATTTTCTTTCCTAAATCAAACGAAACAAGCTTCTAATTTCCTATTTAGCTGATATTATTAATGTTTTACAGAGAATGATAAGAAGACAGTTCTCTAGCAAAGTTATCACTTTATATACATATTTCTAAACTTTGATAAAGAAAAAGAAATATATATATATAGAGAGAGAAAGCCCCACATACACTCTTCCTTTCCTGATATACAAGGGAAACATTTTCAGTAATCGTTTCTTCAGGGAATTGCTGATTGTAAAATTAAGTCATCACTTTACATAAAACATCAGGGGTGAGTCTTCAGCTAAAAATGGAATATATATGTTGATCAGAAATTTGTTATCCGACGTCGTGATATCTGTCGGCACACTGTCGAAGACCATTTTTCAAGGCATCTTGGAGGGCAGTCATCGCCGTTGTAGCCAGAGGAACAACTGACGTCAAAGACTGGAATGGTCGTCTTGTACAGGACCTGCTCACTGTCGCCCAAAGTAAGAGTGGCGGACCCCGTCAACTCCCCCCAACCACAGGTGCAGTCAAAGGTCTAACTGAGAGGCTTGTTTACACAAACCACAATTTGTTTCAAGTGTTGAAAGAAGAAGGAACCGCCATAGAAAGTCACTTTTGCACTGGAGGTATATTACTACTTCCATGGTAGATAAAGGTTCAGGGAACTAGCGCGGGAATCGCAGTTTGATAACCTCCCTTTCTCCCCTAGGCGGCAGACTGTGGTCAGCATAGCAACCACAGACAGAGGGTCTCAACACCTCACACCCTTGTACCTGCATGCGAGCACACACATTTTTCTCTCTCATACACACACACATGTATGCACATACACCTACAGAGTCCACTGTTTGTCGCGACACCTGCAAAACGCTCTACTTCTAATAGTGCGAACAGACACTAAGACACAGGTAAGGTCAGGAAGTCTGCTATACGGCATCAACTACTAGATCCAGTTTTCTTATGAAAAAGACCCTGCCGACAAATCTTGGGTTGCCACCCTCATCGCGAGGGATGGGTGCGAGGAGAAGACGGAAGGGTGGCAGCATGTGGAAAGCCAGCTCGAACACAGATGGTCGACTGATTTTTTTCAGTCAAAGCTTTGTGGATTTTTTGTTTTTCATTCCTTGCACACTGAACTTGTGTTCGGCACGCTACGAGAATATGACCTAAAAAGCATTTTTGTTTCTCATTTTTCTCCTTCTTTCTTTTCTTTCTTTTTTGTGAAGGAGGAGGAAATCGTTTCTCCCTGTCGGGGCACTCTACCCCAGACGTCCCTGCACCAGCAGAACCCAAGCACCCCGCCACCCACACGCTCCCAGACTGAAAGCTGCCACTTGTTGTTCCCCTGTGATGGGCCACCCTGGGGAGAAAAGCACCACCACGCCTCCGTGCATCCGTGTGTGTGCTCACGTGCATGCGTCCGTGCTGCAAGATCCAAAAGTCGGTAGATGCTTCTCATCAAAGGCGTTCGTTATAAACGCTCTACCCGCAACAGCACGGCGGCCAAACTGAGAAGTTTAAGACGACCTAGATTTACAAAAAGAAATCCCTCTCCCTTGTGAGAACGAAAGTTGGCCCAGTGTGATGGAGAGAGTGTTGCTCAATGTGAGGAAAATATGTGTTGGAAGACTTAGTCTAATAAGAAAAATAACAGGTGTCTGAGAATGAGAGATGGCCCAGTGGGAAGATGAGAGGTGGTCCAATATGATGATGATGATGGCATAATGTTAGGATGACATGGCTCAGTGTCAGGACTTGTGACGGCGGGGTACAAGATGATCCGGTTGTGATATGACTTACACGACTCCTTCCTTCAGAAGTACATTGATTTCATCGCCGATCCGTGCCGCGTGGAATACTTAAAAAATAGTACAGCAAGACGTAGGTCAAAGAGGACTAACACGGCGTCCACCACCGATGGTAACGCCAGGTTCAGATGATAAAGGTGGGATAAGGAAAAAAAGATGAGAAAGAGGGAGTGGCGAAGGAAAAGACATCGATACTGTTTTAAGACATTCGGGTACGGAGTATGCCTGACCGGCCGTGATAAGATTTTACGGATGTCAAAATAGAAAACGAGGAGTCGGAGAGGAAGATAAGGTGGAAGGTGGCTGTTGGGGTAGGGGGGAACCGAGACAGCTGTACTCTCCGGCTTTCTCCCCATCTCCCCTGGCCACCCTTATTGCCCTCTGCCGACAACGTCTCGACACAGGCTGGTAAACACCACGCCCCGCTGTCCGGGAATGTGTCTCGTCTGGCAGGAAGAAGACTAAGGGGGCGTTACTCCAGTGAGCCCCGGTGTTTACGCCTGCTCGGGTCTTCGCACTACAGCCAACATGACGTCGCTGATGCTGGTGGTGCTGGTGCTGGTGCTGTTGGCTCTTCCACACTAGCCACCTTCTAGACGGCGCTCGTGAACTTGTCGCGGTGCCCTCGCGGTCTCAGACGACAGACTCGTCAACAAAAAACAGCCGTTGGCTCCGAGCCAGTCCGGTGCGCATCCCTGTAGGCCAGCACCTGGCCAACTAGGTCTGGTCTCTCTCTGTCTTCATTGCAGAAGACTTGGTAACTAGGGTATTGTATTGGCAGGATCTGTGTAAATACGCAAATATATATATTTTGTGTGTGTGTGTGTGCGTGCGGGTGAAAAAGAAAAAAAAATGTGTTTGTGTGTGCATCTGTCTGTGTGTGTGTGTGTGTGAGAGAGAGAGAGAAAGAGAGACAGAGAGAATTTGTATAAGTAGGTGTATGTGTGTGCTGTCCAAACCATTCCCGTGTCTTCATCCTTTACATTTTCTTTGCTCTCGTTCATCTCACATCAGCGATGCCCGAGTCTGCTAGCGGCAAGTAGGTTTGCAGTTAACAGCAGACAGCAGACAGATCTATGAGTGCAGTGTAAATGTATACTCTGTGTAAATGTGCACTTACAAAGTAGTTAGAAGTACTGACTCTAAAATTTGTAATGCTTGATGTAATAAGTACTATAGAGATTATAAATAATGTAATAAATTTATATAAGTTATTAATACTATATGTAATCTATAAACTATTCTCTAACTCTAACACAATATATTTAGATGATGTTAGTCACTTATTGCTGAACCAAGCATATCAATGTAATCGATCAGTCAAGAAAACAAGAATGCAATCGATCATCGCCTCAATCGACT
The DNA here is from genome assembly GCA_004794325.1 of Pomacea maculata. Lineage (NCBI taxonomy): Eukaryota > Metazoa > Mollusca > Gastropoda > Architaenioglossa > Ampullariidae > Pomacea > Pomacea maculata. Next base: position 499,659 of record SRHC01001470.1, on the reverse strand, counting down.
TATTGATCAGTTATTGAGAATGTTATTGATCAGTTATTGTTTATTGTGAACGGTTGGTAACTAGAAGGCTTCCATCAACTAAACATTCTAAACAACTAAACATTCAGTCAATCGAAGTCTCCCACTTACTCGTCTTTCAACTTCAACATTAGCTGAACACCACATACAGTTGTCTGTACTTTATTATATACAGCCAGCAGAGAAAAGGCCTCGATAAATGATTACTCACAAAGAAAACATTGGATATTGTGAAAATGCAGGGTACACTGCCAGGGAAATGGGGTGGATGCAAGTACAAGACAGCCACTTTTTGACATGCCAGGGTACTGAGATTGGAGGGTGACCATATTTACATATTATCAATCATTCCATGAAATCTAATTGCAGCCAACGTGGCATTTTCTAAAACTGGCGTGGAGTTAGAAGTAGAAATTAAATTAATTAAATGTGAAGACGGGGCAGATGAATCATTTACATCAGGAGATCTTGGCTCTCTAAAACTCTTTTTTTCTGTTACTCTTCCTCTCTCTCACCCACACACACATGCACACACACAAACGCACAGGAACCGCAGTCTGAGAACCACACACACACCTTTACTCACTTACATGGTGGCGACAGTTCGCACTGCATATTTTCTGTTTTGTATGCTTCTAAGTATTTGTGGTATTTGTGCATAATAACCAGTGGCGGACTGGGCAGTCGGTGGGCCGGTGGGCCGGTGGGCCTACTTTGTTCTATAGAATAATATTATAGGGCTATTTTAGTGAGAAGGGCCGCTCTGTAAATAATGCCCAGTCCGCCCCTGATAATAACAGATAAATCATTGTAACATCGATATCCTCAGATGTTTTTAACGTATTGTTTTAAACATAAGTAATGCTATCACTATGTATTTTTTCTTGTTCCACTTTACTGGGCATTGCAAAATTACCAAAGAAGTTACTTGAAAACAGATTCTTCCACTCGAGTTATCATGGTCTATGCAAAATATACAGAAAAACATTATACGTTCTGAAAGCACTGTCAATTACTAATTGGATTTCTCAGCTTCTAAAAATATACTAACGTAAGAAAACATTTTTTTTAAAGAGATAAAACTAAAAGTATGTATTAAGCTTAAAGCCACATTCATAATTTATTGTCAATAGAAACACAAGAACACAACATAGGATTTTTTCCCGATAATAACGGAGCTATTGTGACAGAAGAAAAATGCAATAATTACAACCTTCAAAATGATTCATTAATTAATGTTGTCGAATACTGGTGCAAACATATATGAGGGGCTGCTGTCATTTCAACAAACAGAAAATTGTTATTTACATTGCAGGGCGCCAGAACATGTTAACAAACTCCAATGGCATTCATAGGCAGAAAAAAGGGTTTTCCACGAATACATCACATATGGGGGTGTCCTTTCACTTACAGTGCCAGTGGCATCACCCGTGACAGTCTCATGTATGTACTTTTCTTCTCCAGGTCATGGCTGTTTGTCTGAGGAATCAGATCAAAGTTTCAGCTTCACCTGTTAGCGCAGTTAGCGCAGTTAGCGCCCCAAAGACACTGTTCTCAAAGTGAAAGTCTCAAAGATGGAGGCATATTCTAAACATGGCTTTGCGAGCCACATTCAGTCACATGGTCATGTGTCCTTTCATTAAAATTCAGCGTCCTTCGTGGATGTTGCTCCTTGCAGGATTCCCGACGGCCATTTGGCATGCAGTCATATCTGCGTTGATACAATGCGTGAAAGTCATATCAGCAGTCGTTAATAGTTTGGACAAAAAAAAAAAAAAAGGAAAACTAACAGCAGTTTTTCTTGTGAACGCACTGACAAGATTTTCAAACGATATGTAGAGAGCGCAGCACTATGACCTTTAACGTCGCAGAGTTCCACTCGTCAGCTGTGCCTGGGGTCACGAGTTCTTTGCAATGTTTTGATTGCGGCATCCATTCAGATTCATTAGCACCTGTCCTACATATCTATTTCTCATTTATAAAGTCCCAAAGCCTTACAATCCTGATAATGAAGACAAGTGTCTCTTAGACCGCAACATTTGTCATTTGCATCCATCTTTTTTCTTTTCAACATCCAGCTGCATCACAATCGAGGTCCTACCCTGGATTTCTCATTGCCTTCCCATACACAGATATATTTTTTTTAAGAGACTGGAATTGAAGGTAGGGAGAATGTGCGCTCGCGTTAGGGAGAGAGAGAGATAGAGAAAGAGAAAGAAAGAGGAGAGGGGCCGACAGAGAGAAACACAAGCTTCCAGAAAGGACAGTTCTTCTGGAAACATTCGTTTGATCCTTGAGTCCACTGAGAAGTCAACGGGTGACAGCTTCTTGGGGATTTTTTGTTTTCCTCTCGCAGGAAGAGATCTGGTAGGCAAAGTTAGAAACGGTGCACAGTTTCTGCTACACTCACTTCTAAACCTTCTCGCTAGCACCCGCACGCCACGACCCTTACAAAAGGCAGCACAGCTAATCGAGGTTTTGCTTCCGCCGATGGTCGGATGAGTCCCCGCAGGGGTTCCGTCTTGGGACGCTGGCAAGGCCGTGGTGTGCACTGTGAAAGACATATTCCAGAAAACGTTAGCTCTTCCAATCAGCAGTGAAATGAATCCCGCTTGTAAAGAAATCTGTCTATACATGCTGTCTTCACCTGAGGCTAAAACCACACGGTGGATTAAAATCCTCGCAATTTCATTTTGTTATTCCTGGAGGACATCTAGAGGTATCATATGTTTTGACAGCAAAGAAATATAACTTAATTTAAAAGTTCTTTACTGTGATAATTTGTGTACTATAGTGAGTATGGTTAAACAGCCTAATTTGCAGATGATCATTTCTTAGTTTAAAATGTATGGCAGGAGGGAAACTGTAGGCAACGAAGCTTCGTCTAAGACTGAAGCCAATTTTCACGAAATATGCATGCTTCATTAATTACAATTAAATTTTTAAAGAAAAATTCCAGAAAAGTGAACATTACAGTTAGCTTCCTGAGTCAGCCTATAAATAAAACACACACAGAGATAGATAGATTGCTGTAGTGGTACTACTCTAAATATTGGTCTATATACTGTATAGTTCTATACTGTATAGTTGTATAACAGTCTGCTTATGAGTAATAGTTGTTCATAATAAATTATGGTCAATTTGCGCAAAGTCAAAGTTCTAACAGACTGGCGTGAACGCTTTCAAACAAGATTCCTGAGTCTTTTCCGCCGTCTCCTGCTTTGTAGTTCTATTCTTTACTCGATTATTTGTTTAGAATATCAAAGTACAACAAAGTACATCAAAAGAGACCAATTCATGCATTTTATGCTTATCATTACACTCTGTCGAAAAGTTTTTACCTCTCTGTCATCATTGCAGTCCCAACAGCTGTGTGGGCAGATGTACGAGTGAAAATATTTGGGCCAGATTAAACGTTCATCTGAAAAGAAACAGAAAGAAACTAAATTATTGCGGATGAGAACGATGGGTGAAAGGTAGGGAAGGTCAAGAGACGAGGCTACCCGAAGCCTTGGTACCGACAGAGAATTGACTCTCTGTACTTGAAAATATGTTTTGAAAAAGCTTGCGACAATGTACCTCTTATTTTGATTCTGACGCTTTCTCCGCTGCACGACAGGTTTGCCAGGGGAGCAGCATCTGGAGCAGCGCGTGCAGAACTGATGCCCGCTCGAGCGTTCTTCCTGGCAAGAGGAGACCGCTGTGACCCCGACCTGCGTACTCGACGCCGTCTGGAAGTGATTTCCACGTAAGGGTGATTATCGAGATAGTCGATGTTCCACGGCAGGGCCTTAGTACTTTCACTTTCACTCACGTCTTCCAGGCAGCCGATTTCTGTAAAAGAGAATACAAATACAGCCAATAAAGAAGATGGCATTGCTGCTGGCAATGACCACGATAGAGTATTTAACTATGAGCCGCAGACTTTGTTGGCAACGACCTAGCACAAAACATTCTGGATATTTAAATATAACCTGCAAAATTAGGGGTTATTACGTGGTACTCGACATTTCAACTCCTTTTCGAGGTCAAAACCAAGACATGGGGCAGACAGAAGCATCCCTGCTATTTATAGGTGTTTTCTAATAGCAGCCATTAGAGGCAAGGGAGGTTATTGAAAGGGGAAATGATGGCGCACGTCGAGTCGTCCCCGGGGTGAATCTGTATCCGAGGTCACAAGCTCTGCCTTACGTGGGCGGAACTTTGCAGCTTCAGGCAGTTTTAGCCGACTGGTGTCGGTTTGGTCCTGTCTGTACCACTCAGTGCAAGATCTGGCTTCAACCTATTTTCTATCGTGTTCTCTTCACGAGTGCATTGAGTAATTTGAATCTGTAAGAGAAGTGAAAGGCAGATTCATTGTGATTTTGATATTTAGCAGCTGTCAAGTGTCTAATCTCCATTTTCAATGTAGTTTTTGGTATCTCATGTAGAAATTTTTGCAAGCAGTCCATCATTTTGACGCAAACAAAATATGTGGTGTTGAAGTCAACGTGTCAATTCAGGTAAGGGTCATATAACAGTGGTTTTGCTAATGCATGAATGTTAGTTTATGTGAATTGCTTTTGAGAAACATGCTAGACTTGATTCTTGTAATCACTGAAAGTTCCATGCAAATTTTGAGTGAAGAACAGGGAGACATGTCTGTTAGCTTGAAACGCGAAGTTCATAGTTTCTGGCTTTGGATTGCTCAGATTAAATAAACCTTTACTTTGTTTCTAGTTGTGTTAGGAATACACCCATTTGTGTGAATGTGTTTTTGAATGATGGAGGCTCAGTCATAAATCTGTATACACACGTGACCCATACATGTATACACAGTACAAAACAATGTTAATCTAATTTCTTTAAACTGTACACTTTTCTTTCAGACGTCCCCAACAGGTGAGAGTCTATGGCGTCCACAGACAACGTGAAGAAGACAGTTACTTTAACCTGTGTGCATCACTCCTTCAAAGGATGGACAATTATTTGATAAAGGCAGCGAGGATGAGAATGGGGGGTAGGACATGTAAACAATATGAACCGAGCTTATCACCGAGGCAGAGGTTCTACCTCAACTGGCTGTTCGTTATAATTGAATGATCAGGAAAGAAGAGGAAAACCTAACCCAAAATCTGCTTGTACAGCCTGCTTCTGTAGAGCAGGCACTCTGCTTTTCACACCATGGGTCCTTTTCTTGAGATCAGGCAACGGGACCATTTCACAACATGCTCATCCTGCCTACCTACAGCAGACTACCCGATGACGACAGTCATTTTGCAAGTCCCTCAGGTACAATAAAGCGAAGTCTACTCTACAGGAAAAGCACACACAAAATCTGCCTGAACTGCCACATTGGTCCTCACAATCAGTGTTCCAAAGCTACAAACCAAATTCGGAAATTTAATTAAGATATCTAGTGATCACATGTGTCAGCGCTTCTGTAAACTCTTCACCTGGTGATCACATTTTTCTTGGCTATTTTGTTGAGGTTTATATTCTAAATGAAGTACTTGTCGGGAGGAGTGTAGAAAAAGACACGTATACTATCGATACGTGTTCATAATGAGAACATCTGCACGTGTCCTATGGCTGTCGTGCGCTTTAAACATGCATCTTAAAGAACATCTAAGACAAATGTTTTTTATGTTCATTTTCATTTGAAAAGGCATTTTCATAATAGCAAAATATCAAAAGTTATACTTTTTCAGAAGTCTTGGAAGAATTTAGGTTAATGTAAACTCCCCACAGTCTGTGAAAAGAAATGAACTGATGTCATCAGATAATAGAAGTGGTGATAGCAATTTTTGCTTTAGAAAACTCGGCTTACTTCCTGAACGACGTACAAATAGATAAGCATCGGCAAGTACATAGTGAACTTTCGAAACGATTCCCAGTCACAGAAAGCGGAAACTCTTGTTTACGTGTGTGTGTGTGAGAGAGAGAGAGAGAGAGATTTCACTATATCTATAATCTCCCTTTCATTATATGAGTGGCACAACTGCAATTGCGGTGCTACCATTTCTATCTACAATTAGGCAGCAGTGTAATTAAAGTTGAGTGAAAAGTCCAGAGAATCAAGATGAGAACAATTATGAATGGAAATAATCTAAACTTAAAAGGAAATATGGAACAGAGTGATAAACAGTAAAATGAAGGAAAAATTGTTCCAGAAAAAAAGGTAAAGACAAAACAACACCTTTGAAGACCTTAGGAACCCCATCTGTCTCAGAAACAGGTGTGTGTGTGCGAGAGAGAGAAAGAGAGAGAGGTGTCCATCTTCTCTACTTCGATGCTTTGGGAGTCGTGCACCCAGTCACACCCACACCCACACCCACACCCACACCCACACCCACACATACACACACCCACACACCTCTGCCGGCGTTGCAGCTGGCTTGCACAAAGAGCTGCTTGGCATCAATTTCTCGGTCGTTGTCCATCTTGACGGTGACCTCTAACCCGAAGTTCCGGCGGTTGCGGCGCCAATCTCGCAGGGCGCTGATGATGTTGAGGCTCACCCAGACGCTGCCAGCAGAACGTGCGATTCGTGCGTCCAGAAGTCTCCGTCTGTTTACAACTGTCAACGGGAAGATAAAGAAGCCAATGTTAGTTTAAGTCTATGAACTATGCTTAGCATCGAGTTCAAATAAAGTTCAAACAAAGGAGGAGAGTCTGGTCGAATCTTAACTCTGCTTTTAGTTCCCAACCTTAATATCATTTGTCCTGTGCCTAACTACTCCATATGTAGAGTCTATGGTAAAGAAAGGAAGATGTGATTTATAATTTCAGAAGCCACCACAAACACCTTCTCTCTCTCACTCACACACACACATACACTGATAAATTGTCTTCGGTTCTCATGTGCCGGGTGCATGAGAACTTAATAGAGGTGTGCCTCTACACCATCATCATCATCTTTATACTAAATGGGAGGGTGAAAACTCACTTATCTTTTGGTGATGGTGGGTTCTTAAGACTATTTACAATGGAAGGATTATGCCTTAGTGATTTTCTGATATTGGTAGTGCAACTCCTCAAGTCAGACTTTGTTTGCAACTGTCTTTTAATGGTGAGTAAGACGCTGCTCAATCATCAGCAATCATATACGGAATTTGAGGGTAGGCGATCTGAAATAAGGTAATGCCGGCCTGATCTACCTGCACTGACTGCCTTGTGCAGTCTTGGTCACTTTCTTGGAATAGAAAAAATCTACACGGACTGAGAATCGAACCTGTACCCGTCTTCATCTACAATGTAGATCGTGTCTTTGCTTACTTCTGCCACGTCTCCGTGTGATGAGGGGCCTGGTGAACTTGTAGACAGACACCAACAGATTGGGCGTGGACTGTCCTTCTTCCTCCTCTTCTCCACCTTCGAAGCAGGGGCAGTTTGCGGACACTACAAACACACATCAAAATATTACAGTGATGTCCCGTGGTTTCCTCTTGGAACCAAAGAAGTGGATGCGATCTAGCAATCTAGTGATGGTGATGACGACCAGAACGTTTATTATCAACAAGAGGACGCCTTTATTACTGGCACTTTTTAATTCTAATGTTCAGTATACTTCCACCTTCTTTAAACAAAATAAATTAATTAGGTATTATATAATAAATAAATTACTTCGAAGAGGTTGTTCACAACTGTGAGGCTTAGTAGGATTACACGCAATGAGTGTGAAGGAAAACTTGAGGAACTTACGTGGGTTGGGTTTCAGGAACAGTTGCAATGTCGCCGAGAGGGCATCAGCTTCAGTATCTGGTTCTCGGGGCACTGGGATGTAGAGGCGGAGTCCCAGGTTGTTGGGGTCATTCCACAGAGTGCTGTTGACTGACTGTGGAGGGTGACCTGTGTGCAGATGTCCGTAACAGACACGTTTACTTTTAAACTGAAAAAAATGCTCGATCAGGTGTGACATATCACTGTTCACGTATTGACTTAGAGCATATGTACAGTTTTAGCCATGGAAATTAAATCAAGATGAAAGGAAGTCTGATGAGGGTCAAACGGGTGAGATGAATGATACTAAAGGTCAACCAACTATTATTCGGTTTCGCCTAATTTCTGGGGTCTGAAATGCGAAAATACAGAAAATTTCTAGACGACCGTACGTTAGAAAACGTTAGAAATTTTAGGAAGGGCCCTCATCCGATGTCATACTGTTTTATCACTTCAAACCTCAAACTTTGATTGTTTTATTTTTATAACTGGTTCAGATCTTTTTAGACAGACTTTGTACTTACATGATGCTGAGTAACAGTGGTGCTGTTCCGTTGTCGGCTCTAATACTGTTAGATTGGGAAAACTCTCCAAGACATCGCTAACATTAGTGCGATTGGGGCTCAGTGTGATGTTCTCCGGAATTCTCAGTTCCTCGAGAATCTTCAGACGTATAGCTTCCAGTCTGCTCAGACGGTCTCTGAAAAGTTACATAAAGTCAAAGCTTTAGCTTAGACGTGACCGGAGGAGGTTACTAACGGACAGGTTAGAGCTTAGACGGCATACGAGTAATTAAAGAAAGACCTAAGCCGGCATCTGAAGAGTTAAAGAAAGACCTGGCTGAAACTAAGACGGGATCTGTAGAGTTCATCAAAGTACACGAGTCAGCTTAGACTGGATGTGAGGAGTTAAATAAAGTACTGTCTGAAGCAGAAATTCACTCGAAATTCGGTAAGCAAGCTCTTAAAAATGATGAAAATGTTTTTTTCTGATGTTGTCAGCAACATGTGACCACATCGTTGCACGCTAGTTCGCTGGTGTTCTCCTCTTCTTGAATCATTTTGTGTAGGGCAAGGGGTTGCGCGGAGAAATAAATCTTGCAAAGGGAAGTGAAAAATCTGTTTTAATTGAGGCTTTATGACAAAATGTTGAGAAAGTTTCTGACAGCTAGAGTGTTTATTATCGACATGTGAGCAAGCCGTGAACTCACTAACACAGATTAACACGTTGGCAGCAGCACATGGCCACCTAAAGTTAGTGTCTGCTCTGAATACCTTTCCTTCAAAATACAAGATTATCCAAATCTGTGAACATTATCGTCTGTTAAACTATGCGTTTATCCCAAAGCCAAACAAGACAGTAACTGAACACTATAAAAGCAAGATTTAATGATAGTTTTGCTTTTCACGCCTGCTTGGTTGTGTTTGTTTAACCTACAGTAACTCGTCATGAGAGGCATTTGATCCTTTTCCCATTAAGCCTTCTCTTCTGGGCTAGAGTGCATGCGAAGTCCTAAAAACAAGTCTTAAATCGCCGGCCTCAGGTACAAAGTCGATAGCAAAGTTCATTAGGCGCCCTAAGGCCTCGCATGTTCACCTGCCAAATGCGATTTTTGGAAGTGAAAGCGAAAAACTTAGCTTAACTTCGAGCCCGACTTAAGGCTTCACATGCAGACCGGCACTGATGCTTTGCCAGAGATAAGAAAAGGAAAAAAAATTGTCCCAAACAGCTGGGGTGCGTTATCACTGTACATTCTTTAACAATAATCAGCTGCGCTTGTGTGTGGGCAAAAAAAAAAAAAAAAAAAAAAAAGATTTATGACGAGCAAATGGCAGAAAAACGAGAGAAAGTTTGGAGAGCTAAGTGGAGAAAAAACAAACTTTCTCTTCTTCTCTCCACCATCGCACCATCCTCCTTCCATTATCCATCCGTTAACATGTCTGCCTGTTTGTCTGCCACATAATCAGATTCCAACTTCCCCACAACCCTACATTAGTCCCTGATTAAGTCTTTTTTTGTATTATTCTAGTCTTCGATTCAATTTACTGCATATTTTGTTGTTCTCTCTTTTCCGTTACTCTCGTTGCCTATTCGCAGGATTTCAGGTCTTCCTTTCGTTTCTCTGATAATGACTCTACGCACGAGCGCACACATACCTACAAACATTTTTTGTGTTATCTTTCACTGGTAAGACTTCGTACTTCCCCATTCACGAACTAACGGACATGTCCGCGAATCAGGTCATTATCAAATTTTTCAGAAGGTCAAGAGGAGAGAGAGAGCAAATTGAAGACCTGCTAAAGGAGCATCAAGGCGTTGATCGACGATGTTCTCTAGAACAGTCTAGACGGCTACACTGTGAGAAGTCATGTCGCTGGCTTCTCTTAATGTCTGGTCCCAAACGGACGAAAAACCGCCAGAATGTCAATTATCGTGCAATCTAGGCCCACCTCCCCTTCTCCGACCACTTGTAGCATTCAAGTGCCCTCCCTCTTCCTACCCTCCTCCCCACACACACATTTCTTTTTTTCCAAAGGGTTGGCCGCTGTACAACGGTTCTACCTGGCTTTTTTCCGTACCTGTGCGACTGATGCAGACCTCACACACCGATGCCCCCATACAGTGCGTTCACGAAACGAGGACAAGAAAATATATTGCCTTCGTTGTACCGCTAAGTGGCTCGTGCTTTGCGTAATAATCATTCTGATATACGTGGAAAACATGTCGGTTGTGTTGTGTTGTGTATATTTAGCATTAGATACCCAACAGATCCATGAACTTGTCCAAGTATTCGCTGTCTAAATTTAAAGATGATCGTCTCCACATTTTTCTGTGTAGTGTTTCCAAAGCAACTCCCTGAAGACTACAAAACTTCTACGGAGGAGACTGGCTTTCTTTACAAATCTTGCTGTATCGATACTGAAAGCCTGTTTGGTTTTGATGACTGCAATCAGCCGTTTGCAATAAGAACTATATTTGTAAATAGTTTTTTCTACTCTTGCTTTTCGAGACTTTGCCTGGTGCTTCAGATGTTCTAATCTGGGATCTGTAAACTATTGGTTGTAACCGAACCACATAGAAAAAGCAGCAAAGTGTGTCAAGTCCATGTTCAGCATTTGAGTGCTAGTCTGCCATATGTGATAAACAGAGGCATATCCGTTGATGCTTTTGCGTCTAGAAGCGAGAAAAGGCGATAATTCATGCTTACTTCCGCGCCTCGTGCAGTTTCGTAATGGCACTCTCCCCTTGCTGCTAAGCTTCTTTTTCGCCAGGAATGGGAGCAATTTGGCCGCACCAAACTCTAGCCGCATCGTATATTTTAAAGGATGGGTTGGCGTGGGAGTCTTTCAAGTCGACTCATTGAGAGAGCAGAACATTAAGACCCACTTCCGGTTCATACAACTGCTGAGGTCATGTAATTAACCACGAAAACCTCTCTCTTCCTTCGTGTGTGTGTGTGGTTGTTGTCAGCTCACAGCAGCTATCTCCTAAGATGATCCTGAGTTTCTTTGTGTCCCTAAGTTTCTCTGGAAACTTTAGTGAACCCTCATGTTGTTCAAGAAGTTAGCTGTGTTTGCAAAATGAAGTTAAAGCTGTTATTTCTCACTGCCTAACCAAAGAAAAAGCTCTGTCTATCTTTCTCTCTCTTTCTGTCTAAGCGGTCAAGTCGACATCGGAAAATAAATATAGTCTGGTTTTTTGTGTGTTTTATGTCTGTGTTCATATCTCGGCATATTGCAGAGTCTACTCCCCTCCCCAGAAAGGCAAAAAAGCTGTAACACATGCTCTAACTCACGAGGTGGTGAAGTCATCAGCACGATTATGAGGCTAACATATTACGATGATTATCGTGCGGTTGCACTTTTACGGAAAAATATTTTATCGAGCGGAACGTTGTAAAAATGGAAATGATGATTTTTAGGAGTTTTGACAGCACTTTAAGATCCTGGTGCAACACATTGGAGTGTAGCTGCGCAGAACCACGGTGTAGAGCTGTGTGGGCTTTAGAAAGTTGTTCAGATGCAAATTAAACCCTTTTAGCATTTCTCATTTTACAAAATATTTGAAGAACGCACGCCCACGACAAGAAAATTCACTCGAAAGAAAACGTCATGATTTTACTTTTGACTTTTTCTCGGGCAGTTTTTTTTTTTTTTTTTAAACTTGTACGGATTCATATACGGATTCAATCGGCAAAGATTGTTTACTCCACAATCTCATACGCGATTCACGGTATCATTGTGCAAGCGGTACTTTGATTTCTCGCCAAAAATCCTTGTCATTTCTGAAGAGCTGTCCTTTTCTCCATCTTCGTCTTGATAATACCAACGTCCCCCAACAAGCCACACACTTCCCTCCGATAACCCATCTCAGATTCTCCTTTTTTGTAATGTCCTCAAGTCCACTCTAGGTGTCATCCAGTCCTGCTACACTAGCTACAGGCTTCACTCTAGACCACCTCATCTCTTTGGCGGTCTTTTTGGCATTTTCCGCTAGGCATTGTCACATGCCAAAAGAGTCAGCAAGTCGAGCTAGTTAGTCGTGAGCATCAGCCAGTAGACAGTGTTATGATTGCATCAGTCCTAAGCATCTCATTGCATCGTTCAATCGATTTTAACCTTCGTTTAATCTTTTAATAAACTTAGATTATAAGTTTAGTACCAACATTTTAACCCTCACCATCCCGTTAGGATCAGCCAATCGGCTCTTTGACCTCTGGACATTTAAATTTTACTTGTGAAACGCAAAGACTTGTGAAAATATAGTTTATTTCTTTGTTTGAGTGCTATTGGTACAAAGTTTTATAAGGCACTTTTCCTAAACAATGACATTGTAGCCTCTTAAACAGAGGCACATGAAAGTGATGTCCTTTCTCGCTACCCGGCTTAAAGGGACTGCTTTCTCTTTCTCTCTTTCCCTTTCTCTTCTCCTCCCTCGATCTACGTTGACTTTGGTGTCTTCTGCTACCTCGTGCTTTCTAAAGCGCCACGCACCTCTGTTTTTCATTGCTTTATGGCTGCCCCAAGTCCTTGCCACGTGTAGACCACTTCTTCCACGAACAGGCTTTGCAGCATATTGTCTGGGACATCTTGTCCGAAGTTGTTTTTCTTTTCGCCTTATGGATTACTTATCTCCATTTTTCTGCAATTATAATTTCTTGTTTTTGCAATTTTAATATTTTCTTATCTATGGTCCTTGTGATTCGTTGCCACATTTTCCTCTTCATGACGAGAGTTTGGATCTGCCCATGTACACGACGTCCACTCAACTTCCTATGAGAAGTGTGCTTCTTCTTCCCCTTATTTAATGGATTTACTTCGCTAATTGCTGATCACTCATACGTCCTAGATTACAGAATTAACGACCCTGTACCCCTAACATTCTTATAAAAATATTTTAAAAAACTCTTTTGGTAGTTTTGAAGTGATTTGAGCCCGTCGCGAAGGTGTGAAAAGGCGCAATAGTAGTAGTTGTTGTTGTTATTATTATTGCCAGCAGACCTGCACCCAACACGTTCCTACTTGTTTCTGAAGTTCGCTGTTCCAGTTCACGGTAACCACAGTAAACAGGGAAGAGAAGGGGAGGGGGCGGAAGAAGAGATGATGAAATAGCGTTGAGGGTCTCGTGAACTACGCCTGTTAGTTGACCTTACACATCCTGTTAGCAGGACCCCCATCTCGGCAAATAATGTGGGCGCAGTGGAGCGTACAGTAGCGCTGGCAACACGCTAGAACATTTCTAAAAGTTTCTGACTGACAGACAACTTTCCAAAGAGAAGGGCTGGGGAAGGCGCTGTTGGAATTATATCTAAAGGAAATCTAAAAAGCCGCAGCCATTCATGTGCTTTGACTTCACTGAAGGTTTGTTGTCTGGTCGCGCAGACCACCCACTATTATACCACGTTTGAGAACTCGCTTGACCTACATAGAGCGGTGAATAGACATCCCATCACTAACCCAGACTTCCCGGCATGCTTCGCGGTTTCGGTCGTCTCTGGATAAATGCTTGTTGTGGCTGAAAGGGGTTACGCCCTCGGTGACCTCTGTACCACACTGGGTGATATTTACTTCAAAGAGGGACGCCGCTTGCACGGAGCCTTGTAGTTTATTTTGCTGTATCTGTGTTTGTTTCTCCGTCATCATCACAAGTGTAACGAGAGCAGCTACAACAGAACTGCTGGTAGCAATAAGATATTGTTGCTGTAATTGTAATTGTGGGTAGAGGATTATATCTCCTTGGTGTAGATGGAATATTGAGGATATAGACTCCACGCAATCATAAGGAAAACACAAGAACTTGCCTCAATCATTTTAGCTACAAAGAAAGCAAAGTAAATGTGTCGCACCTTTTGACTATTTCTTGTAAAACTTTCAGCCTCTAGTTTACTACACTATGGGTGTTTATTAAAAGATTTATAAACTAACGAAACCTCCCTTTTATCAAATACTTATCATTTTATTATAGTTCTTCCCTAACTTTAGGCCACAACTATAAAGTATAGCCTTTATCAAATCCCAAATTCCACCAATATTCTGTATTTTCTTGGTTTCGTTCTTTTTCATTTCTTTCTTTATTGCTATTTATTTTTGCTCTTACTTGTTAAGTATCCAAGTGAGTTATTATCAGTTTGTTATCATTGACTCCTCTGATGAAATGAGAATTGAAAACAAACACCAGTCAACTTACTGTTTCCAAAATATGCATTAGAGTACTAGTCACAAAGTGCGGCTTGCCCTCTGGCCAGCATGTCTCAACACAATGTAGAGAGAAATACTAACTCGTATGTCACACACTGACAATGTCTGCACTTCTTTGACAGACACGTGGCATCCGAATGCTGCGACTAACAGCTCTGTCCCCTGTAACCTCCCTGCCGCACTCATTCGCTCTGCATTCTCAGCAGGATGCTGTGGGAGGCTTTGCTTTCACCTGCTCTTCAATCTGCGCAGTTCTCTCGGGGAGGTGTGCAGGTGGTCGGCGTCCTCGTAAATAACAATGTTGTCACGAATATATCTCATGCCACTCGACAGTATTACGAAATACATACTTAATTACTTCTTCCTCTGCGCCGAGACCTGAGTTGGGAAGAAGATGTGGATGCATTTGTTGGCGGAACCTATCTCTCTATCCCCAGATCTCATTCCTTCATGTTGCTTTTCTGTCTCCCAGACATATTCAAAGACCTGAGCTCACAAGGCAGAGTGAGTGATTAAATTTATTTTCTTCTTTCCCAATCTTCCCCTTCTGTTTCTTTGATTTACATGCCCCACATGCACTTATTTTTCTCTCTCCTTTATATACATAGTGTATATAAATATGGCGCGTGCATGTTTCTCTCTGATACGGTATGTTATTATTTGCTGCCCTTGTGATACTACTGTATACTTGTTATTTCTTCTTCACAGAACAAGTTGGGTTTCAGAAAGTATGCATAACCCTGAAGTTTCGTAAAGTTTGCTAACAGCGAGCCTTTGCCGTCCTGGCAAATTAAATTTTCTCTGTAACATGGAGGAAGTTTTCTAAAACTCTGGGTCATCGACATTTTTTTCGACTTTCCATGTTAATGGTTATCAATCTGTGGGAGTAGGTCCTGCGCATGTTCTACGGCATGCACTGACAGTATTTAAAGAGACCAGAACATATTTACAAGATGGAGCACAAACAACGGAAGATAAAATTAGTGAGCTAAACGACAGTAATCTTTAGAAAACAACGCCATAACACGACTGCATTGAAATAATTACTATTATTGTGAACATTCACTCATTCTTGTTTGTTTGTTTTTATACACTTGCCTTGTTACATACCTCTGACGCTGAGCAAAACGATCTTCTCTCACCGTAGTCGTCAACAGGACTCCTTCCATTGTCGACGGCGTCACCGATGGTGTCATCATACTGCTCATGTCGTTGCTGCCGTCGCTGTAGGATGTGCTCTCCACTTGGGCGTTGCCATAGCGCAGGGCCCACAATACCATCAGCAAAATTCCAACAGCGTGTCCTGATGCTCCGCCTGCGATGACTACTCTTCGGTCCAACATCGTTGTGAAAACTGATTATAATTTTTCTCTCCTTTTAATTGTAACCCTAAGCTCCGTTTCCACAAGTGGAAAACGAAGAAATCAATCTCTTCCTCTGTTAGCTTTCACAAATAATTGTCTTCTTTTTATCCCTTGTCTTATTGCAGCATTTTTTTTTCTCTACTGAAATGGTTTCTTGTTATTTATAATTTTTATCAACAAACGTTGTGATCGAATATAATTTTTTTAACGACAGTAAAGTCCATAGTTTTTGCTGTTACTTCCGCACAGGTTTGAAGAGAAGAAGTCGGAGAAGAGTTTTGGAATGTCGGATGTGCTGTCGCATGGATGTGTCGTCAGGGTCAGGGAAGTCAGTGGCTGACCATTGCAGTCGGCAGACGTCAGCTCTCGTCCTCCTTCGCTTGCACAAAGCAACTGGATCAGTGGTGTGGCGGCCCTCTTGCCTTCTTTTTAAAGCACTCAAGACACGGGGTGGCGGTGCGTGAATTTATCTGTCTGGGTTCCTGCTTGATGCGCATCGCCAGTTCCCAAGCGCGCGCACACACACACACACGCACGCACACATACCACAACGCGTGGTGTGAGTAGTCTCGTGTACGTGTATGTGTGTGCGTGCGTGTACATGTGGGCATTAAGTCTGTGTGTGTGTGTGTGTGTGTGTGTGTGTGACTCTGCGTGTGACTGTGTGTGTGCGTGCGCGCGAGTGCGCGTTCGTTCGTTCGAAACAGCAGTTTTGAAGCTGCAAAACCATTCATACCACTCATTCACCACTTCTCTGCAGGCGGTGAGACACTCGCCGGGTGGCGATGGGGAAAGGCGGTGGAAACTTTCCCCTCACGTGACAACGCGCGGCGCCTGCGAGCTCATGCGTGCCTGCGACCGAGTGCGTGTGAGTGTGCGTGCGCGCGCATGCACATGAGGTGTTTACGTTCCCCCTCACTTTGAACTTAACTTGTTTGTCTAACTATTTTGGGAAAGAAAGATTAAGTCTAGGGTTTAGTCTGTCGAAATGGCCTCTTTCTGGAGGGTCTTAATGTGCGTGTGTGCGTGAGTGCGTGCGCGCGTGTGTGTGTGTGTGTGTCCTGAATGATTTTTCCATCAGGCTGAACACTTAACAAGAGAGAATGTTGGAGGAGGGAGGTAGTGGTTGGGAGGAAGGGGAACAAATTCCACCAGCGTCGACAGACGAAGTGTTATTTTGTGTCTCGTCTGTGAATTCTTTTGTCGCCTGTATTGCAAACACGATCATGGCGCTTGGACGGACGCTCGAGCTCAGTTCGTGAAGACCACCGAGACTGCAGCTGGCACATTTCGCATCTTGTGGTCTTTCAGCTTTCCTTACACTTTCTCCCAATAAACCATTTCAGATGTGTACGTAATGCAATTTTTCGAACGTGGTGAACATATTTTATTACCTCAAACACATCTTCGAACACCAAGGGCTCATAAAGCAACATTCTTATCCATCTTCAACATTGCATATCGAGACTATTACATTACCATTATGTTAAATAAGCTGCAGTGATGCTTGTAAAATTGTGAATATTTTGTTCCTATTTTTAGCTCTGTATGCATCCCATTGCATACAAAGTTTGTCTCGCAAAATAAAGTTCGGAAAAAATATTAGTGCATATACTACAAAGTATCACTTTAAACAAATAAAACAAAACATCAAAAACTTCATTATAAAAGAACTCCAATATATATATACCAAAATGCATCAAGAGGATAAAATGATAATTGCAAAATTTATAAAGCGTATGTTCACACTCCTAAGGAGTATGCTGTGAACGCTACGAACAAAGACGAAACAAGGACAGCATACGAGGGACAGGAAAACAAACAAATATCACATGAGCTATAAAAGAATAAACAACCGTACTAACGAAGAATAAAATCAAATACAGAAAACACAGAGAGGAACCAAATAACAAGAACAAGGACTGAGAGTAAGATGATATTGCGAAAGGAAGGGTGTGAAAAAGAACTAGTATTATGGAAAAGGTTGTTAGGAGAAATTTATATATATATATACTCTATTATTTATCGAGAGAGAGAAATTAGAAGTCAAGTTTTTGTAGTGTGTATATATATATATCTTTATCAACAGAGAGAAAACAATTAGAAGCTATGGTGTTGTAGACTGCTATTACATTGTATGTCGTGGAATAACTTTTAAAGCGTTAGACAAACATGTCGTGTTGGCGAGTAAAGTAAACTCAAGACATGCTTTTTAAAATGTTCCCTTCTTATTTTCGGTTACATTCCCTCCCTCTGTATCAGCGTGTAAAATGGCAATTTTTGTTTTGTTTTTGTGAATGATTTTATCACGGGGACTTGTATGAATTCGCCATTTAAGTTTTATTTTGTTTCTCTTAATAGTACTACTGTGGTGCACTTATTTCAATATTATTTATTGTACCACTGTCCTCCATGTGTCGACACTTACATCCACTTTTCTGTCTGTAGTCTGCAGTCAAACAAGGAAGGTAAGTAAATGTGAATAATTTCAACACATCTTTTCTGGAAATGTGTTCTCGTGATGGCGCATGGCTGGTGTGGTTTACTGGACGAGACGATCGTGGTATACAACAAAGTTTCTGAAAGTTCTGAGATACATTTAGTGTGGCAGTCAGTGAGACTCCAGTCTGAATGCACTCATTACAAAACTGTAAACCTTTAATGACTATTAATGTAACGCATGCGAGTAGTAAACAACTACCTGTTCATTAAGTGTCACAGTTACTGTAGTTGGGGAACAAGTTTAAGTTCACAAAGAGTAGATTTGTTCTGACCTCACTGCGTTTTTCGAGGCAGCATGCCGACAAACAAGCGTCTAAACTCCCCTTCAAACAAAGTTATGGTGTCATGGAATATCAGTGAATTCTTTTAATTAACTAATTCATCAGTGAATTAATCTGTCACGTATCCACCCGATCACTTTAACCCTTTAAATGTTATTGTTCATACATGGCTATTTGTAATCTTCATGCACGCAGCAATGAGCCCTTCTCCATCAGGGTCAATTCATTCTACAAATTAATTAAATTTTATTCTATTTAATGCGTTGTATATGTTGGTTTGTTTATTTGGGATTATGACTTTGTCAAATTTGTATTTTATTCTCTTGTATCTTTTTCGAAAATTGCAATCTCTTCGTACAGTCATATCTCCCCTTAGTGCTAGCGCCGCACTCGAACAGTTGCGTGTGAGTGGTGTGTGTCTGTCTTAACGTGAAGAAGCTTTAGAAACAAAACAACTTGTCTTTGCTCGAGAAAACGGACAAGGGGGAATATCTGTATAGGTACACGCCCAAAAGTGGCACTTATATCAGCAAGCGTCTCAGTTTCGGTTGGGTATACGTTTACATATGTTTATTTCTTCCAACAGATCTTTCAATGAAAACATTTTGAGAACCAAAGTGGGAGATAGGCAGTGCTCTGGTCTGCCGAGTGGTACCGGTTGCGAGAACTGAGGGGGAGGAGGCTATGTTACCGCGGACATGGGGACTCGGGCAGGAAGTGAGGTCATCGAGTACGCGCAATTTGAAAATAGTTTGCCACCTGCTTGTCAGCTAAAACAAGTCAGGATGCCTTTATTGCACTGTCGGCCAGAGATCAGACCTGGTTCTAAAAGAAGGAACGAAATTATATCATGCTGTTTGCCTGTTGTCATGATGCTGTCAGGGGAAAATTGTTATTAGTGGTGGTGGTTGTGGTGGGTGGTGGTGGTGGTGGTGATGGTGGTGGTCAACGCCTTAAAGCAATGTTCTTTACTTTGCTACGACTAGATACTCAGCAAGACACAGATACATTTTGGTGAAGTTGTTTAAAGCCAGCTTTCCAGGACGTGGGCGGTGCGTCGCTGCAAGGGCAGCTACTGATCTCTTTGCCCGAAGTAAGCGAAATTCAAGTCCGTCATTGATGTAACCGAAACTATTTTCTTAAGTCTGAAGACTCTTTGTAGGACAGGGCTTATTAACCCTTTGATATGATTCTTAAGCAGCATTCAGAATGGATTTGGGGTAAATAAAATGCAGGATTGATTAGTTTAAAATATTCATCATCATCATCGTCGTCGTCATCAATCAATCAATAAATCATCATCATCATGAAAGTCAGTTGTAGTTAACGCTTTAAGATTATGACTAACACCAGCAATCATTACATAAATAAACGTTAATAATAACGCTCTGATGACGGATATAGTAATCATGTAATCACATCGTTGTTCTTACTAGCTGTTTGTTTGTAAACAAGACGAACGATTTTGTTTTGCTTCGTTAATGAAGTATAAAAACCAACAGCTATCCAGTCCCTAAGTCTTGTCAGCATGTCACATCTGATGAAACTATGGAACTCGTAGTACCCGAATCTGCGATCGCAAAACAAACAAACAAACAAACAAACAAACAAAAAACCAAGAGCATCCAACCTGTCCAAAGCATAAAATTTTCATTTTCCATTAATTTGTTTGTTAAATGAAATTACCTATCGGTTGCTTCTGCTCTGAAAATGCGTATTTAAAGCTGATGACCATTTCAAAAGACGGGGTCTTGCAGTTTTGCTTAGCTATTGTTCAAGTGCCCTATTGCAATAATAATATAAAAATAAAACACTAAAAATTATTATTAACCCTTTTTAATTTTATTATTATTAATTCTTCTTATTGTATATTATTCTTGCAAGCCGGCGCTTTATTTTAAAAATAGTCAGGCGAAACCGCAAGACCTCTCCTGTTGAACTGCCCCTGCTGATTGTCATGACGTAAGACGGAGAATGGCTGCGTGGGTGTCGGCAGACGTGCGGGTAACCTGGCGGTGACGCCGGGTAGAGCCCGGCAAGCCAATTGCTCTTATCAACGCTTCAGTGCGACATGGTAACAAGCCAAGCAGTGGCTTGCCCCTACTCGCTTGTTCTCTCA
This sequence comes from Pomacea maculata, assembly GCA_004794325.1. Classification (NCBI taxonomy): domain Eukaryota; kingdom Metazoa; phylum Mollusca; class Gastropoda; order Architaenioglossa; family Ampullariidae; genus Pomacea; species Pomacea maculata. The sequence goes on along the minus strand of SRHC01001470.1, from coordinate 478,976 downwards.
TGCATTTCTGCACGCGATCACCCTACTCGGGGCCAAACTCAGCACCGAGCAAACTGTAGCTTTTAACGTTCCTAACGCCTACAGGGTCCCCTAGAGCGTCCCAAAGCCGCGGAGATTCGTCCCAACAGCATCCCGGAGTGTTTTCTGATGGCTAATTCATGCATACAGTGTACCAGCCCGCTGGGGTCATCCAACTCATCGACGGTGTAAGTGGGCGCGAGCTTGGGGATGAGGCGGTCGCTCACTTGTCTCCGGAACTTAGCGGTACGTGTAAACGTGACTGTGGGCGGAATGGGTGTCTTAATAGCACACACACACACAAACAAACATATAAGCCATGCGCACGGCCACACATACTCACACATATAAATACAAATAAAACAGAACAAAAACACTTACAGGTACCAGTACACACATACACAGGCATTCAGATAGTGAGACGTGTCTATGGAGTTATGGCATTACTCTGAGTATAAGTGTGCGGGCAATGGCTGGCTGAACTGCCAACATGTTTTAGAGAGAAATTTGCGTAGTTTCCAGAAAGATAAATTTCATTAAAGAAATTTATTGTCAGATGTTATTCAAGCTTATTTTAAGAAACCTAATGCCCTGTTGATATTGATACTGATATCACAATTTTTAAGTTTAATCAGGCCCTCAAAACAGTTTGACATCGTTATGAAGAGAGTTGTTTCATCCTCAGTGTAAAGTAAGGAGAACGTTGGAAGGTATGCTTCGCAGGTTAATAATAATACTAATACTACTAATAATAATTTGCATAGCACTTTTTTCCCCACCATTAAAGGCAGGCTCAAAGCGCATACTAAAAAGAATTGATTGAGGGGAACAAACGTATGAGAAGCTTAAACGGGAACAGTAAATTTTGCATGCATATAAATAAGTAAATGAAATAAAGAATAAGTTTTTAAATCAATAGATGTGTATAAAAAATTTAAATAATATAATTAATTTTAAATCAATAGATGTGTATAAAAAATTTAAATATTATTATATTGTAATATTAAAAGCTTCATTATCAGGAGTAAGTTGTTACTATAAAGTAAAAATGCAATGCTGGAAAATAGCCATCTAACGAAAAAGTTACAGGAGTTCACCTTAGGTAAACGCACATTTTAAATATGTTTATATTGTTAACAATAATATTCATGGAAAATATTAACTCAAATGCATCCACTTAGTAACAGACAAGCAATAATACAACGTAGACTGCAATCACCGTGATTGTCACTCATTAATTTTTGATCTGGAGATTTACCCACCAGTCTTCTGTTTGCACCTTTTTTTAACCTCAGTCAAAGTTTCTGTATAAAGTTTACATCTGTAGGGATGCATTCCAAAATCAGCCGTTTCATTTTCACGGGAAAAGATTGTTTCTTGAACATGATAGCTCAGCGATCCTAGAAGATATATATATATAGATTTGCTGACCTGCTGTTACAAATCTACAACGGAACTCTCCAGTGTAGGAGAGCAACTTTCTTCCCATTTCCTAGTGGCAGGCGAGAATGCAGATGTTCGAAGAAGTATATCTTTAAAACTAAGCATAGTTATGTACTCATATTTTGGCAGTTAATATTTTAAAATCAACTTAACCCGATTATGAAGTAAAAATTGTTGCACTCGGGTGTGTTTAGTACTTTAACTACGTTAGTGTGTCGCCTACTATACATCCTAACCAATACTTGCTGATGATGTAGCTCTAACTAGATGAATCATAAGGCCTTCAAGTGCAACTAGACACTCGAAATAGCACTGTAAAATAGCGAATATTGTTTTAAAATTTAGATACATCTTATACTGCTGTGTTCCACTATACGGGCTTTATAGCAAAGATGGAGAAATGACACTTAGGAAAGGATGAGGTAAAAGCTGTAAATATTGTATGTAGAAATATCTAGGAGCAACCTTTTCAACACTTTTATTTTCTTCTCATAACCTTGAGGATGTTGCATATTGTGCCAAAACATATTGGCCTTTTAAGGATGTTGTCATTGCATGGTGTCCGTTCACAGTCAATATTTTATTTAATTTCTATATGCTCAATATAATCTAAGGTAGCATGTGGCGTTTGGGTTTAGAACTGGGGGACAGATTTGAGCATCACAGAAGTGTTCATTTATTTGCCTTAAACGTTTCCTTTTTTAAATGTTAAGTCGAGCAAGCTTGATTCTACAAGATATCAAGAAACGGTGAGAGACTTTCTTGGTATCAATATTTATACTCAGTGTATTCATTTCTGGCTTCAGATCCTTCGAACGAAAAATAAACCAATATTTATATTTCAATGTATTCGTTACTAGCTTCAGGTCCTACGTATGCCATCAGATCAAATCCAAAATGTAACATGTTGTTAAATGTGCATCTACATAACAAAAGGACATGGGTATATAATGTGTTATTTTTTATGGTTTTGGGTATGTGCTGGAAGATCAGGGCGTGGGTGGTGCTCAATTGTTTTAAAAGTGTTTAAGCAAAGACTTATTGATAATTGGCGTCAAGGCTGGCATGAGAATATGACTAAAGTTGAAGTATTGATCATTTTCTCGAACATTTCAATCGTCTTTCTGCTTATGTACATATATGAACGATACTCAACACATAGATGTCTGTCTGTCTGTCTGTCTGTCTGTCTGTCTGTCTGTCTGTCTGTCTGTCTGTCTGTCTGTCTGTCTGTCTGTCTGAATGTCTTTGAGAACCCTATCGTATGCGTGAAGATCTAAGCATATGAAGAAAGAGAGTTTCTAGGATTTGCGTGCCTTAGTGACGTCTGGAGGCAATTGAGGCAGTTATCAATGGGGGGCGGGGGGGAGAGAGAGCAGTAATCAGCAAAAACCGTCCACACCTATTCTCTTATCATAACGACTAAGAACACTCTCGACTGCCACATCCTATTGGTTACTGATGCGATGCTGGAGACCAGACACGCACACTCTGATGGAAATCATTGCCTTATCTACTCCGGGCCTTGCATCAGCATCCTGTGCAAGGTGTACCTGAACCCTCGCCTCTTGCCCCCATAATGCTGTTTTTATTTTACACCTGTGGCGGAAAGTTCGGCACTTTCTCTTCACCTGTGGGGATGGGCTCGTCTAGTGACGTAGCGGGGTGGACAGAGGAATCAAAGAGCTGAAGGAGGAAGTGATCTGGCCCAGAATGCCTGTCTGAGATGCTAAAGCTCTAGCAGCCAAGTTGGTTGCTGCGGTCTACTCATGCGGACCTCCTGAATGTTTCTTGTACAAGGCGAGACGTGTCTGAGAGCCACTCCTTTTGCTTCTCTGGCTCCCACAGTCTGGAATGCATTGGCTGTACAGTGACCAAGCTTTCAAGGCTGGCCTGATGACTTATCTCTTTCGTCCATACCTCCTATAGTAAGATATTGTCTCCGAGTTAAGCTGGACCTGTAAAGCCAAAATTTTCTCGCCAAACCGCTCATGTACGACATGAATAAAAAGGTCTTAACATTGCGAAGTCTGAAATTTGTATCTTTAATTTGTTAAGCCTGAAATAGTTATCTTAACTTTGTCAAGTCTCAAATTTTTGTCGTAACTGTAAGACTCTTTCTCCCTTTCTCTTCTGGCCCCCCTCTTTGTTTTTGTTGTTTACATCATCGCCATCATCAAATAGCAAGAGAGAGTCTAATATTTGTGTGGGATGTGTGTGTGAAGCTACATGTCTGAATGGCCAAGAGCACACTCTTGCATTTTGAGGAGAAGATACTTCTTTGAAACTGCAACAATATTTGTAAAGCTTACATCATTTATTGGCCGCTTGTAGGTAGTAACACTTCACCATCCCGTACAACCACTGCCGTAACATCCACAAAAGCCGAATGAAAATCCGGACATACAGCGAAGAGGCACACGGAGAAAATGAAGGAAGATTTTAAAACATTTCCTAAGGCACAAATGAAAGTAACCTCAGAAACCTCAGAAAATCATTAACTACGCTTACAATAAATTATCACAGTAAGGGGAAAAGAAATAAGATCGAGCCAAGCACTGAACGCCGTCTTCAATAGGAAAATGTTAATTTTGCTTTCTCATATTACCATCCATAATTGCGACACACAGCAAAAATAAAATATTTTTGAGAAACATTTCCGGCTGTTATAATATCCTTTAATTATTACTCGTTCTCCATTTATTTTTCTTCCTTTCTTTCCTTCACACTCTGGCAGATGCCAGTATGCCAGATTAATCTTGTTCATCCCTGACCTGATGTCAGGTCGACACCAGCAGTGTACCACGTGCAGCATGGATGTGCAGGTGTTAATGAGTACAGAGCCTCGTCTGACTACTGCTACTCAGCGAGGTAGACTCCTCCGTCAGCCCCTCGATGTCGTCTGCCACGGTTTCTTGAAAGGATGACCCATGTCTTCCTAGACGATCAGGAATCTTGTCTGATACCATTTTCTTCCAGCTCGTATGATTTTTCGAATATTAGGTTTTTATTTTTTCGTTCTTTCTTTCTTTGCTGAGAAACATGTTTTCCGCTTCCTTTGGATAGCCAAGTTTTTGTGCTTGATGTGTGCGCATTTTTAATGTATATTTTTTCCGACTCTTATTAATTTTGTAATGCATGGCAGAGAGCCAGAAAACCACTTTCCCCATGCACTGGGGAATTTGGTGGAGAGGGACACGCGGCTTATATCTGCTACCCTGATCTAATCGACCACTCTCGGGAAATGTCGACGTTTCGGAAGTGCTGTTGTAAACAAATTACACTTTGTTTCCTTCGTTTGTTGACTGTTCAAGTGTGAGAAGATCAAGAACGTCCACAGAAAATGGCTGCCTCATGTTCTACGCTTCACAGCCGACTGACCACGAGGCATGTAAAGTTACAGTAGGAGTGCCCCCTAACCCTATTTCCGGCAGGGGACATAATTTTATGGAGGGATGTAGGAGCAACTGCCTGGGAAATAATTGTGTAGGTGTCCAGTGGGTTGGGAATAGTTAGGGGTGACCGAGTTTGTTTGCCATTTCACTTTCTGTGAGGACATCTTTTCTGCGTCTTTCCCTACATCAAAACAGGCGAACGCGAGCACACACACACAGATTCAATTCTTCCTCTCTTTCTATCTATATAAAGAAAGAGTATATATATATAGTGAGAGAGAATTAAATTATTTATTACAAGGCCTATTGGTACAGGGTTATACAATAAAAGCAACCGTATATATATATACTTCTATAAAACACCATAAACACACCATTAGCACCAGAATACTTAATCTTTCTGCCGTAATATAGTATAATAAACAAACAGATTACTGAATATATATATTTCTCTAGTAAGTCATCTTATATTGGTCACTGGAACAAGAAACATAACTCGTCTTCTATTTATGAATAGAATGAACAGTCAGGATGCGGATTTGTGCTCAGAGAAAGTGAGCGATAGAGAGAGACAGAGATTATTTGAGAGATGTGAACTTCAATATTCATCACTTTGTAAGTAGTTATCCTATTGTATTGTCTGCTAAATGTCAGTAAGAATAATGACACCCTTAACTATAGGTATGTATGTTCGTAGTTGTGCATGTATGCACGTATGTATGCTAGCTTGTTCTGGAGTCTTCGCTATATTTCTGAGCACTACGTTTATGTCTAATGGAAACCTATTTGCTCTAAGAAATGCAAGCCTTCTAAATGGAAGAAGTAGTTACATCTGTATCAAGCAATGCGTTGACAAACATCATTATAGATAAGTATGTTATGGACTTCTGAATGTTATAAATGTTGATGCTTTGCGTGCAGTGTAACGGGGGACCAAGAACTTTGATGGCATTTCCTGTCCTCGGCAAACAAACCTCTTCTACAAGAGTTTCTTGTCTGGAAACAACACCCACACGATGGTCGATGATCTGGCAGCTGCAAGACATGAAGAAAATAGATGAAAGACAACGCATCGTTGAGCGGCTTTCAGCTACTCCATCAAACATGCTGCTTGACATCCGTTACACTGAGATCTGCATCCTGTTGCGCCATACAGAAACATTACAAGGATTTTATAGCTTTAGTCCGATACAGAAATATTTTCCAGTTTTGCTTCTAATTTAGGTAAATTTAGAGATCATCAAACATCTGCTTTCTAGTGCAACACTTTGTTTCTTTAAAAAAAAAAAAACTGGAAGAGTGACAATGGTACTTTTCAAAGACGTCAAGAAGGATACTGGAATAGTCTGCAGTATGCTTCTGTCGGTTTATGATGTAACCAGGTATGTCATGAAAAATGTCATCGAGAAACCTTAGACTAGCACAGGTTGTGAGCCGAAGACACCGTCAGCATGGGTAGTACAGTGTCTCAGATTCGTCCTCGCATTGTCTGCTCCTGATAAGCACCGTCATTGCTTGAGGAGAATTTATACTCACGGTGGGAAAAATGTACTAAATTTAAACTTTTCTCGTAAGTATTCTGATCACACACACATATTCGTTCACACAATTTTATGTAAGGAAATGTTAAGTCAGAAGTAAAGCTCATTTTATTTAACTTTAAAGGCTAATCCCATTAATTCTTAAATGAGTGGTTTTGATTTATTTTAAGACACCATTTTCAGACATAAGAACAAACTCAGTTTTTAAAAATCTGTTCTGTTAGCGAGGTTCAAGTGTTTTGACCATGTTAATTCTCAAGTTGGCTTTGGAAAGAAGTCAAAGCTTCATTTTGTACGTTACAAAAATTTGGCTGGAATACTTGTCAGTGCCTCGTTAGATTATGCTCAATGCTTTTGCATTACCTGCAACAGGGACCCTCAGTGAGGTGAACACTTAGAATTAAGGCCAGTCTAGGTTATGTAGTTGTTTAAAGAAAACATCTAAAATTCATTACTCATAAACTGATGTTGAATCATACTCAGTAAACTCCCGAGCCTTACACTATTTTTGATGTGGAGAAAGACTTCAGTAGATTGTGTCTAACCCTGACTGAGCGAAACTCTGCAGGTCGTGAAATTTAAAAATGTTGTCGTCTGATTTTATGAAAGGTCAAATTTTATCGTCGTTACATCCTAAGCATAAAATTGTAAAGCTTACTATTTTTCAAAAAAATACATCTAAAAATAATACACACATTCTTAAAATAAAAATATATAATTAGTTTTTATTTTGACTCTCTGTAGGATAGGAGAAAAAACACATTAGTCAAATAAGACATTAAGCGGCTAGAACTCTTGCTTCCAGCTGGCAAGGTGCGCTTTACCTCCCCGCCAAAGGTGTGTGACGTCATCGTGAGTAGATTGCGCGCGGGGAGTCGCTGTGAATGAATGGGGCGAGGAGTTGCCGCCGACAGCGATGTCGATGGTGGCTCCATCCTCTCTCCCTGTCCAAGATATTCGCCTTCCGCGTAGTTTTTGTGAACGGCTTTCCGAGGGTCGACCACCCAGGACGGGTGATGCGTAGCTACTATCACCGTGGAGTGGTCCGTCCCCCCGTTGATGAAGACCCTCTGCTCGCGTCCCCCGGCGAGTCGCTTTGATTCCTCCCTCCCCCTTCACTTTTGGAGTTATCGGCCGCTGGCAATGGGAGGCAGCCCCCGCGACGCACCAACCATTGCAATAAGGCGGTGAATGGGTTATGTTAACCGATTTTTGAGTGATTCCGGATCCCTATCCACTTCAGTGTAGTATTTTGGTGGTTGTTGGTGTGGAAGAGAGAAGGAGGGTGTAATGTTTTGAAGTCTGGGTAAAATTTGACTATGGTGCAAGTATACCTGTGTCTTTTTCCTTTCTTCTGCTACTCTGCCTGTACGACTGAGTGAATGTTCAAAGACCTATTATTGCTCAGTTTAATACAATAGCTCTCGCCATAACAAATATGCTAATAAGCCTATGCACACAAAGTATTTCCCTTTAATCACCTTTTAAGATAAAAAAATATAGGGGTGGTTTTCTCTCTCGCTGAGTTCATTTACATTTCAGAACATTTCTCTGTGCTACTGTTGATTCTCTAATGTAAAATGTTGATGTATATCTTACGTGATTGTGCTATCCCGAGTTAAATTTAGTTTTTACATTCCACTCTTTATGAGGGTCATAATGATGACGATGTTAATGATAATAGTTGTTGGTGCTCACTTTTACCTTGAAATGGGCTCAGGCCTATTCAGTAGAAGTTCGACTTCTCACCTGTTGACAAACTTGGCAATAAGTTTACATGACTGTTGTGTGTACATAGATGTACAAACTTTGTCAAACTTAGTCAAACGTTTCTCCAGATTTGTCCAATAAGATGGGCTTCAACTGTCTCAGAGACTCAACAGAATCACCCCGTGGATCAGCGACCCGTGACTTTGTGCTGGAGGGTGTGCAGTCCTTGTTGTTTGATACAGTTCAGTGGTTGTGACCTTTAACCAGACATCACCACCATAAGCAACAAAGAAACATAAGAGGTAGTGGAAGCTGCAACAGGAAACACGTGTTATCACCTTTAAATAATGCACGGGCAAAATATAGCACGAAAAACGTGTTTCTTCCTCTATAAATGGACGTTTGTGCATAGCATACCCACCAACATCAGATGCTACCTGAGTGAACATTTGTCCGCTAATTCACGTGATCGTCGAGACTGAGTCTCCTTTGAAAAAAACGCACGTGTATCAGGCGTGTTTTGTTTGTTTTCTCTGTGTGTGTGTGGATGAGGGGGTCAGAGCTTAACTTCGTATTCTCAAGACATCGCTTCATTTTCAAGTCTGGTTCCGAAGGTCAAAGCCGAACCGATGTCAGAAATAGATTTAATGTTACTTGAGGTAAGAAAATAACCATAATCGTGTGTAGCTTTTAAAATGTAAACTACCTTACCTCTGCATACAAGCGCGCAAACACGTGTACATGCAAAAAAAAAAAAAAAAAAGTAATCACACCAAACCCTGCAGGCACTGCTCAGGTAGGCAATGCACTCGCAGACCTCAAAAACTTTCTTCTTAAAATCCCTCGATGCAGCGCGCGAACAAGCAGTCGAGCAGCTAATGTAGAAACCGTAGCCATAGCTTGGCGTCGACTCAAAGAGTGGAGTCTAAAATAAACTTTCGTCTAGACAAGTAGACCTGTCCAAGTCTGGGGCCGCATGGTGCTCCTCACCGGAAACCAGACCAACCGCGCTTTCCGAGACCGTTTCCAAAGACGTCAGGCCAACATGGCCGATAGTCCGCACTGAGCATGCGCGAACACATTGCACGTGCGTATTGTCACGGTGACGACGACGCGTCATTGCTAGAGACGAAGGGAGGGAAAAAGCAGATCCTGTACATGTCCTCGATGTATTCGTTTCCCCACCCCACAGTCTTCATGCTCTTTCGAGGCTTCATTATTGTGAAATATCAAATATCAACAAACTCTTACTGATCAGTCTGTCGTGTTGCAGGTTCCGAGGTGCGTTGTCCAACATGGCGTTATTGATTTCTTCACTGTTTACTGCAATGATCTTGAATTTCAATCATTTTTTTTCAAGCTGACTATGCTGAGAATTTAAGTCTGCATCTAGACGGTTGGTAGACCATTTTATTGTCGGTTGTCTCTCTCTCTCTGACACTGAATATGCCTCCTTTACTTTTCTCCCCTGTCTTTATTTTACCTGATCCTTCCTGTCTGAAACTTTTTCCATCAAAATCAAATTTAAAATGTGCGCCTCCATATCAGTATACTCTAAATGTAAATGAATATATAGTTACAGAATTTCGTTTCAAAATAAATCTATCCTGAAGTTCTTCTTGGAAGCGGAAACAGCGCAGTGCCTCTGTAGCCTGTGTGTGAGTGTGTGTGTGTGTGTGCGCGCGCGCTTTTCCATGCGTTGTTATCGTCTGTCACACACGAGGATGCATGGTGTCTACCATCGCTATAAGGTTACTACTTTAGGTAAAGTGCAAAATTCGAATTAGTATTTAGTATTAAATAGAACATTTTTGATCCTGTTGTCATTACTAACTGTTGTTCAGTGGATTTTATATTACACAAACAACTTTGTCAAACCTAGTGAAATGTTTCACGATATTTGTTGGCCTTAACCAAGACTGTGATGCAAAATTTAATAACAATTGTAAATACAAAGAATACATAAATTTTGCTATAAAAATAAAAAATGTAGACTTTCTTTGCTATCAAGAACAACAGTAACTTCAAAACATGTCAGTTTGTTGTTGGCAGACGATCAAACTATCCAGTGACAGCTCACGACTTTTCCTCGAAATCCCAACCCACTAAATCGTGGATATGTACTAAAGCTGGGTTTTTGACTATTTTGCTCATTAAATTCAAGAAAATAATGATTTGTGGTTAGGAGAAAACGATGTATTTTCTTAGACCAGCGTTTGGTCGTAGCCGATAGGTGGCGCGTGTATCAGAGTAAGCCTGCCATAGTAACGATGCTTACAATTACCCTCCCCTCCCACCAGATACAGTCATTTCCTCTTGTTGTTAACATTCTTCCGAAAAACCTAAAGCGAGTTTGATAGGACCATACTTTAGTATTCGTTCTCCCCAATCCTCCTCAGACAATAATTTATTCCATTTTTTTATAAATCTGTCCCTAATTCTCCTACTTTGGTATGTTTCGAAAGTCTTCATTAGTTCGTTTGGTGTAGTCCTAGTTGTTTTCGTCTTTTTAAAATATAGCCTGAACATTTAATACACCTGTCCTACAATCAGTTAAATGCTTCTTTGACATAGCCAGAATGTTAGACCACACATTAAATTTTATGCTGGGCACCATAAAGGCCTGGAGAAAGCAGCGCTGGCTCCAGACTTTGAGCGACACCTCACCTCACCTCTCACAATGAGCTCAAGCCAGAAACAGCAACAAAGGGGACGACTGGCAGGTAGAGTGAGCGGAGGGGAAGGGGCTGTTACGGAAATCACCAAGTCGCAACAGAGATAGGTGTCTGCGGCATGGCGAGAAGGTTTTTGCTAGGTCCATCCAGTAAATTACGTCTTCAGCTTGCATTATCGTCGAAAAGTGACTCTGCTCCTTAAGGACTTGGCACAAACAGACCAGCCCTCACTTGTGCGCAGCAGGAGAGGGGCGAGGGAGGGGTGCAAGCGGGTCGGATAGGTCGGTGATCTGCCCTCCCGGTCGACGTCCAGACGAGGGGAGCGGACAGACAAACCAGTTTCATCTGTCTGCCCTCACATCTCGAAGATTCTCAGACTTTGAAATGCGTCGAGTGACCCACCTGGTTGGAGCTCTCCGCAACAAGAGGCCCTAAATTATTGTTCCGCCACAACAAAGGGCGCCAAGCGTCTCCAGGGTTGCGTCTTTCCACAAGAGAGATAAACGTAATGGACGCACTTCACATTAAGAAAACGAGTTCGACTTTTATCTTTCAAGTGTCTAGGCGTGCGTGTGCGTGTGTGTTTGAGTGTGGCGTGTGGTCGTTTGTTGGCATGGTGGATCTTCGCCGTCTTGTTTTCCTGGATGCGTTGACTGAAAACATCTCAGCACCTGCAGTTGTCAGTTGAAATCCAAGCGAAATAAAGATGTAGTGTCCACGGACTCAATCCCTAAGTCGGTCAGTTGTGTGTATATTTCACCATGAAAATCACTTTCATTAACACTAAACAACTAGTTTCATTGGAAATTTTCAAATAACACTAATACAATGAAACTGATTAAAATAATATCATATAAAGACATTGAAAGTCTCTGTCTCTCACACACACAACAGACACAGGTATAAAGAAAGTATACATACATATTACACGAGCACACCTGAAGAACAAGGAAGGGTGGTATTAAAGTCTAAGAGTAAGTGACGGGTACTTTGTTACCAGCTGGTGAAGCTAGGTATGATAAGGAACTTTGTCCCTAATGTCGTCTTTGCCTTAGTTAATGGGACTACAAGAAACTTGCCGTAAGAAGAACGAACAGCCGAGGGACCTGAAAGGGTACCAATGGCCAGTGCCAGAAACAGCAGAACATGTTCAACGTGGATAGTTTATATACTATAAGGTCAGCAACGGTCATCCAGCGAAGAAAGCGAATTGTGAACACTATATGTTCAGACCTAGCCGATCTCAGATGAAGTGAAGAGCTATTTTGAATTCTTTGAAGTCTGTCAAAATATATTATGAATTCCAGCCTAGAAAAAAATTACAATAGAACATTTTTGAGAACATGAAAACACTGACGAGTAGTTGGGTTGCCTAACAAGTGAGCTCATGACGAAGGGAACTAATCCTTCGATGTTCAAGGTGAGAAACTCTGCAGACATGAGAAATATGATGCTGGAAAGTCAAATTAATTAGGATCGATAATGACACCTACACTTCATAGAGAATGAATGACAGAAATAGATGAATTGTTATGGACAGATAAAAAAGAAGAGAAGAGAACCGGGACATTTCTTGAGACATCATCATCATCAGCAGCAGCAAAACAAAGGAGCAAATCGTTGGTGATCTTAAGAAGTGCAGATTCAGTACTGTGAACAGTTGTATAAACAGACTGAAGCAGATTAATAAGATGATTTGGTTACAAATGTACAAGAAACAAAGAAAGATCCTTTTGATAATCTTCGACAGAAAATACAAATCTGATACCGGCCTGTGATTGCTCACAGTTTTGACCCAAACACGATTTATTTATTACTTTAAGAAAGCTTAAACGAATGTCTGGGTTTTGAAAGCTATGTACGAACTGGACAGACAGCTGTGTCGAAGATGGTCATGCATCAGGCTCAGTGGACAATGTGGCGGCCTCTACCTGCATGCCAACAGACGCAAACCTCTAAGGTGAGAAGATAACCTGTATCCCACGTCTTTGATTCAGTCCATAGCTATCGCTTCAAGCGGCTTCCTGGTGCAGCAGCTATGGAGAGAAGATAACGCAACCTCGCGGGTAGCCAGATACCTCTCGTCTATGACTACAGCCCCAGCCGTCTGGTGGCGGCACACAATCAAAGGAGAGTGCGGGTGGAGCCACACGGAAACGAACAACTGCCTGCTGACGACGGAAACAGCCGCATACGGCCTCCTACAGAGTTAAAATCTGTAATTCGGGTGAAACAGTTTCATTATGGCTGGGTATTTTTTCTGCCCCCTAGAGCTTTCTCCGCAGTTTCGAAAGACCCTGGAAAGATATTTTCGAACAAACACTGGTTTGTGTATCTACATCATCAGTATTCCTTACCACCTTTGAGCAAATGAAAGGCTGCAGACCCGACAAGACAGCCAGTGGGGAAAAGTGGGGAGAGGCTGGGACACACACAGAGGGAGAGAGTGCATTGTACTCTTCTTCAAGGTAATCGACAAGTGCAACAGAAAAAACAAGTTTAAAAAAAAACCCAGATGATTTAGGACGTATTAGTGCATGGTCAGTGTTTTTTTAAAAAAAATTTTTCATCAACACATAATTTTTCAATTTGTTACAGTCAGAACTAAGCAGTTGTAGCAGTTCATTTAGTTCGTAAATTTTAGAATAAACAGCAAGAACTTAAGTATGAATACAAGTTTTGTGCAAGGTGGTTCTGACATAGATTTTTGAATGTGGTGGCTTTCCCTGCATATTAGACTGAGGAATAAGGCTTCAGATAGACTGAGAAACTGGACGGGTTATACTGAGGATTAGGTTTGAATCAGATTGAGGAATCAGGATGGTGTCAGGAGGTCGTCTCTATGATTCTTGCCCCTGCTGGCTGGAGCGAGAGATGAATTGATGAATGTCAACGGCAACTCGTGTTTTTCCCTTGTCCCACACACGAATCTATGGCGTCACCTGTCAAGCCACTCCACTTCATGCTTGACAGTACCTCACTGCCTCCACCCCAGGGTATGGTGCTGCCACCCATACCCCTCACGCTTGGGGTTGCGTCACTGCTGCACCCCAGTCCACACATCCTGCTACGGTGCTGCCTCCTATCCACCCCCAGCTGTAACGCACTGAAGTCTATGGCGCTACCAAACCATGTTATGTTTTAGGTTAGGTTACTGCCCTACCCTAGCCCCACATTTCAGGCGCTGCTCTTTACCTTAACCTCAATCCAGGATATTGCATTGCCCCTCCTCATATTACAGGCTATGGCGCTGCCTTCTATGTCAGTTCTACACTTCAGGCCATTGCATTTCCTCCTACCCCAGTCCTTACCCATCTCAGACCATGATGCTGCCATCAACTTCAGGTGATTATGCTGCATGTTGTGCAGGTCTTTAATAACCACTTCAGATGCACTTTGGGCTTCACACACATCATCTAGATGTAGACAGGATTGGGGAAACTGGTAGTAACTGACATAGTAAATGACGCTGAAGAATCAAATCACTCTGATTTGATCAAATCGCACCTTGTACTGAGCCTAACGCTCAAGACAGGCCAAAGCAGCGAGCCTTTTCTATCCAAGACTCCTTCCATGTCCAATACCAACGGACTAGCGCCGTCATCTCGTATTAGTCAAGGGATACATAACCCTAACCCAGTGATTAACACGAAAAAAGAAAACCTCTCTGTACTCGTGTATGTTTTTTGACTAGTATAAACAGATGAGACGATCCAATTGAACTACGCTGTCTCTGGACATTGTAAAACACCGCAAAGTAAATAGAGGATGTGCTTTCTTAACAATTTGGCAAACACCATTATCATTCATATTGTTTACAAACACTTTCATTCTTCATAAAGGCGATGAAAGCTTGAACAGCAAAGACTCCAAGCTTTAATTTTAATTCTGATTGAGACTTGACAACACTGCCAAAGCTCAGAATAAATTTTATGTGGAGAAACATTCACTTAAAAGTCATTAGTTACCTTTCAGTATTGAGACTAGAATTGACACAGCTCAAGAACAAAGCATTGTTTTCCGCTGGCAAGATACCCCAACAAGACCACATCAACGGGACGAGTGGGCTTTTGAGGGTACATAGGTAAACAATGGGGTGGAGACGCCTAGTGATCAAAGCAATGATGTTCAAACCTGGAAAACATGCATACTATGTGTAACGCAGCCTACTATACCCAGTTGACCCCTGTGTGGAGTGGGTACCTGACTGTGGAGGGTTGGGAAAGGTTAGGCAGTGATGAAGAGATGGTAACTACCTTCACAAAAAGAGGTCCTTAACATTTGATAACACCCTTACACAAGCAATGACTCCAAACTTAACACCTGACAACACCCCCTACATACCTGATGGCTCCAACACTTAATGACTGTAGGGTCACAGGTCTACCTCACTCAAACCTTTTTACGAAAACAAATCAAATAATAATAATAATGGGTATTTATAATGCGCAGCACCACGACCAAATTAGATCACACTTACTGAACAGACTTCAAAATACCTGATTACGTTTGCATCCAGCCACCACCCAACACCAAAAAATGAGCAAAGCTGTTACTTGTAAGGCACTGTCATCAACAGGTGAATGAATACAGGGGGAGGAAGAAGTAAGTGTTGGAACCAGTCAAATGCAGCAATGTTGTCTTACATGCAAGCGCTTAACTCCCCTCATGCAGCAAACTTACCGTAAAAATGGGATGTCCAAACAAAGAGCTAATGTATAACCAAAAAATAACACAAGAACAAGATTACACATGAAATTAGGTACATGTTCCTGACCTCACAAACTGCCTTTTCTACATCGTACTTTACAAACATCCATCTCCTTGAGCATATACTTGTACATGCAGTTTCCATCTTGCAACAATTGTTTTGATTGTATTGATAACAAAAATAAACAGTAAGTGGAAACACTATGTTATGTAAAATACATTTGTAAAAATGAGTCATTGCTGATAAAATGATACAAAAATACATATTGCGGGATTCACTAGATGACAGTGTCATAATCCTGAACAAAAATACTGTGTATAAGACGGCAGCAAAAATTAAAGCCAAGCAATGACTAGAGAATGGAAAGAGAATAGTGAGTATTAAATTTTTCTAACTCGCCCATCTGCTGCAGAATACATACCATAGCCATAAACAGAAATTTAACATTAAACATGAGTCTTGTCAGATATTTCATAATGATGTTATGTTAACAACCACAAATGTTAAAATTTTAAAATATTTTAAAAGAAATCTAAACAGAAAGCCATGTGTCTCCATTGGAATGCATAAAGTGGAAAAGTGTGTGTGTTTTGTGGGAAAAAACCCCTCTATAAACATCTAAAACCAAACCTCTACCAATGTTCTATAAAAGAATAAATGCGTTCATAAGTTTGTTAGCAATAAATTTAAATACAAAAGTATAATGCAAAACAATACAAAAATAAATAGAATATAATGCCCAGTGTTACAAATCACAGGCAAGATGTCAGAGCCTTTTGACTGATGTTGTAAAAAAACATGGCTATAAACAGGATTCATGTGGTAAAATGCAAAACCTGCATGAGGAACACAAAGTAAACAATAAGGTGCTCAAATCTTTTGGTGATAATCACAAATTTCGTAGTCAGCAGGATCAAAAACATCAGCTGAGCCCTGATAAATAAGTCTTTGCAAGTCAATACTAGCTGATTATACAACATTATCTTGTTAACTCAACATACACTATGTTTGGCCAAAATGCTACTTACATCAGCATCAGCTGCCTATGGAAAATAGTCTGGTGATCTATTTTCAACTGCACATGATTAAAAAGCATTTTCAACTATGGTGTGAATAAATGCTTGTAGTGCTTGTGTCTGATATTAAGTGAGCTAAAAGCATATAGGATAAACTTACAAACATGAGAAAGTTTTTACCCAACAAATCTTAAGGTAAAAAAAAAATCCAAACCAATAAAACAGTGTAAAGGTAATAATGATAAATTTCACTATCAATGAGCAGGGTTTAATTAGTCTGCAGGGACTAGAACAAAATGTTGTGCCTCCACTGGTTGACAAAAATCAAAAACAACTGTCTGTTTTTCTCCAGCTTTTCCTGGAATAGCCAAGCACTGGCCACTACCGGGATTGAAAACTTCAGTAACACCTTCCTGCACAAAACATGTAAGGAGCTCAGACATTCACACATTATGGCAAGGCAGAAAAAGAGATATATATACCTGAGAGTTACATCAGATGGGATCATGAAGAACAAATAGTTTCTCTGGTCCAATAGTAGCTGGCAACATCTAGTAACTGCATTAGGACCTAACCTCTTTGGATGATACTAAGCTGTCTCCATACAACAAAATATCAATGCCCTTACTACAGGACTTTTCTTATTTATTACTGTACCTTTGGGAACAAGGAATTTTATGAAGTTATATCAATCTTACAATACACCTACAAAGGTATGCTACAACCTGTACAGGTCTTTAACATGAAAAAAACAAAACAAAAGCAAAATCACCCCCCTTCAAAAACAGTACAACACGAAAAACCTATCGACGTCTTTTCACAACACTCTTGAAGTTCCAGCCATGTTTCTTCTTCTAAGCATATCCCAGCATGCTGAAGACATTTATTCTTGACAAGAGATTTCATTTACCTGTGTACGCCATATCCAAGTCTGTGAGCTGCCTGAACCTCGACACTTTCCAAGGACTGGGACTGATCGATGCTTGTGCCAACCAACTTCCACACACAATTTGACGCCACGAATTTTTATTTGGCGATCGTTGTTTTTATGTATCTCCCATATCTGAGGAAGTGCACAGGTACATGATAATTGAATACTATTTTGAAACTTTTGCAAACAAAAGAGCAAAATGAATGACACAAAAGATAATGAAAAATAAAAAAAAACTTAAGGGAAACAAACATTAAGAAAGGAAATAACAGATATACTGCTCCTGCTTCACCAGTAAGAACACCAAGTTAATAAAATAATGTACTTAAAAATAAAATCTACTAAACATACCATGCAACTGACAAAAAGATTTGCTTCTATTTCTGCATAGCATGAATGTGTTGACATCACACCAGCAAAGGGCATTCAGCCAGTGGAAAGAAAAGGCACTCTCCCAACTTTAAGGTAGCTTTCTATCCCTCCCATAAAAAGCATTTTCTAAGCAGGCATACTTTTCATATTTTTGATGGAATGAACAACTATTAAAAAAATAATGACATTGAAATAATGGAGGAGAATCAAGCAGCCTATATCTACAACCACATACTCACCTGTTTGTCATTATCTTTTGAGCACTGGGATAGCTTCAGCAGGCCTCCCCTGTCGGGCTTTGTGTCACGGAGCATGACACACAATCCTGAAGGAGCATGCTGGATCTAAAGGCGATTTTTTTAATGCAAAAGTTTATATTGATTATTAGGTTTATATTTCCAATATACATACAAAAGTGAAAATTTACTAATTTCAAATAAAAGATGTACTTTCTATCACAATTTGCTTCTGAGGGTAGGTGCAGACATGCATGTACATGTGGATTCACTTATGCATTCACATACATGTATGAATTTTTGTTGTTTTTTAGTTGTGCTACTGTCTTCTTATCTCCCCTCTTGCATGATTTTCCTTTTGTCTGCTCATTTCTGTCAAATATCAACTTCTTAGTAACAAAAATAGCAGGCACTTACAAGTGCTGTCTGTATCAATGTAGGACTCCTTGTTTCTTTAGGGTGTCTGTAACTTCCTCGTATTTTCCGTTCTTCACCAGGCACAATCTATGTAATGTCAGTTTATGCTATTTCTTATAATAAAGACTCATTTGACTGTTCTTTATATCAAGAAGAAAACATGCAAATACAAAAATTTCTTATAAAACCATAATCTTCATGTGATGATTCTTTTAACAAAAGCTGTTACAATAACTGATTTTAATTTGGGTAAGGTAGTATTAATTTTAGTAAGATGAGCTTTTACATATAGGCTCATTTAATCAAAGAGACAGAGTGCGAAATATAACATTTGATGTCTGGGAAGAAATGTAAATGTCTTTCTGATACAAAATTTGTCTCCAATGTAAACTCAAAAAAAAACTGTTCTCACACAGTGTCTCAACTAAAATGGAATAATGATTACCATCTCTGGAAACACTGTATCAAGATACCACTTAAAAGATCTGCAGGCAAGGCGCTGTCTCAACTTAATGCGATCTGACACATCACCATAATCCATTGTTTTTGCAACTGGACGTGTATCATAAAAGTGTTTCTGGAAAAAAAAAGAAGGCATTTTTTGAAGAAAGAAATAAGGACAATAAAAAAAATTATTTATCTTTCTTTAGATTGATCACTTCATCCTTCTTTACAACAATCAGTTCATTACCTTTGTTTGTCTGCATTGTGCCTGTTTACGGAAATGGTAAAGGTCAGGAACAAATAGACTTTGCTGTGAAAACACTGAATCTTTCGCTAATCTAGTAAAAAGACAGGTTTACCTTGTACTCATCCAGCCACACCTCTGCTACACGAGCTGTATTCCGAATAACTGTTTCTACTCCTCCAGGAGCACTGTATGGACGAAATTCTCGGAAAACATGGCCAACTCGAGAACAGGGGATGATTTCTAGGCGGCCACCACATTGCCAGATCTAAGCCACAGACCACATCATCATCTATAATTTATATTTAGGGCATCAGAAGTGACTATTCATATATATATATGTTACAGCAAGTGGGAAGTATCTGGCCAAAATGAGAAATGGCCAATGTTTCTGTAAATTCACTGGCCAGTGTCCAATCTTTTCTTGATTTTGGGAATTGACCAGCCAATTTGGGAAATGGAATGGGGTGATCAGCCAAAGCTGGACGAAAAAATTCAGGAACAGAGTTTGGTGGGTCTGCATAATTTCCTACTTTATAATGATTGTAAACTATTAAATTAAATTTTGATACTTAAGCTTATAAACAATAGCAAATAAACAATATCATCACTTGTTCAACAAGATGAACTTTTATGACATTTTGAATTATACAACAACTTGTTATTTCTACACCTGCAGTGATTAGTTCTGCTATAGTGCAATTGCATCGAGCGTAGCCTTGGCTCCTGGTCAGTTATTGAGAAGATACAATGAATCGTAGGGATTTTTCTTCCACGCCTATGGATTTCAGTGTGAGCAGTTTCTTGTGCAGAATTGAAAATTTACTTCAGGAGTAGAGTTGTTTTGTATCCTAGTTTGTAGAAAGCACCCTCGACATTAGTGACAACTGCAATAATGGTTCTTTGATCACCGCAAACTCTTTCAACATCAGGCATACGGACATGAGCACATCAAATTTTGGCCAGGAATTTCCTGCCACTTTGTGAAATGTCCAGCCAAAGTAGCGTATACGCTGATCACTTCAAGTACAGAGAGTGTCTATTCTGTTCCTGATAAGGGGACACCTCTGAAAATAGGAAATTTGCCAAGAAGGGACAGTTTTTTAGCTGAATAAATGATGTTCCCTTACCACAGGTTTAACAGTAAATACATCACAAACATATTTCTAACGAAATGATGTGCTCAGAAAAACCAGCACAGCTGATGACAAAGAACACTAAGGAAACAAAAGGTAAGTACAGAAGAGTTACAACTGAGAAATCTGTCGTGAAAATAACTTACCCGAAATGATATCTCTACATTTTCTCCACCCCAAATGTCCATTCCTGCATCATATTCACCAAGCTCATAAAAGTACTTTCTATCCATGGCAAAGAGCCCTCCAGGCATAGTTGGGGAACTGGACATAGCATAGCAAAGAATCCTTAGAGACTTACTGGGCAGGCTAAATGATCATGCATACAGTTAAGAGCAAACAAGAATTATTTCTAAAATTAAAAAAAAAATATTTTGTATGTTCTTCTGTATACATTATTTATGCATATCCCAGTTGTTTACACACTCCTCTGTTGTAGAATCATTGACAATAATTTAAGCAATAATCACAATAATAAAAGTTTATTTCTATCGCACAGTTTCCAGTCCACAGAAGCCAGCTAAGTGCTTAACACTAAGACAAAATCACAATCCACAATTAAGCGCAAAGATGGTGACACATCAAAAACCTAAAATATTATTATGTGAACTTACATATTGGACACAATTTTCATTAGACCATGAAAAAGCAGACTGATATTGAGTCTCATTCAATCCTTAGACTTTATTTAATGCATTTATAAGCTCAGTTTCAGCTTCCTTATTTCAATTATACATAGGAAAATTAACATGTGACAGTCATATTTCACTGAATGTTGAACACAAAACTGTAAAATAAACATGGTAAATAGTTTTTTAGCATGATACAGTTTCATGCTTATCTTTCTGTATCAGACAAGTACATTTCCACCACCATTATAAACATTCAAAATCTCAACAAAAGACAATAATGACTTACTCAATAGGTTCAACAAGGCGCTCTTTATTTTGAAGAAGCCTCTCTGGTAAGGGATCCCAGTTGTGAAGAAGAGACCATGTAAAACTACCACGTACAAGAGGAGCCGGAGTGTACACAAACGTGTCTGAATCAATGGTGTCAACAACAGGAACCACCACAGCCTCTCTCAGCTCCTTGATCCGTGTCAACAAAGGCTCCAGCCACTGTACATTTACTTCTATATGGCTGTCCAGGAAAACCAAAACCTATGAAGCAAATTTTCAATAAAAAAAAAGATTACAGACAACTTCACACTATGTACAGCAGTTTTTTCTATTATTAGCCCACAACTGCAACTTTTTTAAACTGTAGTATGCTCAGTTTTTCCACAATAAACATTTGTAAATAAAACCATTCCCCATTTTTGTATAAATATTTCTAACATTTCTATCCTATTATTATTACTATAGATTGTAAATGTTGGTTCCATGTCTAAAACACAAAAACAAACATTTTAATACTTCCTTCTCAAGTCAGTATGTTTGAAATCAAATGAAATTTAACAGCCTTCACAGACTGTAATAGTCTTCAGCTAAATATGGTAGCATTCAGTATTATTTGCTCCTTTTAAGAATATTTAAGCACAAACACTGTTTATTTCAATGAGTAAACTAACCTCTCCTGAAGCATGGCTCGCGCCCAGCATTCTAGCTCTGATGAGGCCCAGTCTTTCCTCACTATGTACAACCTTTGTTTGTGGCAAATATTCCTCTACATAAATATCCAGCTTTTCTTTCAGATGATCTGAAGAAGTAATAAAATTTATACATTTCTTTAAGAAAAAAAAAACCCTAAATAAAACAAAACTAAGTGAATGGCGATTTCTGGCTTAAAAAGTCCCCAAAAATTAACACACAAGAGATAGTTAAAAATAAATAGTAAACCTTTCTCAGCAAAGCAGTAAAGTAAAAAAAAAAAAAACCAAAAAACATCAAACCCACAAAAAATGCATGCAATTGCAGCATATAGATATGACAAGGCAGAATTTAAAACATGCAGTGTATGTGCAAACCCTGTCCATTTTTCACCCCATCTCAGTAATTTTAGATTCTTGGGGAAGTTTATTGCTGGTTTCTATATGCCTTTTTAATCATGCAGTGATGACAATTAAGTACTGTTGACCATGAGAGGATCATTACATAGTTGCAGGAGGATACTGGTGTTCGAGATTTTGGCTGTTGATTGGTAGTTGCTCACGATGTCATTCAACTCTACAAGACCGCTACAAGGCAACAGGAAGTGTTAAAAGTGAAGACATCCTGGATTCTCACGGCCAACTAACTACCAGACAGCAGGACAGATTCGTTGTTTTGTTGGTTCTAAGACAGAGAACAGCCACTGTCAGCCCACTCAGAGGACAGACGCAAGAAGGTGCCAACATAAATGTCGGTGACCAGATGGTTTGTAAATTGTTCAGGGGGAGCAATCTTCGGTCAAGGTGGCCTTCTGTTTGCCTTGTCCTGACACTTGCACACTGTGCTGCTTGTCTTGCACGGGCACAATGCCATCTGGCACAAGAAAGCATAAATGGGCTGCAGGCCTCTTTGCTGATGAATATCGCTTTCCCAGGTCCTTTCACGATGGCTGAATCTGTGTCTGGAGATGACACAGAGAATGTTATCACAATCTGACTGTAAAGGAGCATGATTGTTAAGGTGGTGGATCAATCATGGTGTGGGGTGGGATAGGGACAGCCTACAGAACTCCTCTCTGCCTGGTGCAAAGCAACCTGAAAGGCATGACATACAGAGATAACATTCTACAGCCTCTGGTATTACCAGCACTGCAAACCATTGGATCAGGTGCCATTCTTTAGGATGTCAATGCCAGACCACACAAGGCCAGGGTAATCAATGAATTCCCGCATTCCTGCAGCAACACTGAGTCAACTGCATAGACTTGCCTGTTCCCCAGCTCTGACTCTCATTTAACATTTGTGGGATGTCCTGGCCCAGCAACCTAGAGCTAGCAAACCCACAAGCAGGACAACCAAGAGCCAGCAAGGGTTCCGGGGTAGACGATCTTTCTGGGCCCCTTGTAATTGTAATCGTAAATTATTTTCCCAGTATATAATGATATGCTTACAATTTCATTATCAATATCTACATTTCATTCAGTAATATAATATAGACTGCAAACATTAGGACATGTGCACCAGGATCTACATCACTACTTGAGCATAGAGTTGTTTACACGTGAGAGGTTAGTAAACAAGGAAAAATGACATTAAAGGATCAAACTTGTAGTACTCTGCTCCACAGAAAAAAATCCCCAGAGTGAAAAATGTTACATCAACCTTTCTTTAAAAGAAAAGAAAAGAAGAAGGGAAACAAATCCCCTGACCAAGGCCAGGCCTCCTTCACAGCTGTGGGCCCTGTACACCAGACCCACCTGTTCCCCTCAACTAGTTATACCAATTTCTTTAACAAAAGTGGTGGGAAGTTCCTTAAAGGACTCTGAGAACATTGGTTCTGTCCATGAGAGAATGGTACCAATCCTGCATTCAGGCCCATGGTGGACACACTATACCAATTCTCATTTTCTCTGATATACCTTTTCTTGATTTTGAAAACAAATGTTATGTCAGTCCAAGCTAAAATTCTTGTTAAAATGATTCGCTTCAATAAAATTGGCTGATAATGTTTCATTTAATGAATAATGAAATGTTTTGATTCAATGCTATTATCTATGTGTTTATTGGCACAAAACAGTGATTGACTGTTGAATGGAACTGGCCGTTCCATTGTTTTGAGCAGTATGGTACTAGCAAGGGATATATAGCATTAGGTGCAACTAATGCAGAGGTAATTGTACTAGTAGTTGATTAAATTTATTGTTGGTACTATACTAACCCATGTTACTGTTGTCATCAATAAGAATGATCTCATGGATGAGATTTTGTGGTGTTCTGTCCAAAATACTATGTACACTTCGCAAAAGTGTGGTCCATGCTTCATTGTGAAAACAAATCACTATGCTTACATTTGGTAGACTCTCAGGATACAATTTGGTCTTGCACCTAAAGATACATTTAATAAAACAAATGGTTATATCCATGAATGCGAGCTTCAGCAGTAAAGAAAAAAATAGTGAAATTTTAGCAAGATAAAAATTTTCAAACATATAAATAAGAAAATACAAGAAGTTAAAGCGACATGATAGCACAGCAACTACAGGGACGATGAACTAATGAGGTTTCCTCTGTCTAAGAAGAAATACATCTGTTGCCTGTTCAGTACTGGGTGGTCAGAGGGATCTGTCATCCATGGTTCAAGCAACTTCCCATTCGAAGCTACATAGAACCATCTAATTTTAATATGAGACTAAGAAAAGAAACATAGTAAAAGACTTGCCAAAAAATACATTTATGTAATCTATTTGTATAAATATATATGTTTATAAAAGCAAACATTGAAGCTTTTAATACAAATAATACCAAAACAAAAACTTAACTTTTGTGTTTAGTTCATGAGGATAAGATCTACTGCTAAAAATCATATTAATATCATAATTAAATCATATCTAGACATGGTTGTAAGATGTTCAGGGTACCAAACAACTTTCTTAAACCAGTTACCCAAGAAGCTGCATCATATTCATACTTACATACTTACACAGAACACTTACAGTTCATTTCTCTCATCTGGAACATTTCGATGTAAGCCAATCTTTTCGCTGACAAATTCATTAAATCCATGCCGCTTCATACCTGATTATGGAAAACAAAAATAAATAAAATTGAGAGTAAAACTATGAATATTCATGTTAGGAGATAAATGACTAATGGTATACAGCTAGTCAGACTTAGTGTCTAAAGCAGTATCATGCACCAGACTGAGCAGCAGTCTTTGGACCTACTCCAATGATTGTGAAGTTGAAACTACATCAAGTAATTTTGCACATTCTTATCTTTGACTGAGAATGTGCTCCAGATGATATTATCATGATAAAGAACTGGCCATACTTGAGAGATATACTAAATTTAAAATGTCTTAATACAAGAAATCAAGCAGGCATCTTATGATTTCTTCTGCATTCAAATCCCTGTGTGGTCATGGGTATCACACTAGAGTTTTTGTCCTTGATAAACTGGGAAGTCCATTCTAGTTCCTTTCTGCCCACCCCCACCCCCCACCCCTGTTTGTACCTGTTACATCAGACCAATCTGCAAATCTTGGTGCATGAACATACATATACATGCATCTCTTGGCTGGACTAACTGATAAGTGGCTTTGTGATTACGTTGGTCCACTGAAATGGGTCATCAGTGAGGTGCATGTGAGTGTGTGTGGGTGGGGGTGGGGTGTAAGTGAATGATACACTGGCTGAACGAAAGGAGCATTCTAATTTCAAATATTGACCTTATTTTTATCAACTGTACTTTCACAACATTGTACTTATATATTCAGGTAAATCCCTTAGTTAATAACGTACAAGATATCAAATACTCTGAACATGTACATTGTCAATGGACTGGCGCTATACTGTAAAGTTGTTTTACTTAATCTTAACAGTTTTCAACACTCAAAAGAAAAGCTTGCTGAAGCAACTTACCTCTTTCATTTTGAAAAAACACCCCCCAAAATTAAACGCCAATACAAAAATATAAAAAAGCATGCAGCTCCCAAAATTAAAACAACATAAAAACTTTATCAAAAGTCATACTAGGTATTAATGATTTAACTGGTTTTATGCCTTGTCACCTGTTTGTTTAAGCTCGTATTCCTCTTGGTTTGCCAACAGTGAAAGTTGGTAAGTTTTCTGCTCATCGTAGTCTTCCGTTAACAGCTGATGCGGTGTGTTGATGCCCTTTTTTAAGTTATCCCTCTCAAGGACAGTATCATAATGTCCTCCATCTGCTTGATTATCATCATACTGGTGGCTTGAAGGAAATTCATTCTCGTTCAACGTCGTTTTGGCTGCAGTGCTTTCTTTTGTTTCACTTTGCTTTTCTAGTCCCACATCATTTAATGCCTCTCGCCCTTCAGTGCCTAAATTTGCAGAGGTAAAACTGAACAAACGTGATTTCACATCTGAGTAATAGTGGACAACAGTCCACGCTAAGATGCACACGAGGACATTCAGAACAGCGTATTTAAGACTAAACATATTTCACAATGGCTGGTTTATGAATCCGTGTGAACAACAGTCTGGTGCTTTGCGGCATGTCATTTTGCTCCCTGATAACAGAACAATCAAAAAATGTCAAGCGTCTAAACCGGCATGCGACTGATAATCCCAGACTGGCATGAGTACATCAGCTGATGCACAGGGAGGATGATACACAATCCAAGATTTTGTGTATGCTTTACTGGCATTCGCGACCGTGCAGTTTGTTGTTTATATGTTTCTTGATAATGTTTTTGAATGTTTCATAATAAAGCAAGGGACTTTCTGCTACATGATAATTTTTTTTTAAATCACTCATGGATGGATGGCGTATCTAAAGGGGAAGAACTACTGTAAAATGTTTTAAGATGGTGCCTGACTAACCTTTAATGACTTTAACATTTTTCTCACAATTTTTAACATGCTACATCAAACCAATGAAATAACGATCTTTAGTTTGGCTATAATTTTGGACAAATGTGAAAGTGTTTTCCCATCACATTTTGACTTTATCCTCGTTCTTTTTGCTTCATGACATATTAAAACAAAGTGCTATAAAAATGAACTTTTATGTAATGATGAGAAGATCGTATGCTATCCTGAAAATTATTCCAAACTGAAATTTGAAAAAGAAACTTTTCATGCAGAAGCACCGGAAGCGTAGCAGACGAGTCCCTTGCAGTCGGCGTTTCCGCTTTGGTCTTGACTCAACGGCTAGGGCGTCGAACGCTGCTTGCTATTTTTAACAGAATGGGAGAAGTACTTATATTTTAAAATTTATTCATTGATGATAAAAAGTTGAAATTCATTTTGTTTTGTTAGAAAACGCCAGCCAGTACTCACGCCGCACAGGATAGACAGTTATGCTTAAAAGTAGTGGTCGAGAGATAGTAAACGACCACAGGTGTTTCTAATCTCATTCTAAGACAGTGTTACCTGTAACCTACTGTCAGATCGCTTGATCAGTTATTGAGACAAAAATAATTTATAAAAGACCGCCACTATCATTTCATTCATGAATTTTCTGGTGCATGTTAGCCCGTAAATTTCTGTAGTGGTATGGATGTGTTATCACGTATGTATAGGATTCTACAACCGTTTTCGGTGTTATTCAGTTTTTGAAGCTGTTTATGGAAGGCATATCTGATTTAAGCTATGGGCCTTCCATATGAGGTTATCTTGTAGTGGAAAAGTATATCCCATAATTTTGTCATACAGTTTAACAAAGTGTCATGCGTGAATGAACACATGAATTAAACAGCACCACTGAAGAAGAGAATAAGGCAGTCGCATATCAAAGACACCAACCAGATAGCAAAGAGAATGACTAATGGTTGATCCAAAAAATCAGACAAAAAGTTGTTTTAACTGAAAATGTAGTTAAGTATTATGAAAAGCAGATAATATGACTAGCAAATTATAACCCATAAACCTTGTGGGCCAACAATGCACCCATAACTGAAAACATGACAGACGCCATTGACCTCAGTTTTAATTATGCCAGGAAGGTAAATATGCCAAACAGATTTGGTACAACTTTAAGAGAACTTACAACACCATGACACTGTTTACAAACTGAATATAGGGTTAATTAAGTAGGACTAGGGTTAGAGATGGCATTAAGCGTTTGTCAGGGTATATGCCATAGTGATTTTCATAATATTATGAATTCTGATCCCTCTTAAAATAAAGCTGTTCCATAGATTTTTCTCCAGTGTTGTTATGTACAGTTATTGCCACAAAACCTTGCCTACTGAAAGATACACTGATGAGTCAAAGTACTAAAGAACATTAAAATTAATGCAGCTACATTTCTTTATTAGTATTAATAAATAGGATGTACCAAGAGTGGTTGCTGAATTACACTGAATATGTAGTTCTACTAGTGAATCCTCTAGTTTTGAAAGTTCGGTGAAAAACTATGCACAATATGTTGAATTCATTACACCTACATCTCACAATAGAAGGTAGTCTTTAAAGCAAAACTACATGTCTTTGCATCATATCTTCACCATAAAAAAAATCATTGTATTAGTACTTTAGATAAACATAAAGAATATTATTTTAGTTCTGTAGATAGACATAAGTTAAGGATGAGTAAAACATTGATTTCGTGCAGTTTCTGTAGAACTGTTGATTACTGTTATAGCACCATCACATAATGCTTAGTTTCCATTTTGTAAAAAAGTCATACTTAGATGTTATTGAATATTTTGCATAAAACATAGTTTATGATTTGAATATATTTGTATTTTTCAGAAAGAATTTCACTGGGGATAGCAGATAAACCTGAACGATTCTAATGAACAAGTCTCAGTGCCTCTTCAAAGAAGGTTAATGTCATAAAACACCAATGATGCCACGGTTAAAATTTAAGAAGATATCTGCAGGGCTAATATTCATATGTCTTGTCTACTGGCTTTTTGTCTACTGGTCATCAACAAGCTTTGAGAAGGAAATGGGATTGAAGCCTAGATTCCGCTTTAGAGGTAAAAATCAAGTGAATAAGGATGGATCAGTTGACTGCACATCAGTGGAAGGTGAACCACAAGCCTATGACACTGAATACCTTCATAAACTGAATAAAATTCATACACCTGATGATCAGAGAAAGTATGATTCAGGTATGAATATTTATGTTTGTTTAAAGTAGAATTCATTTAATTTTAGAGGTAGTAGTAGATAGAAAATCAGAAGACATCATTTTGCAATATCTTCATTGGGGTAGATATGAGGGATTCTAATGAAGACATTTCAGTGCCTCTTTGAAGAAGATCAATGTCATAAACCACCAGCAATGCCACGATTACAATTTACTATTCTGTAGGGCTAATATCTTCTCATTGCATTTATCACTGCAATCATTGCTGATTCTAGTGAATGTAACATAACATCTGCTGTGTGATCTTCACATTCATTTTCTTATTTTTGTGAATGCAACCCACTTTTGAAAACAATAAAAAGTTTTCAATGCTTGTGATATTAATTAAAAAAATCCTAATACTGAAGAATGATATATGCAGGGTTTCATCTACACTCATTCAACCAGTACTTAAGTGACAAGCTTTCTTGTGTTCGTCCTATCCAGGACACCAGACATAGCACGTAAGTAGTTATAATGTCTGCTATGTGTGATCAGTGTGTAATTTCTTAAAATCTTTCTGGTGTCACTGCTGATGGACTGGAGTTTTCTAGATAATTTTATTTCTTCTCATAAAACATATTTTAACAAATGATCATTTGTAGAAATGGCTAAAGTTGAAGGTTGGGAGCAACAGAACATTGTTAATTTAATAGAATTGTTTAAAATTTTTTAATTAACTATTTGATCTGTTTGACTTGTGGGACTCAAGTCTTTGCATTTAAAAGAGTAGCCTAAGAGTTAATTAACTTTCATGTAAATTTCTCTTAAAAGGTATGGACTGTACAAAAGTGCTCAAAAGATTCAGACAATATACCTACAATGTTTTATAGCAGATCTTGCCATTTGTGTGAATAATGAAGATCAGTCCATAGAAGCAGTCCAAATTACAATATCTAGACTTACAGTATATTGCTGTTCAGTATTTTTTGACTGTTAATTCTAATAATTGTCTGTGCAGTTGTCAAAGCAAGAGCTATGGTGAGAATCTCCCAAAGGCAAGCATCGTCATCTGTTATCATAACGAAGCATTTTCTGTGCTATTGCGCACTGTCTACTCTGTGCTTAACCGCTCTCCACTTCATCTCATTCACGAGATCATCCTTATTGATGATTTCAGTAACTTGCGTAAGTAGACACTCTCTTGAAGTATGAGTAGGGAGAAAAGAATGAGATCAGATGACATGCTAGTAGAAGATCTGGTCTA
This sequence comes from Pomacea maculata, assembly GCA_004794325.1. Lineage (NCBI taxonomy): Eukaryota > Metazoa > Mollusca > Gastropoda > Architaenioglossa > Ampullariidae > Pomacea > Pomacea maculata. Next base: position 448,773 of record SRHC01001470.1, on the reverse strand, counting down.
AAGGTCAAATTTCTTGTGGAACTATAGATGTAAAGTAGTGTGGGACTCATTGGCTCTTGAATATTAAAGGATATTTGTCAATCTGCAGATGATTTGCATCAAAACTTAACTGTACACTTAGAGAAGTTTCTGCCAAAGGTCATCTTAAAGAGAACCTCAGAGCGTCTGGGACTGATTCGAGCTCGTGTTTTTGGAGCCCGCCTGGCAACAGGAGAGGTGAGAACCAGTCACTTCACATGTTGTGTAGGCTTTGATGCACATTTATTCTTGTTAGAGGTCCATTGATGTAGTAACATTTGCAAAACATATATACCAGTTACATTTTTTTTAAAAAGTAGCAGAGGTGAAACCATGAGAAAAAATTGCAAATTGTTTACCATGTCTAGTTCACAGGATGTGTAAGGTGGTTTCCAAACTGATCAATCTGATAACTACCTTCTTTGATAAATTAGCTAGTCATTTTTCTGAATAGTCGATGAGTGGGCAAGGGAATCTTTCGAGCCACCAACAGAAGCAAACCTTAAAATTTCTGATCTATGGTCGAGCACACTAACCCTGGGCAATGAAGCCTCCACTAAGATGTGCCAGTCACTTTTTTTTGTAAAAAGCTGCTGATTTTAGAAGGTTTAACATAATCTCAGTTTGCATGGAGATATTGGCAGATCTTCTGCACCTTGTCTTGAAATTTTAAGTGATATGAATGATGTTTTGAAACAAAAGGGGTGTGTTGGCACAGGCACAGTTGAGAAAGCAAAGTTAAAATTATGAAGATGTCACAAGATTTTTCTGTTATAGATGTTTGTATTTGTAAGATATTATACATTTATCTTCTTCACATTGCTTGAAAATGTTCATGTTAGGTTTCAGTAATATTTCTTTATTGCTTAATAACTAGTTAACTCTTGTCAAATTAAAACTGTATATGCTATCATAACTATTAACATTATCTGAGCTAAGACTTAGAGATTGCACTTGCACTGAATGGGATCAGGGCTTGTGTTCCATTTTACTGGTCTTGCTATTTCAGGTACTAATATTTTTGGACAGTCACTGTGAGGTGAACCAAATGTGGATTGAACCACTGCTAGCAAGGATTAGAGAAAGTCGAAAGAATGTAGCTGTGCCAGTTATGGATATTGTCAATGCAGACTCATTTGTATATGAGCCATCTAGCATTGTAAAAGGTGGTTTCAACTGGGGAATGCACTACCGATGGGACTCATTGCCGAAGTCCTATTATTTACACCCTGGTGCAGAGTATTATCCAATCGAGTGAGTTTTTCCTGCAGTGTGTAGGCGATTTCACCTAAATATGTTTGTATATATAATAATTTATTCAGTTAAAACTTAGCATCCAAATGTATCTCATTCTGATAGTGTATATTTATATAGTAGAAACCCAAATCTTTTATGGTAAAAATTTCTACCTAATTCTGGCAAATTCAAATCACACTGTTGATATTTCTTAGACACTTTATAACATATGCTTATCTGTAAATGCAATGGTTGTTCATTGGGTGATGCTGTGATTCACCATTTCTTCATAGGTCACCAACAATGGCAGGAGGGCTATTTGCAATGGATCGAGCCTACTTTCATGAACTTGGGGAATATGATACTGGGATGGATATATGGGGAGGCGAGAATCTGGAGCTTTCATTTAGGGTGAGTGAAAAAGGCATTAAAGGTATGTAAATAATACATTTTTCAGAGCTTTCACATCCCATTTTATAAATGGGGTTTCAGGTTATTGCTGTTTCAAGAAATGAAGTACAGGTGGGGAAACAAAAGCCGGCATGTATTGCTACCAAGTCTCTGAATTGCTTTAATTTTATTTTATATATTTTTAAAAATTAGAAAGATTTTTTCTTGAAGAACATATTATAACAAAGCTTTAAACAAAAATAAATTCTGTTATTCACTACTTATTAACACTTTCCAGATTTGGATGTGTGGCGGAAGATTGGAGATAATCCCATGTTCCAGAGTGGGTCATATTTTCCGCAGTCGCCGACCTTATGGGGGTGACGGTTTTCTGAAGAACTCCTTGCGTGTTGCACACGTTTGGATGGATGGTTACATAGTATGTCTCTCCATGTAATGTTCACTGAGGAGCTTTTTGTGAACTATCTCTTTGTTCCCAAAGAACTCAAAAGAAATTATATGGCTGTTATTGAGGAACTCATTGTGCATTGCACATTAATGTCTGGTTACAAAGTACATCTCTTTTGTACAGTTAACATAGATGGTCTTCTTGAACCTGTAGTGGGAAAAGAACCAGGGATGTTATGAATCCTTAAAGCATGAGCTATTAACATCTAGAATGCTTAGCATGAAAGGCCAGAAACAAGTAGAAAGAAAGGCAGCCACACACCACAAAATCCTTCCTCAAAATGAGCAGGGTTTTGAGTCTGCACAACAACTGCCACATATTCTGGAGCTAACCTAGCCACCCTGCTTTTGTGATCCTTTTAGCATGACACTTGTTTTCCGTGTTATCATTCAGAAAGTGACTTCTGTTTTCAGCAGGATGGCAAAACATATATTAAAAAAGTTACACCAGATACATTTCTAATTGTGCAGAAATATTTTTTCCAAACACGCCCGAGTGCAGTGGATATGGACTATGGAAATATTACTGAGAGACAAGCGCTAAGAAAAAAGTTGAATTGCAAATCTTTTAAATGGTACTTGGATAACATTTACCCAGAACAGGTATGATATGTTTTCCTCAGAGTCATTGCTGTTAAAATAGTTTTTCATTTTATTAAGAAAAGATTTAATATTTTTTTTATCCTAAGCCAGAGATCATAAACAGAAACTGTACCTAATTAGCAGTAGCTATGCTTTCTTGTCCTTAAATATCTTGCACCTGCAGTTTGGGCTTGCATAGTAGAATGAAGCTCTCCTCATTGTTTAAGTTTATAATATCATGCAAATAAAGTCATAATGGAAAGTGCAGGGAAACAAGACCAGTAATAATCGTATACAAAAATGTTAATGTGAATGTTTGTATATACATGCATATGTACGGCAGTCATCATCTTTGCTGTAATCAACATTGTTCCACACTTCCTAATCACTTCCAAGTAAAATGGCCCTACTGCCTTGGTGGAAATCTTGGGAAAGATAAAGGATAAGGAAGTAAACCCATACAGAAAATCATGATGGTTACTCGGCATCAGTGGGCAAAGATTTTCCATGATGGAAGTACCAGCTAGGACCCAGTGCATGTTCAAGACTAGGCCAACCCACTGGTTGTGGTTCACTTGGAGAGGAGATGCATGGGCACTACCAAGTGTATAATACCCACTGTTAGGACCATGGCTATACGCCACAGAAGAAACATCATGCAGGATCAGTCAAGGCTTCGATCAACAATGATTGCGCTCCCTATCAGCAGACTCCAGCATGGGGATAGTGGAAAATGTGCTATTGGAACCGAAGCAGAAATCAAGGTGAGGGAGGGAACATCCTTTGGTACATGGAAGGTGCTCATGTTACACTAGTGCGGCAAAAAGCAACTACTCACCCATGAGTTAAAACAGTAACAGTGGGGCATTGTGAAATTAGTAGAGGTAGATGGACAGGATTTAGGGGAACAGCAATGGACAGTGGCCACAAATTGTGGTACACTGAGAAACTGGCAGATGAAGCTGAAAAAGCAGCAAGGAAAAATGACCTGAAGACACTGTACAAGATAAACAAACAGCTAAACAACGGGTTTAAGAACAGTGATGTGCCAGTGAAAGACATGAACAGTAATGTTATCGAGGGAGAGGCAGGAAAACAACAGTGTTGGAGGGAGCATTTTGAGTCAGTTCTGAACAGACCAGATCCCCCTCAGCTTGCAGACATCCAGCCAGCAGTTACAGACCTTGACATCTGCACAGATGCTTCAAGCCTGGAAGAAGTGACAGCAGCAATCAAGGCAATGAAGAGCGGCAAAGCACCAGGGCAGATGGAATAGCAGCAGAGATGTTGAAAGCAGATGTGAATGTGACAGCTCCCATGCTGACTAAAATCTTCAGGCAAGTTTGGAAATCAGGGCAGCAGCCTGATGCATGGAAGACAGGGCTCATCTTCAAATTACCCAAGAAAAGAGATCTTAGAGACTGCATTAATTGGAGGGGCATAACACTTCTTTCCCTCACCAGCAAGGTCTTCAGCAAGATTGTTTTGTCAAGACTGACAGCAACTCTTGAGAAAGACCTCCGACCACAGCAAGCAGGATTTCACCCAGGTGATCCTGCTCCGAACACATCATTCTGCGACAGATTCTGGAGCAGAGCAACGGATGGAACACACCGCTATACATCAGTTTCATCGACCTGGAGAAGGCTTTTGACAGCATTCACCGATAGTCCTTATGGAAGATCCTGAGGCATTACAGAGTCCCTGCAAAACTTGTTCAGGTTGTTGCAATGCTGTACAGCAATTTCAAATCCTAGGTTGTCTGTGACACGGAGCTCACAGACCCCTTCAACGTCAGTACTGGGGTGAAGAGGGCTGCATTCTGTCGCCGTTCCTCTTCATCCTGGCCATGGACTGGATCATGAAGTCTTCCACCTACAGTGAGAGGAGAGGGATCAGATGGACCATGACTATGACAGCAACAACAGCGCTGGAACACTTGGACTTTGCTGATGACATTGCCCTGTTGTTGCATCGCCAGCAAGACATGCAGGAAAAACAAATGCCTTCTCAGAATCAGCTGGAAACCTTGGCTTGAAGGTCAGCGCAAAGAAAACGAAAAGTATGAGTATGGGTCCAAAATGTCAAACACCGGGTATGCGGAGGCAAAAGCCAGTCACGCCTTCGCCTCACTCAGGAGCACATGGAAGGCAAAAAACATCAGTCAGATGATCAAGCTGAGAATCTTCAAGTCAAATGTGATCAGCACACTCCTTTACAGATCAGAATCATGGAAGTTGACCAAAACCATCAGTAACAAGCTTGATGTCTTCCAAAACAGATGCCTCAGGCGCATACTTAACATCTTTTGGCCAAATACCATCACCAACGAAGAACTCCACTGAAGAACTGAAACCGAGTCCATCACCACACAGGTTCAACAAAGGCGTTGGCGATGGATTGACATGTGCTCCGCCAGCAGACAGCAGACCTCTCCAGAGTTGCCCTACAATGGACTCCAGACGGCCGAAGAAAGCGAGGCCGCCCAAAGGAAACTTGGAGAAGAACAGTGGAAAGGGAGATGAAAGAAAAGGGCTGGACAATCGGTCACCTACAGCGGGTTTCAGCCGATCGACATCTGTGATGGACTCTGATTGAGGCCTTTTGTGCAACCTGATGCACGATAGATAGATAGATCTTTGTGCTTATCATTTAGCAGCCCACGTTGAAAATTATTATTCATGATTAAATAAAAAAATATTTCAGTTTCAGCGCTTTCTTTTTCTTTTTAGTATCATAAATGTTTATTCATTTTCTTTTAGTTTGGTATTGAACATTTGGTTTTGCTATATATAGACATTTGATCAGCCCCAAACAAAATACCAATGCACCTTAAGCTCCTAGTGTAGTAAGAGTTAAGGAAAATAAAGATGGTATTTTGTCTGCATGTATTAGATTTTGAGTATACAATACTATTTGCTCTTCCTTTTCACAGATTTGTGCCTTCTTACATGCTATTAGTATTATCTTTTGCAGACACTGCCTGCTGCAGTCGACAGTAATGCAGTAATACGCAAAAAAGAAAAAGAGGTGGAGATAATAGATGTCAAGACAAGGAGAAAGGGACTGGTTCGCTTATTTTTTTACATCTTCATAATACATTTGACAAAAAAATTATGGCGGCAATATAGTTGTTTAAGTTTTTCTAGTTGGTAGGATTTCCATTACAAACATAATCCACTTTATTTTTAGAATAAAGTAAGTGAAAATAAAACTTCAAAAGCAAAGCTATGCACAGAAAAAGTACTAGGCTTTAATTGAAAATTAAGGTTCAAATTAAGTTTAAGAACAAACTTAAGCAGAGCTGAATGGACAAGAGCAGTCAAAAGGGAGATGAATAAATTACCGTTTGGTAGACATTTTCAGTTGGAAGGGAAACAGAAATTGAAAGCCAGGCTTCAAGAATATTTTAGGTGAAGTTTGTTACGGAGCATAAAAATAGGGTTATGGAGCATAAAAATAGGTCTGTCTACAGCGATGATGTAATTTTTTACAATGTTGGTTTAGATTAAATGAAAAATATAATTGGAGCTGATGTGTGTGTGTGTGCACATTATTTTTTTTTTTATTATTATAAAGTTAATTTATGTAGCGCTTTACACCACCATTTAAGGCAGGCTCAAAGTGCTTAACAAAAAAATAAACAAAATAAAGGGAAAAAACACACAGAGATATTAATAATAAACATTGATCTCAAAAACAAGATTATTGCGTGTCCATGTAGCGTAACCACTCATGTTAAATATGGCCATCAGTACATAAGCTCGTCAGCTTTGCCTTTGCATGAACTCTTCAGTGAGTCAATAAAGTTCTGCTTTTAAAAAGTAGTTGAGAGCTAGTACGATGTTTTTTATGGAAGCCCAACCGTCAATCTTAGGTGGAGTTGCTTTTTCCATTAATACTCATGCTTTTTAGTAAGTTTGAAGGTTTGTATTAATGAAATGTAATGTTTGTAAACTGCATCTTTTGAATAGCTGGAATTGACTTTATAACTCTATTTTAATCAAACTTTTCCAGTTGAAACACATGGGGTCTGGATTGTGCGTCCAGTCAGAGAGATCTATCTATGATAAACGGTCTCTGCTAACATTGGCCGTGTGTGAGTCTAGTGAAGACAAGAATCAGGTATCTTTAAGGAAGCCTTTTTCTTTCTTTTCATTCTTATCTTCAGTGAGGGAATAAATATAAAAGCAACTTAAGTTTTTCTTTCCTTTCTTTTCCTCCTCATCATCATAATCATCTTGGGTCATAAAAAATTCTGATTGTCGTGATGATATGGAAGACAGTCCATCTTGTAAGAATTATACCTGTCATAATTCTGATGATGATAATAATAAATACAAACTTTGTAAAGCGCATACTTACACTCGTAAGGAGCATGCTTTTAGGGCCTAAGAACAAGACATGGGCAACATATGAGGGACAGAAAAACAAACAACATGAACTATGAAAGAATAAACAACAGTGCTAATGATGAATAAAAACAAATACGCAAAGAGGAACCAAATAACAAGAACTGAGAGTATCATGATATAAGTGAGTATGTGATTTTAAAATAGAATCACTTCCTCATACCCTTGAAAAATATCCTGTTTAACCTCCTTTCAATGCTTATTTAATACAAATATAAAATATATTTACAATTTTTTTTCAGGAAATTGTTTTCTCAACCTGCAGTAATATGAGAACACTGGCTGTAAAATAATAAGAACATAACTGACCACATCCAACTCATTTATGCTGGCATTTACAGTCTGTTTAATCTGTACGCATCCATACTACAGACTTACTTAATTCGTGTGCGTGTACTATCCATGTGTCGATAATATATCTAGGTTGCAGCCAGGATATATGATTGCAGATGCTGTTTAACTGTAGCTCCAAGAACTCTAAACCTACCACTTTTGTCTATGAGCTGGATGTTAAATTCCAGTTGGAGTGGGTGTGAGTCATTGGCTAAAACTACAGACTGTGGACTCCAACCACCCTTCTTTTTTTAATGTTTTTGCTCAATTTGTGCCTGTCCTGCTTTGCAATTGTAGAGGGCCGGTAATCTGGCATTGTAGTATTGGCGGGACTGGCGGATGATTGTTGTTGGTGGGACCTGCTGAGGCATGGCGAGAGAGGATACTCGGCAGTGAGTGGCTGGGGTTAAAACTGGGGTCAAATAGTCCCGGCCATATAGGAGGATGGTGAAGTTTAGCCTTCTGAGAGGTATATAAGGGCAGAGCTCAGACGAAACGAGGAAGAAACAACGGCGGATGAGAGAGAGAGCACAGATGTGCGACAGTAAGGGACAGCCTTGACTTTTAGCGCCTCTGGTGATGAGATGCATTAAAGGGGTTGCACACCTGCTGACTGGTCCTGCCTTTGTTTGAGTGTTGGACGTTTGTTGTCGTCACTCCACGACCCCCACCACTTGGCTACGCAATGTTACCATTCCAGCAAACTAGACCGAAAGTCATGATGCTTCACATAACAGAGGTGTAAAATATTTGCAAAAGTTCTAAGCAGGTATTAAAATGGACACCTGCTGTATTTGATTAATCACATCTTGATCATGTATGAGTACTGTCTCAGTCTCCCAGCAATCCAGTCAGCCACTCTTTTATATTTTCATGTCTTTACATCAGCTGTGCACTCATTTTGTTAAAGGATTCAAGCTGCATAAAATCCTTCATGAGAAACAAACTGAGTGGTCTCCTTATATCAAATTTCACTTCTTGTCCAAATGCATTTCTTGAGTCCCTTCACAGACATTTAAATGAATTTCCCTTGACAAAAGGAAAAAAAAAATTCCAAGGCAACACTTGCATATGTAGGAGACACAGTACTCATACTATTAATTTGCAGGCACCGCTGTGTGTGTGTCTTACTCAGCTGGTGACACTCTTCCAATCTTTTATGCAACTCAGTTTCACAATGTCATTATCACTTTTGCCTAACACTGCCCTGAAAGCAGTCACTGTCAGACCCACTCCTTCCTCTTACATGCCTTACACACTAAATAGTTGAACTGGGGAAGTCTGTTATCATCATAGTCATCTTCATCATCATGATCATCATCACCACCACCATAATAATAACCTTCATTGCATGTAACCAACCTGAAAAATATGCATTTTTACTTTGAAAGGAATATGATAGAACCACAGCAGCTCATTATTAAGCAAAACTGCAACTTATTGATGCATATCTAGGGTTTTGTGTTTAACAGATCTGGTATGAAACATCCAACCAAGATCTCAGGCTTGCAAACACACTTTGTCTGGATGTGAACACCACAGTGGGACCATTTGCTCGACTGATGCACTGCAGTGGATCAGGCTCTCAGATCTGGACTTGGTCAACCAAAGTAAGTATTATCGTTGGTTAAAACATGAAATATTACTGAAGGAAATGTTAGATGGAAGATTTTTGCTAGCTTGTAACTATCACATCTGTGTTCTATAACTGAGCTGCATCTATCAACGTTTAGGAAGAGCATTTAAAACATGGCTGAGTTGTTGGTCCAGTATTGTTGTGTCCAGTGTTTTTGAGTTTCCTATTTTATAACATATTTGTGGACATGCAGAACATAGTGGCTAGAGCACTGGTGTCCAAGATAGGAGATGCTCACACTAGCTGGTTCAGTAACTATGGGGCAGTGCACGATATGTACATTATGATAAAGGATTTTTTTACCTTTTTCTTACATGGTAATGTTTGTAGGCTTGTATTTTAAGAACTGAAAAGATTATTCACTCACGTTTTTAGAATTAACATCTTATATTGAGTTCAGTGTTTGAAAAAAAAGTAGTTTTGCTCTCTTATACACAAATGGTCATATTCTTAAACGCCATTTTCAACAATTAAAAGATGTTGATGCTATCAAAAACAACTCTACCAAGAATGGGTAGAGATCTTATCTGTTAAGGGGAATAGGTCTACCACTAAAAAAGACTTACTTTCTATTCAAGCATTTTGTTATACCAGACCTACATTCATCGCCATTTGACCTCTTGGCCTACTCATTTACATCCCTGAATAGTCCAGTCACTTCATCTGAGCTGATCTAGATCTTGATGTCTTGTTACAACACAGGCCTGCCACAAAACTGTCCCGTATAAATAGAACACTAATTAAATCAGAAGAGATGATTTAGAAATATTTATCTTTGTCATTTCTTTCAGGATAATGTGCAAATGCTTCACAATCCATCCAGTGGCCAGTGTTTGGTCGCTGTCGGTACAGAGCCTGGCTCTCAGCTACAGACAACTACATGCAGCAGCCACCGACTTCAGCATTTTGTTCTCGTTTCTTTTTGAGAACAGTTCCAGAAACACAAAGCCAACCATGCACAACTAATTCTTGCATTGAATGAGATTATTAATAATGGCATCCAAGGAAATAGAATACTAAGTGCATTATTTTTACTGTAATTATTGCAATCTCTGAGTATCAGTTATTGGAGAAGGTGCACATGTCTACTTAATAAGACAGTGGTGAGGAGATGACTTTGCAATGGCTCAGTGCATTTCGTTCAGAAACCACAAGAGGTCCAATACAGCAGTGCAATAAATATAAAAACAGCTGCCTTGCTTATTCTACAAAAGAAATATCTTCTACCTTCACTGTACAAATGAAAAGCCTGCACTCAAGGGATAACTGGCCTTATGTGATTTCTTACATAAACTTGCATTTCTTCTTTAAACTGCTTCAGATGACATGACTGTATTGAGTTATCCTGACTAGCTACCTCAATTTTAGCTTTCCACTCCCTATTGGTCTGACTTGACTAATAAACAAGGAAGACGAATATTTGACCAATGCCACTCCCCACTCACTCCATCTGGCCCTTGCCAGTCAGTGAGCTCACTCACACCACTCTTTTGCCCGGGTTCATACAGTTAAGAGGTGTGTCAACTACCTTGTTTGTGCGGTCTCGGGGATAAGCCATGCGCAGCCTTTGATGTGCGGAGAAATCTCCTGCTTTCTAATATGTTCGTTTTACCAACTGCCTGTCCTGCTCTGAAATTTACTTTGTGCAGTTTGCCACTCCTTGGCTAAGGATCGATGGGTGCAGGTGGTGAACTGCAGTAGGAAAGTAAATGCCTCAGCAAGCTCTTTATCTTTAGAGCAGAATAAGGTATTAGACAGCCATTAACGCTTTGTCCCTCTACTGTGACAGTGGTTTCACTACATAGCTACATTTCTCATAAAGAGAGAGAAATAGAGGGACCAGGCGGGGTGGCGTTGTGTGTCCCAATGGTGTCTACTGCGCTTCTTCATTCAGATTATGGGGTAGAAGATGTGTGTATTGAACAGTGTTTTTCTTTTCAACACCCTCTCCCCCACCTTTTCATTGTTCTCCATAAATTATAGTCATGTCATCTGGGACAGTACAAAGAAGAAATGCCATTTTCAATGGTAAAATTCCTTTCTTTGAAAACTTACCAGATGACATGACTCGCTAGATCCCTCCCGCCTCCTACCTCTTCACTGTCGGTTTTTCCTCAGCCAGGCGAAAAACTGGTTTGAGGAGAGCTCACCGACTGGCAAAGGTGGGATGTGGGGTTTAGTTTAGTTTATTCCTTGTTACTTCTCAAGGAGCATAGGGCTGCAACAGCACCTCACCAGTGAGGGATATGGGGTGAGTTGGTAAAATTTCTGTTCTCCATGTTTATTGGTCTGATCTGACAATCAGAAGTGGATAGCAGGAATTGAGGTAGCTAGTCAGGATAACTCCATATATTGATGTCATCTGGCAAGTATTGGAAGAAAGGAATTTTACCATCAAAAATGTTAATTGATTTCTGTGCTTTTTAAAAACAAAAGTTTACACGTCATTGATGTCTCGATAGATCACTTTGTTTTATTTGTCAAACCACCTTTCAGCAGTTTTGGAATCTCTCAAACTTTTCGAGTCTTCCTATCTTCATTTGTTTTGCTGTTGTCTTTCTAAGTTTCAGGAATGCAATTGTTTTCTACAGCTGATTCATCCAGTGGTCTGATAAATGAGAGCATGTGTTTATGTATGTATGGTACAGATCTGTTGAGAAATTGATATTTTTATGACCAGTTGGTGTGTCCGCCTTGAACATGTTTTCGTATCAGATTCTGACATTATTGTTAATATTGGTAAAATGAAAAGGCAACAGGTCAGAAACTTTATGTGGTTACAGGAATATAAGTGGAAGAGTGACGTGACTAAAGGTTTTTTTTTTTTATCTTTTACTTGAAAACACTGCTGCTTTGCATTATTTAGTGTCAGAAGCCTAGCGTCTTCCTCAACTTGCCTTCACAACTGACCTTCTGTTGGTATTCTCTTTTGAGAAAATTTGAGCTCCCAAAGTTTGATGGGATGATTATTATGATTGGCGGTGTTGTTTATTTACCAGCTTTTAACCTCCACACCCTGAAGATCACTTGCATGTCTTAGTATGCCGTGCAAAAGATTTTTGTTTTTACCTAGACATCTTTGATCTTGGTTAGTTTCACTTGGATTGATGATAATGGTTATGACCTTGGAAAGGTGGTGTAAAGTATTGAAGTATCCAGTCAGATTAATAATTCTTTTTGCTGAAGGCAGTCAAACTTTTTCCCCAGTATGCAGGTTTGGAGGTTACAAGCTCATATTCTGGTCAGTTTGTTTGAAATCTATCTAAAAAACATCAGCCAAATTTATCTGATTCTGCCTAGTTATTCCATGTGCCAAAAGAAGAAACTTAATTTTATTTTTATTTTAAAGAATATGTTATGTGCATCTGAGATAACAAAACACCTTGAACAAAGTTAAAGTTATTACATTGTGCAAACCTTCAAGAAAAACATCTTGTATTACCCTTCATGCATTTTGTTTTGATCATTCACTTTTGCTCTTTTGCAGCATCACAAAATTTCTTTGGTCTCTTCATTCTTCGCTGACAGATTCTTTGGTCTTTCTAAACTTCATTCTCTGCAACAAATTCTTTGTATTGTATTCAGTGTTTTCAAAAGTGCCTGAAATGTATTTGGCATCCACACTCACCAGTTAAAGCATCAACACTTTCTTCAAAGCAAGGTCACTGCTTTTGAAACTGTTGAAAAAGATGCTGTAAAGTAGTTCAGGTTGATGATATTCCTTGACATGAATAAAATGTAAACTAATTGATATGAGCATCACCTTCAGGTGACAAATTTCACTTGTTTGTGGTCTTAGTGTTTTTAATTTTAAAGACTGAAATACACGAGACAGACAAGAAGAGATAGTTGTGTCTGAAAATGTTGGGGTTAAAAACTTAGCTTCTGTAAGACCAATATTTAAAATATTTTGAGGGGTTCCCAAGAGCACATAAAAAAATTGTATTTTTCTTCAGCATTCCATAGTGGCTTAGTTTTATTAAAATATATCAAGTTATGATAACGTCAGTTTGGATTTATTTTTATTGTGAAATCAGCATGTTGTTTTCCAATCTTATTTACATGAAGAAATTTTTTAAACTGACATTTCAAGTGTTGTAAGTTCCTTTATTGCATCTGTCAATTATTTGCAAAAATGCTATTGAAGTCCTTAATAAAATGCAGCAATCTGTCATGGGGTTCCAGATACATGACTTTTTATGTTTCACATGTAGGACTGCATTTGTGGCCAATATCGTCCAAGCATCTGCAGTATGTAGGTAGTTGTGGTGTCAGAGGGAAAAAATTTTAACTTCTTAATATTCTTGATATTCATGATAACATTTAGAAGCTGAGGAGTACTTGATTCTTGAATCAGCAACAAAATGGTGCCATCAGCATCTTCAATTAGGACTGTCTGATGATCAGACCTTTTCTTGAATTTCACCAATTTCCAGATCTCTCCCCATCTGTCATCATGATCTCTTCTTTCTTGAATAGTGTTTACCACTTGAGAGCTCGTTCAGGAGTGGGATGCAGACATGACAGGCATTATCCCTAGATGTAGTCACACTGTTTGTCATATAGTTAATAGACCTTCTTAACCCCTTATGTCTTTAGGGGATCTTCGAAATTCTTTAGATGGGTAAAATTGTTGCAATCATTGCAATTATCTTGCACTTATCTGTAGTCTTTCTTTCCTGTAAAGGAGATCTCATGACTAGGACTGTAGTCATTTTAAAGTGTAGCACACATTTGCACTTCATTATGGTTTTTTTTTGTTTTTTTCCTTCTAGCATATCTGTTCAGTTAATCACATATCAAAGGGGACAGTAACATCAATCATTTTTACAAATTTTGTTTCAAAGATGTACTGACTTTTCCTGTTGACAACCAAAAGGCATCTCTTTTTGACCAACCTGTGCTCTCTCAAAAATCTAGCAATTTTCTTCATGATACACGTAATATAAAAATCTTTTATAACAGCATTTTTTTTTAATAGGGAGGGGCGATTTAGGATACTAGGACCTGGTAGCAAAATATCCTATATTTATACATGTCTGCTTAGGCAAAATGTGGCTCTAGTCTCAGGCATAGATTTATTACAGTGACAGTGATTTCAGCATTGTTTCCTTTACCTGTGGCAACAAAACATGTCAGTTAACGGTAGCTGCATAATCCTATGAACAAAACTCAAATTTTAATGAGATGCAGTCCTAACTTTACTGACCTATAGAAACGTTTAATTGCTGTCCTGCTTGTGATCACAAAAGGTTTGATAAATAGGTGCTGCTGAGAATGGTGCATCATGAGTGACAGCATTGAGAATTGGAGTGGTTGTAAGTTTGTTAACTCCTATTTTTATTTTAGCTTGCCCTGTCAATATAGACCTGATAGCATCCCACATAATTTATCTGGTATTCATATTGGAGGCCTGCAGATTAATTTGACCTGAGCTACATTTAATACTTCCTGGTCTATCTTTTTGTCGTGACACACAAGGGGAAAGGAGTAGTGGAGGTACTAAAATGAACTTGCTTATTTGGATTTGTGTGCGATCTTTTATATGTCAAATCATTGACTACTATCAAATATTTTGTACCTTAACTGCACTTCTGATGTACGTTCCAGTCATTATGTATGTAACATTATTGCTGTATACATTTATATGGTGTTTATTTTCTGTGCATAGCTTTAAAAATTTGGCTTCCCAACAGATATTAAATGTTAATTACAACACAACGAAAATGTAAATTGTAACATTTCCTAGTCAAACAATTATTGAGGACTACAGTTATATTTTCCTTTTTCTAAGAAGGCAATTTAATGTGGTTTCCCATGTAAGGTTGCGTAACCATACATATTTTGTACAGCTGTTAATGTACATAATTTTATATACTCCAGAACGAAGAGCCAAATACAGTACATTTACACCTTACTTTAATATTGCTTTAGTTCTGGACAAAAATGAAGCCCTTCATTATCAGTTCTTTCACTTACTTGCAGACTTAAACAAAAGTGACTATTTTTAAAATGAAAGAAAGAAATGGTGAGCTGTAAACTTTGTTGTTAACAGAGACATTATCTCCAATTCCATCCGTTAGTGCATGTTCACATTTCTGTGATCTCATTAACATGCATACTGACCTGTATAACTGTTTAGTACAGGTAAAGGTTAGTGGTGAAAGGAAAAAAACCCAGGTATTTCTTACAAATGGGGGCATCCTTATTACAAAATAGTAAAACTATATTTTTTTTGTTATGTCTTGTCTACTTTTTGTTAAAATGAAGAGAATTTATTACTTGCTCTTGGCATTTATAATTAGTTTTGTAGTCACTTCACTTGGGCTTTTTTTTTTTCAATTTGAAGATATGTAAAGTAAGATACTGTTATGGTGATATTAATGTTTATAAGTCATCAGAACTTTGATTTGTTCAGTATTGATATTGTGCTTCATTTACTCAGAATTCTTGAATAGAATATGAAAGGAATGATTTTTGTGATTCTGTTTCACAAAAATTGATATATGTATGAAATGTTATCATTGCACAAGATTTACACCTTTTTTTTTTTCAAACTTCTAAATATGAAGACAAAAATGCAGCTGCTTTGTGAAAAATAAAATAAAAGAGATGCCCATGTAGCAATGTAATCATTCCTGTTTTTTAAAAGCAATCATAAATGAATCAGGTTATCATTTTGTCTACCAGTTAAAATTTGGTCTGTGTCATTTGAGGAACTGAAAAAGTTGAACATAAACCTCAAAGTTGTGGGTATGCCTTTTAGCCATCCAGCTTGTGGTTTTAATTGCCCCTCCATCCCCCCCCTTTTTTTGGGGGGAGGTGGGGGGTTGATCAAATTTGCTGTTAAATGCACATATTAGACAACACTAAGGATACTCCTGTTTTCATTAGTTTATTTTAGCACAAATATTAGCTGAAAACCCAGATGGGGAATCATGAAATCTAGAAAAAAACTAGATATGTATTAACTATTTTTGACTGGGCATTGCCAACTACCTCTACTATTACTACTAATCATCTTCGTGCATCAGGCTGCACATAAAGCCTCGACCAGAGTCCGCCACCGATGTCGATCGGCTGAAACCCGCTGTAGGCGACCCATGTCCAGCCCTTTCCTTTTATCTCCCTTTCCACTGTTCTTCTCCAAGTTTCCTTTGGGCAGCCTCGTTTTCTTCGGCCGTCTGGAGTCCATTGTAGGGCTACTCTGGAGAGGTCTGCTGTCTGCTGGCGGAGCACATGTCCAATCATCGCCAACGCCTTCGTTGAACTTGCGTGGTGATGGACTCGGTTTCAGTTCTTCGGTGGAGTTCTTCGTTGGTGATGGTATTTGGCCAAAAGATGTTAAGTATGCGCCTGAGGCATCTGTTTTGGAAGACGTCAAGTCTGTTACTGATGGTTTTGGTCATCTTCCATGATTCTGATCCGTAAAGGAGTGTGATGATTACAGTTGACTGGAAGATTCTCAGCTTGATCTTCTTACTGATGTTTGTTGCCTTCCATGTGCTCCTGAGTGAGGCGAAGGCGTGACTGGCTTTTGCCAGTTGGGCTCGAATCTCCACCTCCGCATCCCCGGTGTTTAACATTTTGGACCCAAGATAGGTGAAACTATCTTCCTCAAACTCTTCTCCATTTAGTTTGATGCTGTCTTGGACTCTGTCGTTCACTCTCATACTTTTCATTTTCCTTGCAATGACCAAGCCAAGGTTTCCAGCTGGTTCTGAGAAGGCATTTGTTTTTTCCTGTACGTCTTGGTGGCAATGCAACAGGGCAATGTCATCAGCAAAGTCCAAGTGTTCCAGCGTTGTTGTGGCTGTCATAGTCATGGTCCATCTGATCCCTCTCCTCTCACTGTAGGTGGAAGTCTTCATGATCCAGTCCATGGCCAGGATCATTGCAATGACCTGAACAAGTTTTGCATGGACTCCATAATGCCTCAGGATCTTCCATAAGAACTCTCGGTGAATGCTGTCAAAAGCCTTTTCCAGGTCGATGAAATTGATGTACAGCGGTGTGTTCCATTCGTTGCTCTGCTCCAGAATCTGTCGCAGAATGAAGATGTGTTTGGAGCAGGATCATCCAGGATGAAATCCTGCTTGCTGTGGTCGGAGGTCTCTCTCAAGAGATGCCGTCAGTCTTGACAAAACAATCTTGCCGAAGACCTCGCTGGTGAGGGAGCATAGTGTTATGCCCATCCACCTCTATTTAGTATTTATTTGGTAAGAGGGACTTCGTTGAAAAGCTGGCTTTGCCTTTGTATACACATTAAGCTTGCTATTCTGAACAATGTTTTAAGCCCAGTAATACTATGGTGTAATGTTATGTGGTAGTTGGTGTGCTTTTTACCCAAAATATAAGCTACATTATGTTTTAAAATATACATTATAAATTAGCTTTAACCGAAATATGCATTAAATGTTATATATGTATACATCAGCATTTTTGTGCATGTTTTTGTGCACATCATGTTTTATGCTTCATTAAGCAAATGAGATTGTTATTACACAGACGAGATTGTTCTATTGCTTATAGAACATACATGGAACTGGAAGAACCATGCTACCAAAATAGTAATTTTTCCATTGTGCCATCCTATTTTAGAATGAAGTACATTTTCAGTGATTAGTTAGAGATCAGATGGAGAACTTTATTTTAAAGTTTTACTGAGAGTTTGAAATTAATTTAAGGATGCTTTCTCACTGTGCATGTTTCAGACATTTGGCATGGTCACATGATATACTTATAATTAGATACTGAACACAGTGGCGATGAGCCTGATGTCCAGAATCTGTTAAAAATTGTACAGTGCATGAGTTTTCCAATAGGCAAGGCTACTGAAACTAGCAGTTATTGTGTCCTAATTGTGTGAACCTGCTTACCAAAGAAAAACAACTTCTGGAAGAAACGTCAAACTACACATTATTCCAAACGTTCATGGGTGCCATAGTGATGCAGCAAGCATTTCCTTCTTCATTTACACACATAAAAGCCATCATACACTTGCTTAAAACTCATTCAGCCAACATGTTTAATGGCTTGTCATAAACTAAGCAGTTAAGGACTATTGACTGCTGGTTCCAGCTTTAGAAATTTCTTTCAAGACCAGAGGGCACACTCCTCAAACCTTAAAGACCCTAACTTTAAATGTTAACCACTTTGTTGGCAGGGGTTTTAAACATTAGATAGAACTATATGAATGATTTTGTAAAATATTGTAAAAACCTAAGATCCCTTCCATTTGTGGACTAATAAAGTTGTATTTACTTTGTTTGAACTAGCAATTTATTTATGTCATCTCTCAGAATACCTGAAGGGTGTTCTCAACTGGACACATCGTCAAATATTTGACTATGCAAAATTTTAGCATGCTCATTTATAAAAAAGTCACATTCAACACGTCTGTTAAAAACTTAATTTCAAATCATAGTTCATTCCTTATGACAAGCATACCAAGCTACCTGAACAACTGTCTAAAAATTAATTAGCATAAACGTGGGTTCATCAATTTACGAAGTTTTTGTTTGCTTACTCTAACCATCTTCATGTGCACGGCAGTGTATGCAGAGGTCTATCTATAACTATTTTTTTGTTCCTCACCAAACATTTCAAGCTGGACAGTTTTAATGTATCAAAGATAAAATACTAAAAAAATATTTCAACCCACCAGCTTCACATTGTTAAGTCCACATCACAATTAGCACCATTATTCACCTGGTGTGAGTGCATTTGACCCAAGTACTGCTAATGACTAACATTCATTAATTATGATAACACTGTATGACTTGGAGCATCTATAGGGTTTTAAATATACTCATTTCTTTAAACTCTGAAGTACATTACACAAAGTCTGACGGACAACACATGAGAAGGAGGCAGTGAGTTCAACAAAAATGACTTTGCAACTGAAACTAAGAGAAAAAAAAAAAATCACATCAGAAATGTTAGACTAAAGAGCTAGTAAAATTAGGCAAATCACTGTCAAATATAGCAAGATGATCAAATAATAGCAAGCTGGCTTTTCCATCCATCAACATTTTGATGTTTGTATCATGAAAGCTTGCAAAACTGTATTTTTCATTTGTAATGTCACTTAGTAATTATAATTCCATGCTTACATATTTTCAGAATCATCTGGAACACAATACATTTAATTTTACACCAAGATGCCGTGGTTGAGTAGATGAAATCCATGTTTTCTACTGCAAACATTAAAGGGAACTGAGAAGCTGTTAGCCAAATAGAACACCACTACTGAGGCTTGAGGCACACACTTGGTTCAATACCCTTTATTGCACAGAACATTTCTAAAGACCCAACTGAAAGAGTTGGGAAGGGAATCGGTGTTTTATAAGGTCACTGGGGGTTGAAGCGTTAGAGACCTCACTTTTCTCAGGGCCAGCAATGTATGAGGGCAATGCCCATCTCCTCTCCCTTGCAGCTTTACCTTCCCTAACCCTCTATGGATCAGGTACCAATTCCCACCAGCTAGGTTTGCTGCACTATTCAGGCTTTGAACCGGTGCGCACTCAGTTTGGATGTCAGCGCTCTAAACACTTGACTATCCGAGGGGTGTTTTATGCCAAGCCAGTAACTAAGGCTATATCGTGGCAAGGTAGCCCTGTAAAGAGATGCCATATGCAGAGAAAGAACAGCATGTCCTAGATGAGAACTGAACCTTCACTGTATTGGTGACAGGTGCTAGCTGAGAGTTGAGAAAGGTAAGGCAGTAAAGGAAGTAGAGATGGACACTATTAAAAACAAGTTGGCACCAAGAAAAGTATTATTTCTATAACATATCTATCCTATGAGCAAAAGATTACAGGACTACTTCTGCCATTATAGTTAAAGAAGAACATGATGAACTTCAAGTTAACTCAAAACTGCTGACAGGGAAAAGCAAGGAAAATGGTAAGTTGGGCTTAAATGATGAATAGTGATGTCCTGGATCATGTCCAATAACAATTTTGGGTTACTAAATGATTGTTTAATTGTAATAGCATCTAAAACATAGGTCTGAAATGGTTCAAGTACAGTGATACCTCGGTTCTCGAACGCCTTGACTTTCGACCAAATCGGTATTCGACCAGGAAATTCGAGAAAATTTTGTCTTGGAATCCGAACAAATATTTGGAACTCGAACATCCGAACGTCCGAGATGAGCCGAGTTGAGCCGAATGGCGTTCATTCGGCCCAGCGCGCCTTGCTTGCGTCATCAGTGTGAGTGCAGAGGAGAAAAAAACAGCAAACAATTGACAAATTCTTCCGTAAAGAAATCAGACAAGCAACTGCAGAGCAAGATTCTGATTCTCCTCAGCAAAAGATACAGAGAACAGAAACACCCGAAGAGCAGTTACCCTCTGTTTTTATTGAAGAGGACTCCCCTTCAAAACAATAACCATCCCCCTTATTCCCTCCTCCCTCCACATTCATTCCCTCCTGCCATAAAGTTTGGTACAGGTACAGTAAATGAAACACAATTTACTGTACTGTACAGCACATTTTATTTATTTTGTTTTTGTTTTAATAAATACACTTTTATTTCTTATTTCTTGTTGAGACTCATGTTTTTCTACATATTATATACAAATTAGGCCAGTAAATAGGCATTTTCTGGGGCTTGGAACGAATTAATCCAGTTTCCATTATTTCCTATGGGTTTCATTGCTTCGGTTCTCGAACAATTTGGTTCTCGACCGTCCTCCCGGAACGAATTATGTTCGAGAACCGAGGTATCACTGTAGTTCACTATGTTTTGTTGTGAACTGATGCCACTTTACAAATTCTACGACCAGTCTCAACTCAAGTGACACAAAAAGGGTTCATTCAGTTTTGCAATGACTTTCTTCTATTTTTCTTATACAGAGACTGTCGACCCAATAACTTCTTCCACAAGCTTAAATGGTTCAATTAACTCAGTCCTTGAGTACTGATATGCCAGTTTCAGAAAGGCACACCATTCCTTTTCATCAAAGGGTTGACTTAGGTATTTGAATTTTTTTTTTAAATTCCCAAATTCCTGAGTGTTTTTGCTCAAGAAAAGAAATTACTGCACTCAAAAATGGAGAAAATTTCTTATTAAGTTGTTCACTTAACAACTATTTATATATGTCAGGATTGAGTTAAATTGAAGAAATCTTATGTTTATAAGAATCCAAGAAGTCATTAAAACTGCTATGTCAAGTCCAAAAATACCAAGCACAAATCTGAACACACATAGAACATGTGCATTATGTGAATTATGAACTATGCAAATATGATGAAAACTTTTCAAAACTTACTAGGTTTTTCATGATGCAAATTGCTACCTACCAACTTTGGAATGTTAGACATTTTGCCCTTCATTGTTGTTTTGTTTTAGTGGGGGTGAGGAAACACTAACATTTTAACTGCAAGCAAGTAAACATTACTCTTAGATTTCTATTTTTCTTGTTAATATCTTGAGGAATTTGTGTGGTAATTTCAGTTTCATCATGTGGGGAGGGGTGGTTAAGGAGAAATCACCCACATATTTTGCTTTCTTATGGAAGCATTTAACATTAAGCCATCCCTGAGAAGAAGTTATGTGGATTTGTCATCTTGACACCTAGACCTCTTGGCTCAAGTTCTAGTAGAATGGATTTCCACCAATGTAGACAGAAAGTTTGAAAACATATGGAATGGAGACTAACACTGGTAAGAACAAAGTTGTGATCACTGGCAAGGGCAAAGCAGAGACCCACATGAACAGGATACGGCTTGAAGAGGTAAGAAGCTTTAAGTACTTAGAAACTACCCTCTCCAAGGATGGCAGCTCCAAGACAGATATTTGCATCAGGATCACATCTGCAACAGAGGCAATAGCTAGGCTGGACAGGGTCTGGGAATAGCATAACATCAGGTTTACTACAAAGTACAATCTGTACACATCCTTTGTAGTGCTGCTCTTGGATGTGAAACATGGACTTTGCTAGCCAATACTGAGTGAATCCAGGTATTAAAGAGCAAGTGCCTAAGAAGGCTGCTTTGGATCTCGTACAGAGAACATATAACCAATGAAGCATGGCTGCCACACTTTTAGGACACCAGGAACGTCTACTTGGAACAATAAAAAACTTTAAGCTGGCTAGTTTTGATGATGTGACCTGGCATGACATCATGTCAAAGACTGTTCTTTAAGGTACCTTGGAGGGTGGTCAATGCCATGGTGGCCAGAGAAAGAACTAGCTTACAAACATCAAAGACTGGTCATCATGTGAAAGATCTGATCACTATAATCCAAAACAGGTATAAGTGGTGGACTTTGTCAGCTGCCGTGTCAATCCAGATGCTCCCTTAAGAAACAAATGACTAAATGACTGGTGGGGAATGAAAAAAAAACCCCAAAATTATTCATTTCTTTACATAGGTGTCGTGCTTCTTGGTGAAGGTGGAAAGCCATATGGTTACAAAGAAATGTTTCTTTTAAATGATTCTTTTAACAATTTAAGAAAATAACAAAAGAATTAGTAATACTAAAAGGAATATGAAACACAAGATTTTTATTTATCAATTCATGATTTTTAATTGCATTGTCCTACTCTAAATCAAAGGTGACAAAAGAGCTAAGGAAAATAGAAAAATGCATAATGATGGTAATGAGGACAGACTCACATGGTCATTACACAGACTTGCATTAATAAATCATGATAACAAGTATTTCACAGAAGTTTAAAAGGTCCTGATTACAGACAGGACCCTACAATCTCAAATGCTGTCAAGCTATTCAATTTTCTTAGTAATACTCTTCAAATACTCTTTACACAGATTTTTTTTGTGTCCTTATGCTTATATTTTAAAAATGCAGTCTTTGGTATAATAAAACTTTCTTCCAGACATTAGTCGTCACAGGTAAAATTCCCTATCTGGTCATAGGTTGCTAAAGACATGCATCACATGCATACAAAGCCTTAATTTATGTCACAGTATAACAAAAAAAGAAATGCAACTTCTAGAGCCCAATCCCCTTCCCCAGCAAAAGGAAAAAGTAGATTACTATCTGAAATGAAGTTGTGATTTTATGGGCTGCCAAAGAGATCCATGTTGTTTGATGGCATTCATGAATGGGCAGGACTGGTCAATGTTGTGCACTGAGGCTACTCTAAACTCTAGAATGTAACTAATTTTCTGGTTAGAAAAATGCCATATGGAGGCAGAGCTGGCAACATCCCATACTTCACGATGCTGAAGACGCTGGAGATGAGGGGGCAGGAGAAGGGGATGTGGATTTCTGGGAGTCATTCTGTAACTGGGCCTGACGATTCATCTCATCACTATGGTGCTTTTCCACCTGCAAAACCCCCCACCCAAATAAAAAAAACATTTTATAAAAAATATAGATACGCAATCTAATCATGATACAATTAGTCTATACTTTTAATACCAATTAAACTAATAAAATTTAAGTATGATTTTGTAGATGTCCTTTTAGCCATTTAAGCAAAAGGCCTCATGCTCAAGTCTTTTGCAGAGAAGAATGAGCTGAACGTTTGTTGCCAGATTAGGAAAGTCTTGTAACCTCTTTTTGTTTATATCACATTAATTATTTATCAGGCAGTTGACAATGTTGTCAATCAGAATTTAGATTGTGCTTAACAATATATTTACTAAACTATAAATCTACTTAGTTATCTAAAAACAATTCTACCTCAACAAGCACTTAAATCTTCACTCTTATTAAATATACTCACAATTTTGCTAATGTGGGCAAGGACTTGAGCATTTCCAGGACATTCTTTAAACACTTTGCAGTCATCCACTCGATAGGGTGGTTTGATGACAACTGTGTTCATGACCACAATATTTTGATTTTCCCATCGTACATCAACTATCCTGGAAGGATGCAACATGGGTGTAACCTAGGCAGTTGTCACATCAACGCAACAGTGGAACAGATACATTATAATCTTCGGTATTTTAGAACATTATTTTAAACTTTTTTGAAGCCCTATAGGAGCATAGGCATAGAGGAGTAACAAGAATAAACTTAACTATTTTAAACTTTCAATTTTTCTTACAGAATAAAGAAACAAAGGTGTAAAAGTTGTAAATTGAATGAAAGGGATAAAGTGTATATATTATAACTATCTCACATGCTTATACTTTATCACACACAGACACATATATGAATATCTGTGTAGAGAAATCAATTCCATGTAATTACTCTCTGACCATTAATTTAGGAAAAGTATAAAAAATATTAATAAAATGACATCTCTGGTTGTATGATGAAATGATGTACTCACGTTTTTGATATACTGTTCATAAGCTGCTGTCCTTCTGGAGTAACATCTATGCCCACCAAATTAAGCTGTCGCATTTTCTCCTCCAAGCTCTGCTTGACACGAGACTGAACCTGAAACAATATATTTTATTAACTTTTTAAAAAACTTTTTAATATTTAACGAAACTGCTGCTGGAGCTGGATCTTCACAAGTTTATACCTAGATTAAAAAATGTTTTAAATAAAAAGAATAGAAAATTCAAAATTATAAGCAGAAAAAGACTGGTCCTACCTCAAGCCATCTTCAAACAGCACTTTCTTGTTAATCCAAAGAGAATTAGGTATATCTGATGGAATTTTTTTAAAAATCTTTGGACTTTATTGCTACACAAAATATGCAATGTCCTGCAGGCAGAGGATTATAATTCTTACACCTCATGTAGAAATAAATAAATAAAACATGATGATGAAAAGCAATTTTGGTGAAATAAGCTCCAAAACAACAACAAAAAATCACGTGGTCTTGACTTGTGACCTAGTGTCACCCTTGTTTCTGAAAAAAAAAATGGTATAGTCAGAAAGAAATGAAATTTCCTCTTTCTTTGATACTCACCGAACATTTTGGCTTCTAGGAACTTAGCAGCTTCAATTGTTCTTTCACGGGAAAAAAAAAATTACTGCTCTGATTAGTGGAGTTAGTGACCCTATCCACTAGAGGTTCCAGTGTACCCAGATACATCTGCCCTCAACTGGTCAATAAGGTTCTGTAAAATGAGTTTAGCAATCTTTCTCAGTTCTGTCAACCACATATGAAGACAGGGAAGACTCAGAGGCCTTTTGGTTTGGTAAATATAAAACAAAGAAAATTTCATTTCCTCATCAACTTTACCAGATGACAGGTGAATTAATATCAGATGGGCTTGGCCAATAACACATGCTGATGAGCCAGTATGTATGCAATGAGGATTTAGCCATTGTAGGTGATGTACTGTTGCAGCCCTATGCTCCTCAAGGGAGTAACAAGGAGTAAACTAAATTAGGTTATGTGCAGCTGAGAAGAGCCAACCAGATGCCCACCAGCCCTGAAGGTTCAGTCAAAGCACCACCCAAGAGAGATCAAAAGTTGTGCCATTATGTTCCTATGAAAGGCAAAGCTAGCAGCCACAAGCTAAATTTTGTGTGCACATACCTTCACCAATGTGAAGCACAAGGTGATAGCCATTTATGAGCATCCTTAATGACGGACTAGGTCTATGAAAAAAATATACTTAAGGTTTGTCTGAAGAAGGAAGAACAGCAGGGACCAGCCCTTCCACAGAGGTAAACTAGGTAAATCTTGAAAAGCTCTCAACATGGAATTATGTCTGGAAGAAATAAGGTGATGGACCACTATTCGCTGAGGACTCATATGACACAGCTGATTTATAGCCAGAAAGATAGGCCAGTGAGCAGGTGCATAAATCTGTTGCCTTGAAATGCAGGTTGATGGGATCCACTGACTAGGTAAAGGAGTCTAACACCCTCGCTGCCATGGCTAAGGCCAGCAGGAGGAAGGATGTATCCAACCTCCATCTAAAGGGGCACAAAAAGTGGTTCAAATGTCACTGAATATAAGAACCCGGTTCTATTTTCTATTTACACATCTCAGCTTGGTCCTCTCATTGAGAAGCATAATGTGAACCGTAAGATGTTTGCAGATGACACTGAACTCTATTTTTCATTTAGTACTGACAGTGAGTCGGTGCGTGAGGCAGTTTGTGCTGTAGAAGATTGTTGCTTAGAGGTCAAGTCATGGATGCTGAGGAATAAACTCAAGCTTAATGATGAGAAGACAGAGGCGATGCTATGTGGTTCCAAGCTTAGCCTTAGTAAAGTCTCTCTAGACTCCATCCAAGTGGGTCAAGCTAGAATCCCCCTCTCCAGCTCCGTACGGAACCTTGGACTCTATGTTGACAATCTTCTAACTATGTCTGATCATGTCAGTTCTGTAGTCAAGGCATGTTCTTTCCATATCCGCACTCTTGGACGACTCCGACCCAGTCTTAATAAGAAGACTGCAAATGCAGTTGCTGTGTCCCTCATCGGTTCTACATTAGACTATGCCAACAGCTGCCTCTGGGGGATTTCAAAGAGCGAGTTGTCGAGGCTACAGCGAGTGCAGAATACGGCTGCGAGGATAGTTGCAGGAAAGAAAACAACTGACCATATTACTCCTGTACTTCGTGACCTACATTGGCTTCCTGTGGAGAAGAGAATTGAGCACAAATTGTTAACCTTAACCTATGGCTGTCTTCACGACCTTGCGCCTGTCTATCTGCAAGAACTCATTCGCTGTTACCAACCCCAGCGGAACCTTCGTTCAGCAGCACACTTCAGACTTGAACGACCGAGTGTTCAGTCAGGGAATGCTAACAAGAAGACTGCGGGTTTCAGATCCTTCTCCAATGTAGCCCCGCTTTTGTGGAACTCGCTTCCCCTTTCGACCAAGGAGTCTGATAGTATTGCATCTTTCAAGAAAAATCTTAAGACTCACTTGTTTAAACTTTTCTGAAGTTTTCATTTGACCTGCAGTTTGGTGGCTGCTGGGATCACCGCGCATTGAGCGCATCTTTGTGATGTGGATACTAGCGCGCTACAAAACTACATCATCATCATCATCAGCCCAGGTCACTTCGGGGAAAAGGTAGAAGCAGTCTGTAGAGGGTGGCCTACCTCCCATAGCTGGAGGTGCCTAAAATCCATTAAGTCATACAAATTATACAAATGCACCTGGGTGCAGTGGAACCCCTAGTGTTCTTTTGCTGCTTACGTACAACAAGTTTCAATAGATGGATTTTACTTACCTTTCCAATATTAACAGAACCTAGAGGTGGTGGAGAAGATGGACCTTCATTGACTACACACAAGTCTGATACTAGATTCAGATTAACAACCTTCATGTCAAAGGCACCATGTTTCCCTGCAGTTGGAGATTCTGAAAGCTCTGTTAAGGGTTAACATGGAAATAAAAAGCTGTAAATATCCCTAAAATGACAAAGAGACAGAAGGGAAGAGAAAGACCTGCTTCTTGTCTTTGCAAAAATAATAATAATAATGAAGATTACTATTAAAAAGCACCATTTCCTAATGGTTTACAGTACTTAAAAAAATGATAATATCATAAAAAAGTGTAGCAAGATTCTGCATTCTTAGCAACCTGAGACCTACTATTACTTAAAAGCATGATGGAATAAGTACATCTTCTGCTGCTGCTTATATGATGACAATGAGGATTCAAGTCTCAGCTAAAGAGGAAGCGAATTCCATATAGCTGAAGAAACAAAAGGAAAAATACACCCACCAAATGACTTAATCATAGTGAGAGAATCTTTGCTCTAGAAGAGTTTTAAATACTGTTAGGAAAAGGACAAAAATATCTTTTTCCAAATGCAAAAATATCTATCACTGTTTCATGTGAAAGGATTGTTGAGGGTAAAGACTTACACAAACAGTGACAATAGTGAAAAGATAGGTAAAATAAGGGCTAATGTCTGACAAGCATTTTTTGCAATGAGAGCTGAGAAAGTCAGCTGGTAATAGTGTCACCTCTGCTATGAAAGGACAAATGTTCTGAGGGATATTAAAGGTGTTTCTAAGAAAAGGTTCTAAAATGATGATGAACTTTTTTTTTTTTTAAAAACTATTAATGTTTAACCTTGCCTGAACTCAAATCTAGCATCCTGGCTTGTCCTGTATAACAGCCTACTGTTATTAATCTCATTACTGGGACTTCATAAATCTGGTATATCTCCCAAGCAATTTGTGCGCATATATATATATTAAGTCTGTGGGAAAAGAAGTTATAAAAACATCAAAACACTTCTGAAATAGGGACAGAAATGTTTGGGTTTTAAATTTCCTGTCCAAAATAAAGATATATAATTAAAATAATATTAAGAATTATATGCAATATTTCTTATAAGCAAAATATGTAGACAGTGGAGTCTCGGCTAGTGACCACAATCCGTTTGGTAAAGTTGGTCGGTACCCGAAATGTTCGGTATCCGAAACAATTTTCCCCATAAGACATAAAAGAAACAGATTTAATTGGTCCCTTTTGCGGGATGTAACCCCCTCCTTCTATGATCTTTTTAATTCTTGAACAAATTTCTTGGCTCCTGCCTTGTTGGAACTAGCTGCCTCCCCATGCCTTGTGACGTTGTGGATGCCTGCTCTGTGCCTAAATTTCTCAAACCAGTCTCGACTAGCTTTGAAAACAAAATCACTTGCAGCAGTTGTGCCTAGGGTTTTCTTCTGGAAATCTTTGTAGATTGTCAGTGTCTTCTCAGAAATGAACGACTCACTGATGCCAACACCTTCTGTTTCTCATTTATTTAAACAAACAACAACTTTTCTACTTCTTCCATTATTTGAGGCCTTTGCTTTGTTGAAGTACATGTACTCACTCCTTCCGAAACATTACCTTCTTTAAGCTGCTCCTTTTGCTTTAAAATCGTTGATGATTGTTGACCTTGACACGTTGTATTTGGCGGCAATATCTGATACACGCATGCCTCCTTCATACTTTGAAATCATTTCCTTTTTCAATTCAACTGTTGACCGCTTCCTTTTCATTATCTTGCTGCTATTGCTCTTAATCTTCTTGAGCCATGATTGTGGGATATATTATTAAAATAAAGTACAAAAATCACTAAATAAGAAGGATGTGCACAGATAAAGCTAACAAATGACTGTCATAACTATGTCTCATGCGCAAATGATGCTTGGTCTGAGATGCTGGTCCGTCACGTGTGGGTGATGTGGTTGTTTGGTATCTGAATTTTGTTCGGTATCTGGTGCAAGTTTTTGGTTGTTATCTGAAATGTTATCGAAGGCATTCGTTAGCCGAGGTTCCACTGTACATATCTCTGGAAAAACATATAAATTCAAATTTGCATTATTTATTAAGTTATTATTTTCTTGAAATGTCGGTGTGTCTTGCCTGCTTTTAGTTTCCATACACATCTGTGTCAAACTATTTTGTTTGTATTTCTTTGCTTCTGGAGACTTATACACCTAACTTTCAGCGTTCATGTTATTTCAGCCTTAAAACTTTCTTGAAATTAGTGTTATATTAAAAAAAACTTATCATTTCTATGTGACGACTGATCTATCAGCAAAGCGCTAAATAAGAAAGTTATATGAGAATCACTAATCGTTGTCTAAATCAGACAGCAGCATGAGCACTGCCACTGCTGAAACAACGAAAAATTGGAGGTTTACTATTAGCAATGAATCAGTATTTTTAAAAAACCTCCATTCATGCTACAGAAACATTTATCATTTAGTTAAAATATCGGCTTATGCGTGACATATGTGAAGAAAAGTGATCCCGTGGTATGGGTAACGCGAACTAGTGTAGTGATTAGTTTGTGTATGGGACATAGATTTGTCGTTCAATAACCTACGAGATATACCGAAAAAAAGGATACTCAAAATAAGAAATTTAGTTCCAACATCAAAAGCAACAACTTCTCCCCTCATTTCGACATTGTGGCAAGTAACAATACGAACAGTACTTCCTATACTGAAATACTCGGAGTTCTCCGCCATTCTCGACTTCATCTTTCTCTTCCTAACTCCATCATCTACTTCCGGTAAATTACTATGAAGTGCGAGCTTGTGGCATTAGCACCGTTTTATTGGACAAATTACAAAACGTCGAAATAAAATTTAAAAGTACAGACCCAAGATAATCTTGATTAATTAAAAGAAAAATGAAGCAACTACATCGCTGTCAAAAAAAAAAAAAAAATGAAATCACCTCATAGTCTTTTTTCTGCCAAAGATTACAATTCTTAATTATCTCCCTTTCATTGACAGTGTTCTCGGTGGGATCAAGAGCTTTTAACAACAGCAACCAACTTTTTTTGTCCCAATGGAGGTGTGCTCTGTATTATTATTATATATAAAAAACAACATTACAATTACGATGCAGTGGAATAGAGATATTAACATTAACAAGAGCAATGAGAGATATGGGTAAGACATTCCTATGCACACCTACAGCATGACACACACACACCGCCGACAGTTCATCTGTGATTGGCATTATCTTTTGGTGTAACGTCCCTGTCTGTGCGTAATGGACCTCTGAGGTGGGTGATTGTAAATATCATCCTTGAGGTCAATGTCTTATACAAAGATTTGAAAATTGAAAATGTCTTTCCTTGTGTAGTGAAAGAGCAATTGATATCCAGATTTTTTTTCTAGTCAGGCTTGCGGCATTTTCGCAGTCCGAAATATCAGAGTTCAGATTTGCACTCCATGAAATCATAAATGTTATGGGGTGGTGACATTATTATAAATAATAAAAGTAATAATAAATGGTAGTTTGGGTTGTTATGTAAATAGAAGTTTGGAGAAATAGGAATACAAACAGCTTGTAATTAATGCGAGCACAAACGGTCAACCAGTGCAGAAAACAAAGGAGTAACATGAAGCTCTGTTGTTTCATTTTTCTTTCTTTTTGAGGGAAAGGGAGGGAGCATTGGGCATATTTACATATGAATTCAGCAGACTCTGTACTCCAAGAATAGTGTTAGCTTATACACCACAATGCACAGGCCATGCATCAAAACCATATATGCAAGCAATAAGTAGTAAATGCAAATCAAATGCACTTTCAAAAAAACAGGTCTATGCACAATTCCCTTTAATTACCCACTGTCGTGTGAGAGAACGTTCTTATTATCTAGCAATACTGAGTTTATAAGGTCTTATACAATGATTTGAATGACACCCTCTTTGATGTTGAAATTTTTGCTTGTCACAGCCCCTTGTGTCAGAGTATCATATGCATTTTTAAAGTTGGTCAAATTGTGGAGACTCCGCATGTGCTGTAGACGTTTACAGGATGCAGCAGTTGAAGACAGACATGGAGGAGATCGGTCCACATTGAGGCAGAGGCAGCTGGCATGACATAGACCCAACTAGGAAGGGATGCCCAGAACAGGAACCAGTGGTGTGGTGTATTTGTGACCATATACTTCACTGGGGATAAAAAGGAATAAGAACAGTTGAAGATCTGTTGAGCTGTGCTCTTGCCTGGTCTGAAGCCAGCATTTCTTCTGCTAGCAGTTTCTGTGGTGGTGTTGATGAGATTTTAAATTACTTTCATCACTTTGCTTGGATGACTGTAGTTTTGGCACTGTTTACTGTTTCCTTTTTTGGGAAGAGCTATGGCTAGTGATTGCTTATTTTCTGTATTCCATTCTTTGCATTCCCAGATTCTTTAGCACAGGGCAGTGTGGTCCTTGTTTCTTAACACTGCTTGAGCATCTGAAGCTGTATGAGGGAGTACTTTGAGGCACTTTACAAAGATGTAGTACAGCCACCATGAACAACCAGATTAGTGACTTGTCCACGAGTTGGAGGATTTCAAGGCTGTCTCTATTCACCTTTGACCTTATCAATAACAGCATCATGCACTGAACATTAAATAATGTTCAGTCCAACATCTCCGCTGGAAGCAAAAACATAAGTCTGTGCTTTGCTGACAACAGATTTCTTTAGAGGCAGCAATGACAAACACTCGGAATTAACTCACAGCCTACCATAAGTGCAGGTGCATGCAGCATACAACATGATCACGAACTCAGAATGGATAACAGGTTAACTGAGTTCCTTCCCATGATCACCATGATGGAAACAAACTGATGGAAGCAGAGGCTTTCCAACACATTGGATCAATCTTTACAAAGGATGGAACATCTTTAGCAGAAATCACAACAGCAAAGATTAAACTCAAGAAAAGTCATGTTAGTCTAACCAGACTAGAACTCCCTAATGGTCTTGTCATCTCCATCCTGAGAGTACAACTGAAAAAATGTGGATCCTGACAGCTGGGCTAAAGAAAACTGAAGCAGAATATATCACTGTCAGTTGTCCCTTGACTGATACCCAGCATTGGGAGTAGCACATGGATAAACGCCCCATCTGACAAGGCCTACCAGTCTTGTCCATCACTCAGTATAACATTTAGGTCCACAACAGATAAAGCCAGTCTTTAATAATCAGATTTTAAGAGCAGCATAGGAATGCTGGCATGACTGCATGGCAGTGATAAGTAGACACCAGCTTCTTGTCACAGCTACAGGAATAAGTGCATACAGAAGATACATTTTTTTCAAATCTTAACGAACCTTTTTCTGCCTCTGTGATAAGCAGCTTTGCCTCCTACCACATAAGAAATAAAAAGCACGCATTACTTTGTGCTAATTTGTATTCACTTTGAATCATAAAGTATTTGCTTATCTCCATACATATTATCTAACACCATTCCTGAAATCCTATGGTGGACAATAAATGTTTTGTGCAGCTTAACAAACTTCTAGTGGACAATATTGTAGACATCTCTTTTCTAACTGATACCACTTAATAACTAAATGATTACATTGAATGCTAGTGCTTAGAACAATCAGTTCACCTGTATCTTGCACTTCACAATATAAATTATTACAATTATTAAATAGAAAGCAATTGGATTGTCTGCTTACTTAATTTGCTGATACAAAACTTTAAAAACACACATCAAATTTCATGTAAAATACCATGTTTAATAAATGTATTTAATACTTTAAAATATTTCTTGGAAAGAAGCATGAACATGAAATTCAAAGATGATTCAAACAACATAACATTTTATGGTATATTCTAATGAACAGCATCGCATTTGAGTTAAGTTTTTTTTATATATTTAAGATCAGCAGTTATTCGATGATGAAGCTTCAGATGTTTGGAAAGCATTTCAATATGCATGGACAGTCTTTATGTTGATCGAGTTTTTCACAGTATCACCTTTCTTAACATACATTACGTTAATTATAGATAGATCATGAAGGTAAGGGAGCAGGGAAACAAGAGAACACTTTTTTTTTTGGGGGGGGGAACTCAAACACAAGAAGAATGAATAATGGAGTTGGAAACAAACAAACAAAAGTTTACAATGTTGTCTAAAAGTCCTCAAAAAATCTAACAAGAAGTGGAACAGTTAGGACTTCAACTGTATCTAGCAAAACATAACATACAACAACAAATCTCAGAAAAGACCATGGATAAGAAAGAAATATGTCCCTCTCTGAAGATAGTAAGTCCCATATCAAAGATTTGGCTCCTGTGGATGTCCTAGGCGCTGACTGATAGCAGCAAGTCTTCTATGCATGAAATCCTTTTGACGAAGAAGGTTTTCTTCTATGTCAAGAGCTTCTTGCAGAAGTTTCTCAAGTTCTTTAAGGCTCTGGGACTCATGCTCTTCACTTCCACTGAAATAATAAAATAATTATATAAGAAAAGAGTTTTGTCATCTGGCAGCATGTAGCAAACAGAAAGCCTGTATGAGTGAGACCACTGTGAAGTGGATCAGACTGTTTACAGATATTTGACTTTAGTCGGAACGATGGTTAGTTGCAGCTCATCTATAAAGCATTGTATTCTTTATCTGCATCGTTATGCAATAACTTTTCTAACATGTATATATTTTCACTGTTCCTTGAGATGAAATTTACATACATGAACAAAAAAAAAAAAAATAATAATCATTGAGCTCTTTATCTCTAAAAGTGACATACCAAAATTCTTGGCAGCTCTGCATCACAACTACTTTGAATTCCTGAATCATATCTGTGAAAAAAGCACAAAAACATTCAAAAAGATGTAAAAATATGTTTAATATTTTAAAAATATGAAATGAAAAAAATAGTTCTCTAAATTTACATCTGTAACACATTTGTAATGTGAAGAAAAACACCATCTCCTTTCATGTTGCTGTCATCAGTGATGGTTATTGTTAAATTTAACCCATGGGTTTAAAAACATTCTATTCAAAGCATTTTAATGTCTTAACATATTTGCCATGCAAGGTATATGTATCAGCTCACCCTTAAAAATGGAATCATAGCTTTGCACAGAGTTAGTGTTGTCTCCACCCACAGCACACATGCTGGAGCTATTGACAGCAGGCTCTGTAAATGCATTATCATGAGGGGTCTTAGAGCTGTCTGTCATGCTCAGCAAAACCTGCTGTCCCTCATCCAGGCTTGTCCAACAACCTTCATTAGCATCTCGCCTACTTGCAATATCTCCTTTTGGGCCCATCCCTTTGAAATTGACAACCAAAGACCATCATTAACAAAAGGATTGCCAAGAAAATCTTCACAATGGAAAATCACAAAACTGCACTTCTTCAATAAATATAAAAAAATATTAAAAAAATTAATAAAAAATATGATTTATATGAAACAGTTAAGATCAGAGCCTTCAATGTACATTATACACAATTTTGGCAAATGTGGTTAAAGGTCAACATCTTAGGTGAAGAAGATGAATGTGAGACACCAGACCTTTCTTGTGCATGTTCCCAGGCCATTAGTGGGCTATCCCTGGTTCAGCATGCACACTAACACAACAGTGGATAGGAACATGAAGCTGTTAACTCTGACTTAACTTCATGCTCCTGCAAACTACTCCCCCTTTTGTGCCTCATTCATGCCTCTAAGAAAATCTGAGAATTAAAAAGCCACCAGAACTAGAATAGGAGAAAAACATAAATGAGGTTTCCATAATGAAAGAAATATATGCAGAGAAGAAAATCTATACAATCATAGTTCTCACCAAATAAGCTCTCGTGCATTCCATGTTTACTAGAGGATTTAGGAATATCAGGTGTTGTTGGTGTTAGAAAGCCATCCTTCTGGAAATATTGTAAGTTATACCCAGTAACTACTTGAGTGTGTTAGGCAAAAGTAAGCAGATTAAATAAAAACAGATGATAAGGACAAAATGTGTTTGTTACATTCATTCACTGATTATTAAAGTATGATTTATTTATAGTTATATGGAGTGTCCTTAAAGTTTGTGGGTTATTTAAAATAGCTGTAATATTTTAAGTATATGTGATAGAAAGAATCTGTAAAAAAGGTCTAGAAAGAATAAATACTTGAATTTGTTATTAATTAAATTTTAAATAGTTCTTTTTAATTGTCAACAAGTCCACCAATGTTACTAATTCAAAGGGTAATATGATTTTGTATTTCTTGGGAAGCATTTTCACGCTGTTTTTCAGCAATACCAGCAATCACATCAGTTATCCTAGTTTGCAAGTCTTCTAAAGATTGAAGATTTGTTGAACATATAGTTTTCACATGTCCCATAAAAAGAAATCTGATGGAAAGAAAATGGTCCACCTCTTCCAATCCAACTAAATGGTCCAATCCACTAAGAAAATGGTCCATCTCTTCCAATTCAAATGTTAGAGAATTTCTCATGTAGAAACTAACATGCAAAAGCAAATTTACAAGGAGCACCACTTTGTTAAAACACTGTATTCTCTTTATTAGTGCTAATTGTTCAAGTTGTAATATTATTAATGAAATCTTCAAATTCATGACACTTCACAATGTGTTAAATACATTTACATCACGTTTGCGTTTTTTGTGGCTGTTCAAAATGTCTTTGTTCTCCTGAGGTCTTGAGTTCTCAGAGGGAGATGTAGGTCTGGTTCTAAAGAGATTAGATTGCAGTTCAAAGTCTGCATCAGCTTCTGCACTGCAA
Organism: Pomacea maculata; assembly: GCA_004794325.1. Lineage (NCBI taxonomy): Eukaryota > Metazoa > Mollusca > Gastropoda > Architaenioglossa > Ampullariidae > Pomacea > Pomacea maculata. Next base: position 412,871 of record SRHC01001470.1, on the reverse strand, counting down.
AGACATCAGGTAAAATGCTGATGATACCATAAGTAGTCTATAGACGAGTTACAATTGACAGAAGCTTTCTGTTGTATTTTTGTAGCATTTAGGCTGTACAAGGCTGCATGGTTTCTTGGATTTAAAAAAAAAACCACTGTTTCAAATTATGTCACTGTTATTATTTAGAGCTTCTAATTTTATACTGTTTTAACTAAAATATGTGAATTCATTACTGTTTTCAAATGTCAAAACGATTTCAAATGGAGAGATAAAAAGATCTTCAAATTCTATCATCTAAAATTTATTAGCAATCATACTTACAAGTTTAATTCAAATGTACAATGATCATCTGGTAGACCTGATGATGGTCTTGAAGAAATTGTCTACAAATTATTGAATGTAAATAGAATTAGCATTCGCTTCGTACGTGGTGCTTACCTACTCACACACACTGAGGGAAGGAGAGTGCATGATTGCAACTACGATCAGTACCAATAAGATCTACGAATTTCCAAGCAGGATTCAGATGTGTCACGTTGAAACAGTTATGTTAACATAATCAGCTCTAAATGTTAAATTTTAAATTACAAAATTATAATGGAGAAGACTGTGCAAAAGGTGAACAAATCTCTCGATCTCATCTTTTTAGATAAAAAGTTTAGGAGTATTAGCAAAGCATGGGATTATCATAGTGCTGTTAGATATCTGAAATAGACTTATTAAACAATTTTAAATGGTTTGAGTGTTGTTGATAAACATATTTTTCGTCAATCTCCGAATTCCTGTTTGCTGCAGAAACACCATAAATTAGAATACAACTAGGACTGTTTTTTACATTCATGCTCGTGCTCTCAAAATGTCGCGCCTCCAGTGCGATGACGTCACAAATACTGGTTAGAAACACAAGATTATATTATTAGCCATCAGTGTTATATGTGTGCGTTTTATATATATCAGGGCTTCTGCTAAGGCTAATTTCTTTGGGGTCCCAGGGACCCCTTCTTCAGATTTTTAAGGGGTCCCTGTTCTTTGCCCAAATTTGAAGGGGACCCCATTGACGAAAATTGAAGAGGTCCTCCGAACTTTTAATACGTACTGTACGCATTTTTTTGCGTAAGCAGAAGCCCTGTATATATGAGAAAAGCTGACGCAATTAACTTTAAATTGGAAAGATCTGGAGGAAAAAAATCAGTTTTAAATCATTGATATATATATATAACTCCACCTATTTAGGCTTGGGACGATTTGACTTTTCTTGGGACGAAATGGACCCGAGTGGGACAAACTGACTTTTGGTGTGGGACGCAATAGTCTTGGGACGAAATGATCAGCTCCCTCCCATTGACCACACGAGTACACGGGGGGTCATTTCGCCCCACAACAAGTCAATTCGTCCCAGTAATTGTTTCATCGGTGATCGATTAATCGTCTTTTGGGCTTGGGACGATTTGACTTTCGGTCTTGGGACCCGATGGACCAAGTTGGGACGAATTGACTTTTGTTGTGGGGGCGAAAAATGTAGTCACCGAAGGTTCAATTTATTTAGATTGATCCCTGAAAATCCAGATAAAAATGAGGCTGCAGCAGGATCCCTATTTGAAATGAAACTGTGGGCTACAAATACATTAATTTCTGGAACTAAATTTGTGCAAAGTTCCATATGTTCATTTTCACTGGCCGTGTTCGCACAGACGTGTATAGGAATTCATGGTGATTCCGAACCGCCGTTCGATTCATTTGACACTGAGGCGGGTGTTGATTGGTTTTGCAGGAAAGGCAATTTTGCTGTATAAGGGAAAAGGGGTGATAAAATGGGGTTAGAAGACTAAATACCCGGAGAAATACTGAGAGCATTAGGAGGTGGAGATGTGTACACACCACCACTCTAGTGCGGCGATGGAGAGCTATTTGTATCGGAAGTGACGTAGTAGGGAAGCACGTTGTGTGGAGAGAGAGTGAAAGCACCAAGTTGTCGGTGGTAAAAGCGCGCAACTATGAACAACCTCGTAGACGTATCATCAGCAATGTCAGCTCTTGAGCGGCTTGATGTGAATGGGGGACAGCCAAAAGAAAATCAACACAAGGTAAAATTTTGTATCATCGCAAAACAACGAAGCGTGCGAGCAGACTTTTTTTCAACATAAACAGCGCGAGCTGTATTAGGACATTTAGATTTTCTATGCACTGCAAAGTACTGTAAGTGCGAGCCTAAAATCAGTTGTTCACTGATCCCTTTTACGTCCACTGGGAAAAGCAAATCAATGCTAGTGAAATCAGTGTAGCAGTATTTTGTGACTGATTATACAGGAACTTGTATTAAACACGTCCGAAGGTTATCTAATTCAGTTGTTCGTAGTTTACTCGTTTGTTTTTCGAAATAATGGTTATAATAAAGGTTTGAAAACTTAGTTTGCAGATTTTTCTGCTAGTGTTAACCAATCATTTTACTTTATAGAGCGAAACCAGTGGGCTATAAGATGTCAGCGGTTAGCCTATTTTTGGTGGAACTTTTATAGATGATCGAACCATTTTTGCTGAAGGTGTTGTTGACCGTTTAACACGATGAGCCATGAATGCCTTATAAGCACTTGGAAAACAATTTTCATTACTTTTATTGCAAAGCTCAAGATTTCTCCTTTCCAAAAATGTAAAGTTTTCTTGGTCTAATGTTTACCTGAGAACAGCAATAATAAAAAACAAACTTCACCCACCGTGGTCTTCACAGTCTTCAATACTTATACTTTTATGCCAAGCTAAGAAGGTTAAGACAGTCAAATTAATATGCATGACGCACTTGTTGTTTTCTTGTAAAAATGATCTTATATATTTCAGTTGAATAAGTGTAGAATAATATCCTTCATCAACTTAGTCTTAAGTTGAAGCATTGGCATATCTGTTTTACTGTCAAAGGTTTGACATAAAGATCTTCAACCATGAAGTATTATTATGCTTTCCTCCTATTGTGTGTTTACATTATAACTATCCACTTTATTCTGTTTGCTTGCATTGGGTTTATCTACATTTGTTTTTAAAAAGCCCAAATGAGGATATCAACCCCATTCCCATAGCACTCCTTGCCCTTAGCTATCATTAATTTTACTTGCTTTGATGGCTAATAATTATTTTAGCTATGTTGTATAAAAAATTGAACTACAGTCAAATCTCGCTACTATGTCACCTACCGGGACTGAGCAAAAGTGGCATAGTACCGAGGGTTTGTAAAAACGGCTTTATTTTTCAAGTTACCTGTCAGTCCAAAGCTCTCAAGAATCGTCAGCTGGTGCTAGCTGTCTCCTCTCATTCTCCCTCTCACTTCTTCATCCTCCACCCCTCCCAACCACATCCGCGCACCTGCATCCTGTCGCTAGTCGACCCCCTCCCGCTCTCCCTCTGTCATGGGGCTGTCACCCGGCCAGCAACCACCCTCACATCGCCAGATTCCACCCTCCCTGTGTGTGTGCTATGTTCCATCCCACCTAACTGCGATGTCCCACACTACCATACAGTATAATAATCGAGCACTGCGCGGAATTTCACAACTTGTGCCTTTTAACAATCACACGATAGTGGCATAGTAGCGAGAGTAGGTGGTGGCATAGTAAATTTATTTTGCATTGAATTTATAGTCGGGACCGAGCAAAAGTGGTATAGTACCGAAAGTGGCATAGTAGCGGGGTGGCATAGTAGCGAGATTTGACTGTATGCTCATTTCACACAAGTTACATCTATTATAGGTTTGTTCACTATTTTATAGCAACTGCTTAATGTTAATGGGTCCTACCTTTTACTAAGGATGCAGTTTACGAGTACTTGAGAGTTTTAAGATTTTTTTCTCTTAAGCATGGTCAAACAATACTATTTTGCAAAAGGTATTTCCATTTCTTTTTACACCAGAACCTTAAGAAATTTTTTACATTTTGTTTTGTAATATTCCATGTAATTTTTGTTTTAAACAAAGGCTTTACAGGAACTCACAAAGCCACACATAGATTCTTTCAACCACATGATTCGCCATGGCCTTCATGACATTGTAGAGGTAATGAGAGCTTTCTTTTGTAAATAAAATAAAACCATTTTTAAAATTCTACTCTTATATATAAATCCAGTAATAATTGCATGCTTTTATAAAAATCTCTTTTTAGAGTACCATCTACATATTACAACATGAGTAAATCAGAAGTTGTTATAGGGAGTAGCTTAGGAATATTGATGAAGTATTTTGCCACATAATCCAAATTAATACTTGTATTAATAAAATAGCTTATGGACCATAATGTTTTTCTCCGTATATGGAGCTGTCTTTATTATTTGACAGCACATGTTGCCTGTTGAATTTGAACTTCCTGGAGGTCAACAATGTGCATTGTATTTGAAGGTAACAAATCTTATTTGTACTTGACTATATCTTATGTGCAATCATGGTGACAATGGCCCAAGTTTGATGACTTGTTATTTACCACGCAAGAGTGAAATTATTGTTCATACTTATACATAGCCCATTCAACTTAGTACCTATTCAATGCTCTGCATCATGTTCATAAATGGCTGCTGACATATTCAGTGCTATGCATCATGTTCATAAATCGTTGCTGACATATTCATTTTCATTTAGAACATTATTATTTGAAGTTTTCATTTGACCTGCAGTTTGGTGGCTGCTGGGATCACCACGCATTGAGCGTATCTTTGTGATGCGGATATTAGCGCGCTACAAAACTACATCATCATCATCATCATCATCATCATCATTATCATCATCAACATGAGGAGATTATTTGTTCATTCCTTTATTGTTCATACCTTAATATCTCATTCCTTTTTTCCTTATATCTTTGTTGTTTGGTTTTTTTTGCTAAATGTCTGTTTCTTTTTGCAGGGTATCAGCATTCTTCCACCAAGACTACCAGACACAAACAAAGTGAGCGTATCGTCAAAAATTTACCCTGCAGAGGTGTGTGTATGTGTGGTTGTTGTTGAGATCAAAATAGAGGTAGGATAAATGTGACCATTACTGCTAAAAATATATTAAGATGCTTGTGTTAATGATGTATGTTCACACAATCACAGACTTCTGTGAGGAAAACATGATTGTGTACCTCTATGTCTTCAAATAAAGCATCATTTAAATTCTTTCATTTGAAATCTTGGTTAAGTTAATAGGTTTAAGTCCTACAAGGTCACAAGAGGCAGTAAACTTACAAGTGGTTTACTATGTTGAGGGCATGACATGTTGAAAGCTAAGCCTAAAGCTCTCCTTTCAGCATCTCTTACCTTTTCTGATAAATCAGTTGGCTATTGCTGCTAGGTGGTGGACGAAATGAGTAGAGGGGCACGTTCCTAGCAAGTCTAGAATCCTCTGCTCCAAGCTGATCGCATACCCATCCAGGATATGGAATGATGGAATGTTTCTTAAATAATTTGACAAGGCCTTAACATCACTAGATTTTCATGCAGATATTACATTGAAAATCAAATCAAAATCAAATCAAAACAGACTTTATTGTCTGTCCAGGGGACCCAGGATAAAAAGTACTACACAGTTGTTTTGGGTTAGAAGTAATTGCTGAAGATATTGATACATTTCCAGTGTCGAGAACGACGGAGTACATACAGGGGAGATGTCCAGGTCAAAATGGGATGGAAGATAAATGGAAATGAAGAAGGTTTTATTGAAAGATCACCTGGACAGATTCCTGTAATGGTTAAGGTGAGGGGCAGAGATATGCTTAACCATCATTCATTTGCCCTGAAATAAATGTAGATTATAAATGAACAACACCCTGGACTTAAAGCATATCTTTTAAGTTTGTTTTGTTGTCAGTTGCTAAGATGAGATAATCTGACAATTCATGATATGATGTGAATATTATGTGTAACCATTTTTGTTTGCAATGTTTGCATTGTAGCTGCTGCAAGATAAAATTTATCATTAATTGGATACTGTACAATACTTTAAACTTTCTCTAATCTTTGTGCAGTATAACCACAGTCTTTAAAAGTCATTTGTTTTACAAGAATTTACTACTAGTTTACAATATTATATCCACCTGCTAACTAGTCCACCCAAAACTATTAGACTGTTGACAGAAAAGACTTTCTGTTATATCAAAATTCTTTCAGTCTGATCTTTGCTATCTGGCTAACCTCGCACCCAAAGATCTCATCAGACATGGGGAAGAGGCTGAGGTAATGTCATTCTTACAAGTGTCATTTGTGTTTTCAGAAGACAGATTTATTCAAATAATATGTGCCTTTTTTTTTTTTACATTTTTGTTTATCTCGCATCTTCTTATTTGCCATACCAGAAAAAAGAACTTCGGACAATTACCATATCCTAAGATAACTGTGTTTAAACTATGGAATCTTAAATAAATTATTTACCGCTTGCACTTATATAATTTTCACATCTGCATCATTAATAAACTTGACTTGGAGCTCTTCTGAAAAACTCTTTTGTGGCCTTACAAAAATATAGTTTGGCTGCTATTATGTAACTCAACCACACATAAAGGGGAGTAGACAGGTTTGTAGAGCAATTTCAGTGTTGTCTTATGCATTTCTGCATCCGCAAGTTAATGTCATGTCTAAATACACTGCATTTTGTAGCATAAATCTTTTATGGAAGAATATCTGTACAGGAGATGGGTGGCTACTTTATTGTGAATGGCCAAGAAAAGATTGTTCGAATGCTGGTTTTACAACGCAGGAACTTTGTAAGTTTTCATTCACATGTTTTGATTTAGAGATGATTAAAAGAAGTTAAAAAGAAGTATTTTTTAATGATGCATTTGAAGCATTAATTGTTCAGCATTATGGTTATTTAAGTGCCATGGGTAATCGTTAGTGAATGACATTGAGCTTCCTTATGCATTGCTTTCATACTGAGTTTTCTTCACTATGAGCTTTTATGAGTGTCTGATTAAATTTACCCTGACTTTTTAAATACTCTTGAATGTTATGAATTTTTTACGTATCTAGTTGTTTTATTACTCACAATAGGTAGAATAATAGAAAAATTGTAAAGTAAGAAGCAAAATGTTGTGCATTTTAAATTCTAATTTCTTCTTTTTGGTTCCATCTCGCAGCCACTTTGTCTGAAGCGGCCATCTTGGAAGACTCGTGGGTCTGACTTCACAGAATATGGTATTATAATGAGATGTGTCAGAGCTGACCAAAGTGCTTCAGTAAGGTTTTTTCCCTACCTTTGTTACATCCTTGAACATTGTAAAAAATGTTTTCACTATAAAATATACTTATTTCCTTCTGCTTTACTTTTTGTCGTGAAATACATCTCCATGTTTATTAAACAGGTAAAAAATAAACAGATTACTGGTGGTAACAGTATTCTAATGCTTCAGGAGGAATTAGAAACTGGGGAGTCAGCAGGAAAGGCACAACACTAACATGAAACAGTTTAACTGCATTCAAAGGATTTTGTTTGGGGACTACTTGAGGCAGTTCAACTGTATACAAATGATTTTGTTGTATTTGTTTGGGGACTAGATGAAACAATTCAATTGCTTAAAAATGATTTTGTTATACAGTGTAGGGCCATTAAGCCATGGTCCAATAACCTGCAAATTCGCTTAAGCCGTGCAAAATGCTTATATCCTAATTCATTTGAAGACCGTTAATCAGGATTTAATATTCAGCATGCAATATTGCGATTGTGTGGTTATGGTGCTCTTTTCAAAATGGTGACTCGCTGGTCAACAAGTAAGAAAGGATTGTGATCAAAAACATTTATTGTTTCATTATTTATTGTGATTTATGCATTATCAAAAAAATATTTGAGCCGTGGACCACCTAAGCAGTTTGAACCCCAATCACTGTGGCTGCAGCGAGTCCTCATATTGTTCTTCCTTCTACATCTGTGTTACTTTTTTTTTTTAATTTGCTCTACATCTTTTTACTATTTTGTGATCTTGTTCAGTGCATTGAGTTAACCTTTGCTCAAGATATTGCGCTTTATAAATTCCCACTTCTTCTTATTATTATTACATGAGACAGTTTATCTGTATACAAATGATTTTGCTGTATTTTGTTTGTGGACTAAATGAGACAGTTCAGCTGCATAAAAATTATTTTGTTGTGTTTAGTTTGAGGACTACTTAAGCAGTTTAACTGCATAAAAACGATTTTATTGTGTTTTGTTTGGACATGAGACAGTTCAACTGCATACAAGTGATTTTGTTGTGTTTTGTTGGGGGCTACAGAATATGTTCCTACACTACATCCAAAATGGCACAGTGATGGTTGGCTTTACTTATAACAAGGAAATTTATTATGCTCCTCTAATGATGATCCTAAAGGTAAGAACCTTTTTTCATTTTCTTGAATACTTTTTTTTACAAACACTTAACAGACAAGAAAGCGTACATGCTCCTGTAATAAAAAGAAATCCGCATTTTTGATGTCTTTTTGTGTAATCTGTCTAATCTAATGTCTAATCTGTATTTATTTTTTCATGTCCTATCTTTTTATCTTTACCCATCCTTTTGTAGACTTCTACTGTATGTTAATGGCAGGGACTGGTTGATGTGTGTGACAAACAGATTTTTGATGATCTGACCAACTTTGGAGATGCTGATTCATACTTTAAAGGGTAAAAGATTGTAGTTTAAGTGCAGGAACTTATACGGAAAAATATTTATGTCAACAGCTGCTTTGTTATATTTTCAAAAGATTTAGTGTAAGCAATAGTTTTGTTTATTCAATGAGTTTTTGAACTGGAGTAATGTATACATATAAGAAATCATTTCATTTCATTTATTTGTTATATGTTGAGTTTGTTAAGTTGTGAATGACACTTGCAGTTGAAAATATGTAATCATTTGCAACATTAAAATGCATCCGAAAATATGCAACATCTAAGCACAAGGAAGGTTTACATGTAATTTCAAAATCACAGGTTTCTGGAAATAATGTCTAATGAAAAGATAGTCTGTCTCACATATTAACAGGTAACTTATACTGGCATGATTTTAGCTGTGTGGTGTTCATGTTGAGAGAGATGCTGGAGCGGGATTTGGTGTCCCAGACTGAAATGCTACAGTACATAGGCGAGCGATTTCGCATCAGATTGGAATTGCCCATGTGGTACACACATGGGCAGGTGGGCTTGTTTTTGCTGGAGTAAGTACATTTTTTTCACACAAACTTTCCTGGTGTTATATTGTTGCCTTTATAAAATCATTGCCTTATTATAAGTACCTGGTAAGCAGTATGTCTAGGGATTCTTATTAAGTTGGCATTAGTGGGCAGAAAACAACTAAGTCTTTTTTTAAGTTCTATGCTAAGATTTCTTCCCAGGAAAATGCTTAAATTTAAAAAGTTTATTCCAACACTCACACACATACACACAGCTTATTTACTTTTAAGGAGTTATTTCCTAAATGATTCTATTTTTGTGAGTATATTTGAAATCTAAAATGTATTTCATTTCAGTCAGTGCATTTGCATTCACCTGGCTTCAAACTATGACAAATATAACCTTCTCATGTAGGTACACAAATTTTTTATTTACCAGAAACTTCTTCATATATTTAGTTGGATTAATGTGTGTTTGATATTGTTTGTCACTATTGACCATTATTCTAGGAAGAGGCAGGGTAGGAAATGGGGGTGGAAAATTTTTAAAACAGGTTAAAATGTGATGGGTGTATGCAAAACATGCATAAACAGAAATGAAAATTCCACCTTTTTATATACTGTTCTGAAGTACACCATTGACAAAATTGGCATGGAGCTTGATCTTTATTAATTATTTATCTATTGCATTGTTGCAATGATGCCTGTTTAGAAGTAACATAAGACTCTTGGTCTGCTGTAGTCTTGATTACTTTGTGTGTCATGTTGTGATGCAATATACAGTGGATTAAATCATAAAGTTGCATAACTTCCCAAAGACAGTGGCTGTCAATCCGAATAGATAAAAATAGTCCTGTTTCCATAACAACAAACAAGTAAAGATAAGATAAGATAAGATAAGATAAGATAATACTTTATTAATCCCTAGAGGGCAATTCAGTTGCAGCTCGATTATATAAATCAAATTATATAAATATAATTATATAAATTTATAAATTATATAAATCCACAGGCAGTGGAATTGCCCTCTAGGGATTAATAAAGTATTATCTTATCTTATCTTATCTTATCTTAAATACCAAAATTTTTGAGTCACAAAATGTTACAGAAAGTATAAAAGAATATATTTGGTAGCTTTTTGGTAGCCCATTCAGAAAGTTTTTGACCATTCTACAATTCACCTTCATTCAACATGTTTCTCACAATAGCTGCATATTTAATTACTTCAACAAGAACAGTTTTAGGAAAGAAAACATACTGGTTTGAAGTACAAGATTACAAGATTTGCTTAATTTTGTTTTTTAATGAATATATTTGCGTATATGTGTTTCAGCTACATGACCCAAAAGCTGTTTGCATTCGCAACAGGGAAATGTTGTGAAGAAAGTGCAGACAACCCCATGTTCCAAGAACTTCTACTGAGTGGTCATCTCATGCAGTTAGTACTGAAGGTGTGAGATATTGTTTTCCAAATATCAGTTGGTCTATTAATTAATGGCCCCAAGTTGTTCTTTTCTCTCTGGTTTGCAGTTTCAGACAATGGATTAATAAAGCTGCATGATAATCCTTTTTAGAAATTGTATCAGAAAGGTTATCACTGTCAATCACTTTATCAACCTGTGGTTGTCTTCTCTGTATTTGCATGTATTGAATAGGCATGTACTATTACTGCTATGATCCACAATAGCAATATTGACTCGAAGGAGAGTACAATTTTGATATATATATATGTGTGTGTATTTAGGAGAAGCTTGAGTCCTGGCTGCAGTCTGTGCGGCTTAATATACTAAGAATCCTGAAGAAAACAGGCGACAATCAACGCTTCACCGTCAGTGAAAGTAATCATCTTTCCACCATTTTTTTATTTTCTGTTTTATCTTATTTTTAAACCAATATTTTAAAGATTTTTTTTAATGCAAACTTTTTCTCTGATGGGAAGAGATGGGTTTGGAGCTATATGGACTAAAATGCATTTGTGCTTGAAAGTATTTGTAAACACATTGAGTATTTATTTTTCAGTATTATTCACTTTGTTAAGTTTTTAAAGCACTTACTTAAATATGATTTATTTATGCCTGTTTCTGGTAGATGTGGTGACAAAAGCACTTCTACAAAGCAACAAAATAACAAGAGGGATGGAGTATTTGCTGGCTACAGGAAACCTTGTGTCCAAAACAGGACTAGGACTGTTGCAAGCATCAGGATTGGCTATTATTGCAGACAAACTCAACTTTAATCGCTATATTTCACACTTTCGAAGTGTTCATAGAGGAGCATTTTTTGCCCAAATGCGTACCACTGCTGTCCGTAAATTGCTGCCGGAAGCATGGGGTGTGTAGTAGATAAAATTTAAAAAATTTGTTACGACATAAGAAGTGCAGCTTACCTGTTGTTTTGATCTTTTTTGTATGCATGATTTAATTCCAATCGTAAAAACCGTTTATGCATGCAAATGCCAATAGTGAATTCTATACAAAACTGATTTCTTAGATCCCGTGAATTAATAAGATGTGATTTTCTAAAAAAAAAAAAAAAAAAAAGTCTAATTCTGCACTGCAGTACTGCTTAATATTATTTTGTTCAAAAGTTTGAAACTTTTTGCCCTACTGTTTTGCACAAGTTTTCATTTATGTATTTACATGTATGTTCATTGTGTGCACGCACATACACTCACTTTAGGTTTCTTCATTTTCCTTTTCCTAGTCACAAGGAATGCCAGTAATATTGCTTGTAGTCCTTTCATTTTATAAACTGGTGCCTTAAAGATCATCTGAAACACATTTCTTCCTTCCTGTTTCTGTAGGAACTGCAATTATCAAGGTATTTTGCATTTTTTTTCTTAGGCTTCCTATGCCCAGTTCATACCCCAGATGGCGCTCCATGTGGCTTGCTGAACCATATGGCTGCTATTTGTCAGGTTTGCTGTTTTATGAGTAATTTTTTAACATAATTGAATACTCAGATGATTTATAAAGGCTGGTTTTGTGGATTCAAATTGTAGGTATTACAACTTAACTTTTCCTGAAAGGTAATCATGCAGCTCACAGTTATAACTAGTCGGTGATAAATATACCACCATCAGCACAAACTTACACCCACCACATAAGTCAACTGGATCCAAGTACAATCACCATTCATCTCACTTGCAAGCACTTAGAAACTGCATGATAGAAATAACAAAACACAGCAGTGTGTGTGTGTGTGTGTGAAAACACCATCTCTAGGCATATATGAAGGTCACAAAGGAACTTGCATATGAGAAGAAAAGTATACTTTCACTTTTGTCTTTGTTATCATCATTGCTTTGAGGATAATTGATAATACCATTTTAATAAAAGCTTGACTTATTGCAAAGAAAATTTTTACCATTCAAAACCCATGTTTGTGTAAAGGTAGTGAATATACAACATCCCAGAAAGCCCATTCTGCAGCTGCTGTCTGCTCTGGGGATGACCCAGACTGGGTTACCCACTCCTGTCAGCCTCAACCAGTGTTATCCTGTCCTGCTGGATGGTGAACTGGTGGGACAAGTGTGGGATATTTATGCTGAATCACTTGTCAAGGGTCTGAGGCTCATGAAAATCACAGGTCAAAGAAAAGTAAGTTGAACTGTAGAGTGTAGCTTGCTGTCAGTCTGTTGCTTTTGGTATTCTGTATTAGGGGCAACTGCTCAAACATTTGGACTTGGAAACACTTTGTGTCCTGTATTGTTCACTTTTACAATTGGTTGCTGTGTAGTAAGTTGTCAAATCTGCATGAAAGAAATAACGAAACATAGCAGTGTATGTGTGAAGGCATCATCTCTCGGCAGTGGTGGGAGACCCAGACAGACCTGGAGGAGATCACTCTACAGCGAGGTGGAGGCAGCTGGCATGACATGGTCCCAACTGGAAAGGGACACCCAGAACTGTATCCGATAGCGTGGTGTAGTTGCGGTGAAAAGGAAGAATAATAAGAGGAAAATAATGCATACGTGCTTAGGCATGTGAATTAATATGTTTGTATGTGCTTCCAGATAATATCTAGCTATTTTGTTTTCCCAGATTCCAGCAACCCTGGAAATTTGTTTGGTTCCCAAGACAGAACTAGCTAGTCAGTACCCTGGTGTATACCTCTTCTCCACTATTGCACGGATGATGAGGCCAGTCATACACCTTGCCACTGGCAAGCTTGAGATGATTGGGCCCTTTGAGCAGGTGTACATGGATATTGCAGTGTACAAGGATGAGATACAAAAAGGAGTGAGTTTTTAAGAATGTAAATCCTGTGGATTTTTTTTCAGCTGGAATATCTGCTTCCAACAGCATGTGTGTTTATTTGTATGTCCACATGTGTGTGTTGTGTGTGTCTTACATACACTTCAAACATTTATTAAAACAAAAGTCTTTACAACCACTGTGACTTTTCACCCACTCTAATGCAAACTGAGTAGCATCATAAAAATTACTCTGTGCAGAAATAAATGAAATCTTATTTGTTAAGTATGTTTGGCATTTTGTGTTTGGGTATATATATAATGTAAATAATTTTTATAAATTTCTGCCTTGTAACCTATTCTACTTTCATGACTGGAGATCTCTAATCCATATAGTTACCAGCTTTCATTTGAATTTAGCACAAAAAAACTTTTAAAAAAAATCACTTAAATGTTTAAAAAATTGTCTTAAAAGTGATGTGTCAATAGTGATTATCTTATTGTAAATTAAAATAAATAGGTTTAAATATTGGAACACATTGTGATTTGTGCCACCAGTATGTTTCAAATGTACCATCACTGTTTTTTGTCGCATCGAATGAGTTAAGACTAGACCTGTTCTAAAGCAGTAAATGCTTTGGAATTTCTTTTTTTTCCAGATCACCACACACTTAGAAGTCAATGAGCAGTGCATACTTAGTGTGAATGCAAAGCTTATACCATTTCCCGATTTCAACCAAAGTCCACGCAACATGTATCAATGTCAGGTATATTCTTTTGGGGTTTTTTTTTTTTTTTTTTGGGAGGGGATGGGGGTAAAGTGTTTAATAATAAAGTTAATTTATATAGCACTTTGCACTTCCATCAAAAGCTGGCTCAAAGTGCTTTACAAAAAAAAAAAGGAAAAACATGCAGACGTTAACAGTGAATGTTGATCTAAAAAAGAAACCCAATAAGATTATTGGGTGTCCCAACCATCAGTACATATGCGGACTGTATCCTAGCTATTGTATGGAATCTTCGGTAAGTCAAAGTTTTGCTTGAGAAAGTAGTTGAGAGTTAGTACAATGTTTTTTATGGAAGCTCAACTCTCAGTCTTTGGTGGAGTGGTTATAGTTTCATAATGACAGTTCTTGTTAGAGCATCACGCTAACGGTCACAAACTAGTTTCAGAGAAATGTATAATGTTAGCCTATCAGACCTGCATTTACTGTGCTTAATGCTTGCTGTGACAGCTCAAACATCAAACTTTCTGGAGCAATTGTAGAAAAGGAATCAGTCTGAAGTTGACACTGCAAATGCACAGATCTATAATGCAAGTTATGACAAGATGGCGCTGATGTGGTAGTAGAAATAAAATGTTGTAGAAAAGAAGAAAAATAGCACAGGCACAAAATCAAATCTCGGAATATAGGAAATTGCATTATAGATACACAGATCAATATTGCACAAAAAGATTGAACTCAAATTAACAGGAAACGACGGAAAGCTAATCCCTCTATACCCCTAAGGCGAAGGGACATCACTCCCTCAGTTGTTAATGGGTTAGTTTTTTTATTTAATTTGATTGGCTTGCTGAGTTTGTTTATTTTTTTTTTTTTTGGTTTCAGGAAAGTTTGAAATTTTATAGTAAAATAATTTTTGCAAGCAGTGGTATTACCTACAGTTGCATTCGTTGCTCTGTGCTTAGAACTAAATAGAGCTGCTAATTCCAGATTGTTTCACTGGAAACATAGGGTAAAGTTATTTATCACCCTCAAAGTACAAACACATCCCACAGAACATACATGATGCAATAAACATTTACTATTACTAAGTATATATGGAAAATGTGTTTCTAGCTTACCTGATTTTAAAGTATGCTAATGAAAATTGATAGTTGAGTTGGACAGCTACCATTGGCTGTCTCTTACACTCAAACATCTGTTTCTTGCTCCTTTCCTCCATTTTTTAATTCTAGTTTACCTCTTTGACATGTCTCTGTTTTTCATCTAAATATAGATGGGAAAGCAGACCATGGGCACACCATTACATGCCTTAGAACACCGGTCTGACAACAAGCTGTATCGAATCTTGACACCACAGTCACCTTTGGTTCGACCTCAGGCCTATGAGCAGTATCATGTTGATGAATACCCTTTAGGCACCAACGCCATCGTGGCTGTCATCTCCTACACTGTAAGTGAACTTATTTCAATCCATTATCTTTACTCCTAACTGTGTGTTAAATGTTTTGTGTGAGTATGTATGCCTGCCCTTGTGAGCGAAGAAAAATTTCAGTCCTGGGTCTCCCCAACAGACAGTAAAGTCTGATTTGATTTGATTTGATTTTTCTGTAGTCTTTTTGTTTTGAGTAAGGTTTTAGCCAGATGCTGACTCAAAATTTTCTCACCTTATTTGATCAGTTCTTCTTGATCTAGTGATGAATAACTCTTTCAGTGACCAGCTTATAGAGAATTTCACAACATTGATGCTCATCACAGGAGACTGACAAGCCACTTTACATTGGATGCTCAGCTTAATTTGAACATGTCTTGTTTCTCTCTGCTTTTTCTTCTTTCCCTCTCTCTCTTCTCCCCCCTCTCTTTTTCTCTCTTGCCATTCTGCTCATTACTCCAGGAAAAATTCACGACTCTGTGTAACTTTGTGTACTTATTGTGCCCCTGTAGATGATTGGTTCCCTTAGGAAGTGGGCGTGCATCTGTAGCAGAGAGAAGAGATTGCACAAGGCAGTGTTTTTTCCCAGGTTGTAAAATTGTGGCTGGGATTTGTAAAGCACTGCAAGCCTGACTTTGTTTGGGAAACATCACATTATAAGTTCTCTGTTTATTTCTTGTTACTCCTTGAGGAGCAAAGGCCCACAATAAAGTTCTCTGCTTTTTTATAATTTATTATTCAAGAAAACATCTATTGACATTGCTGTGTGACTAGATGGTAATCTGAAAAAGTGCTCAAAAGTTATTATGAAGGATAGAGAATGTGGATGTTTAGAGGTTTTAGAAGAAAAGTAATCAGTATTTTTTGTCCCTTTCCATTTGCATGAATTTGGTCTAAATATCAGGAATGTTTCTCAAAGTGCTTGATTTTTCTTGTCAATTATTGATGCCTCTTGCACAAAATTTAATACATTGTTATGCATGCCATTCTATTTGTATGCCTGAGTTTCTGAAAAATGTTAAAATTTGGTTTGGTCTCTGCATTTTTTGCACAATTTTGTAGCTTTTTCTGAACCTAAGCATATATTTATAAGTGTACAATGTATTACAACTTTTTATGTTTGTGACAATTTATAGATGTGGACCATTTATTAAACATAAAACTTGTTCTTCCTTCATAACCTGACAGGGCTATGACATGGAAGATGCTATGGTTATCAATAAATCATCATACGAGAGGGGATTTGCCCATGGTTGCATCTACAAGACAGTAGTAAGCATGGAGTTTTCTTTTGTTCTTTTCTTATATACACTTAATTGCTAGTATGGGAAGTAGGTCCCAGGTAAAATTTCCTGTCTCTTTAGCTGGGAAAAAATCAAGATTTCAGAGGAAAAAGATGAAGAAGATTTTATTGTTTAAACCATCAGCCTCTAATAGGAGGGTGACATCACAATGACGGTACAATTTTTATGCATTTCATAAAGATGTGTTGCCACATGTGTAATATATAAAACATACAGTTATACAAATTTGAAACCTGGATGTATTATATTGTTGTCTATTAGAGCACATCTACAGAGGTACTAAAATACCACATACTAAGAATCAGATAAAGAGCTAGAGAGAGAGAACAACAAATTATTGCTTAGGCCATTGGCCCATATTACAGGGGATGGTAATCACTTGTAATTTTAACAAAACATACAAAAATAGTTATAGTATATTCATGAACTTACATATAGTTACAGAGCATTGTTTCGGATTCAGAATGCCTTTAAAATGTAGAGCGCAGTGTTACTAATTACCACCCTACTGCTGCTGCTGAGTAGCAGTGTTAATTTAAACATAGATGGATTTCAAAAGTATATATTTCTTTCTAAGAATAGTATACCCATAGTAGACCCATAAACATAAAATGAAGTTCTGTTTCATCTGTATCTGTACAAAATGAACAGTTGAAGTCAGAGAATAACACATTGCCTATGTTCCTAAGGGTATGGACTTTTTTCAGAGAGACACCTGCTCTTAATCTGATTAAAGCATTTCTAATGTTGGCATTTCTTAAGCAGTACAGATGCTGACTATCAGTAAAAGGGGATCTAAACAAATTTTAGAATTAATATCATTCATTGGAAGACATAGTAAAATGTCATTCTTGTTGATAACACTCTTGGAGTCTCTTTTTAAAAGTTGTAACAAATAGTTCAGTCTCCAACACGTTGATTTTGCCAAACATTCCTGAAGCCATAACGATACAGCAAAAAACACGTGGAAAAGCTCATGTTATCTTGTTTTGGTCATGTAGGTTTAACAACATATTGTAAGTTTTATGTGGCAGTCTGCTTGGAGTCATGTTCAAAATATATTCAATACTATTTACAAAAACAGTCACATGCGAAATCTTTTAAAAGCAGAAATGGGAACTGTTCCGATTGGTTTAAAATTGGCAACAACTCTCCATAGTTCTGCTGCATACGTCATAGGAAGGATCTGACAATAGAACAATTTTAAGAAAACAAGAGTAGACCAGTAGACCACAATGCCCTATTGATTCCAACTACACTTTTTTTTTTTATAGCAAAACTAGCCATGTCATTTAAAGCAGGAGAGGAGGACAGATGGGTGGACATCTAGATACCTAAATATTTATACATATTGTGGACTTCAAATAGCCATGAAAAAAGATTAAATCTAGTGTTTTCCTATTTCATGCAGCTAAAGTATTGAAAGGTTTTTTTTCCCCACTTTTATGAACTGATAACAGTAATGTATTGATGGGGTGCCCATAATTAGTTTACTTGCAGTCTTTGATAACAGCAATATGTGCATGAATATTTTGGGTTTTGTGCACGTGGAATTTTAATGTTATTGCTGGTTCATTTTAATCGCAAAACATTTGGAAAATTCTAATTTTTTTTTGTGGGGGATAATTTTATTTTCAGGAGGTGGACCTTACACAGAAGCATGATGGCTCCTATGTATTTGGTAAGTTTTGGATCCAACTTTTGTCATAGCAGCTCACAACAAGACTAAGAATTTGAAAAAAAGTATGTTACTTTCCTTTTGATGAAAGGTCCTCTTCTAGTGAATTGCCCAAATCAAACAAAAGATGAGATAATGCACAGTTCTTGATAAGATTCTGGTCTGCACAGAGCAATGTGGTTTTAAAAAAAAAATCAGAGAAAGGTTGAAATTTCAATAATGGGCTCGGCAGGCACACTTTCCGCTTCGCCACATGTAACTCAACATAGGAATTAGCATATCTTGTTTTCTGGATTCACAAATCTGAATATGTCACACCACTTCTTCACTCTCTTCGTTGCCTTCCAATTCAAGATTCAAGATTTTTTATTCTGTCACCCTCCAAGTGGTATTGAGATATTAAAATTATATCCATACATGTCCACACACATTCCTATCCTTATAAATAGTATCTATTATTCAGACACAGTCACTGGTTGGTTTATGACAGCTAATTAAAAAAAACAACAGCAACTTCAAGAGAGAATAAAAAGGGAAACTAATTCATCCACTCATTCTTTCCTTCTTCCAACCTCCTCATGTATATAAACACATGTTAACAAAGGATAAACATGCTTTTGTTCTCTCTCACACTGACCTTCGCATACATTCTGTGTTCTTTACTATTTCCTTATCCCCAAGGAGTACTGTACATATTAACACACTTCCATCCCAATATACATTATCTCACATCTGCCCACCCTCACAAATACATACACATGATATCAAGCCATCTAGTTCACCAGCCTTAATAAGATATTAACAAATCAAGCAAATCTGCTGAGGGTCTTTTTATTTGTTGAAGTTGATGATGACAGGACTTTATAAGCATTTGAGTTTTTAAAGTAGTAAATTGGTAAATAAATTTTATGCTGGTCGTCAAATTTGTTACAGTTAAGTAGGTAATGGAATTTATCTCCTATATCCTTAGTGTTACAAAGTCTTAGGGGTATCTGCCTACATTTATTCGCTGGAAAATGGATATTCAATGGCCTAAATTTTATTAAAGGGAGATAATCATGGAGTATTTTTAAGCAGGGTTCTGGTAAAAAAGTACATTTAAACATAATTTGGATATATTTGTTTGGAGTCTAATTCTTCTATCCAGTTCTGGATATGGTGGTCCTGAAGGGACCTGTCTACTTCTTGAACCAATCACTGGATATGTTTTTTCTGATTTATCCATAATCCGCTTAGACCAAGATCCTGCAGTGTTGTCTGGACGGTAATGATATAGCTAGACTTAAGGATATTTGTTTCATGTAAGTTTAAGAGTGTTTTATATACAAGGCTTGAAAGTTTATTACTATTATTTGCATTTATCAATTTAAACCATAGACTGAGCATTCTACTTATAATAAGACTAACAAGGAAGCAATCACACTGTCCAAGCTAGAATAGACTACAAACTATGATCAATGCTATCGATTCTTTGATATCTCCTCCCCCCACTACATTACTAAACTTTTGTCTGTCCACAGTTCTCAAAACATTTGCTCCCCATCAGACTCCCACATTCTATCCTTCCCTCCCCCAAAGACAATTACATACGGACGATGGACCAAAGCTTTATTTTGTCTTTTTCTTTGATAAGGTCAATTTATGGATTGTTTGTGCTGTGCAGGGTGCAAACAAGGGGGCACCGAAGGACTTGACCCAGATGGTCTTCCACCTGTTGGGAAGCTGCTGCAAGATGGCGATCCTCACTACAGGTCATCATCATAATCTTTGTTTTTTGTTACTCTTCACTGATAGCACTGATTAGTAACAAGATTTATATATTCTTCTTCAGTTGTAAAAGTCAGACAAACTTCATGTTTATTTTTTTTCTCTCTCATGTGTATCATTGTCATTGGTATCATTGTAATTCCTTTTTATTTCACATTTTGTATAATCTTTTTTTTTCTATTGCAGTTATATTAACATCCAGACAGGAGCGGTAAAAGTAGATCTGTACAAAGGGTCTGAGAGTGCATTTGTTCAGCAGGTGAAGGTGCTAGGCAGCGAAACAGGACAGGGTCCATTGAACAGAGTCATTATCGTTCTTCGCATTCCCGTGAGTGATGTTGGATACATTTCTGTAAATATTCAGTTGCAAGTAACATGTATCTTAACATATTGTCTCTTCAAGGGACAGATATTTTGTACCTGGGTGGATTTTACAAGTAGTGCAGTCATAAGAGTGAGTGAAAATATTTGTCACTCTTAAGAACACTTATGGTCATAGTGAGCAAGCTACAGAGAGCAGAAAGCAGTTGCAGTAGACTGAACGTGTTCAAGCATTGAATGTTCATTGTTTGTTCCTTTGCACTTTTACCAAAAGAAAAACATTCGTAAAAGAATTAAGAAAAATACAAAGCGTCTGCTAAACTGAAGGGTGGATATTTTGTTTTCCAGAGGAATCCTACTATCGGTGACAAATTCTCCAGCAGACATGGACAGAAAGGTGTCTGCAGGTTAGAATGATGCTAATTTGTCATCCTTCTTTTAAAAACAACAACAAAGCAACTTTATTTCTTAAATTAATGAAATAATTTGTTTTTAGCTCAGTGATAGAAATGGAATCTCTTTTAAATAAAAAGTTTCTATTTCTCTTTTTAAACTTGAAATAATGTGAGAATTATATAAAAGTAGACAATATAGAAAAAGTTCATTGCTGAAAGTAGATACACACGCGCGTGCATTGTGTTTGTGTGTGTTGGTGTGTGCATGTTTGTAAATGTTTACAGCATGCTGTGGCCAGCAGAGGACATGCCGTTTACAGAGAGTGGCATGACCCCAGACATCATATTCAACCCTCACGGCTTCCCATCGAGAATGACTATTGGTAAGAAAAACCCCTGCCATGAGTATCCATCGTAAAGATACATCTGTAGTAACGAGGGGTTATTCTAATTGAAAGAGCAGGAATGTGGATAATGGTGGCGCTGCTAACAATGCCTGGCTTCTTGTCTACAGGGATGATGATAGAGAGTATGGCAGGCAAGGCGGCGGCACTGCACGGGCTGTACCTCGACGCCACACCCTTCACTTTCTCGGAGGATCAGCCAGCCTCTGACTACTTCGGCAGCATGCTGACCGCAGGTATTTAGCACGATATTCCAATCTTACCTTGTCAGTCACTGAGATTTAGGTAGCTGTCTGTCTGTGATAATTTCATGACCTTAACCTGACCATCTCTAGATCTGTAGAGGCGGAGTCTGCTACAGCTGGACCTGTAGAGTCGTTACAGCTGTGCTTTTTTTGTGCAGGTGGCTACAACTACTATGGCACAGAGCGAATGTACAGTGGCGTGGACGGACGGGAGCTGACGGCAGACATTTTCTTTGGCGTGGTGTACTACCAACGTCTGCGTCACATGGTGTCCGACAAGTATCAGGTAAGACAGGCGTTAGACATCACATACCTCACACATCCACCAGCCTGTTAGCTTTTTCTAATTGTACTTACTTTTTTAAAACAAAACGTTGTCAGAAACAACATTTGAGGCAACTGAAGAGTAATGGAAGCACACCTGGCCGGTTGGCGATTGTTGTTTCAGGTGAGAAGTACGGGGCCCATCGACCCTCTGACGCAGCAGCCTGTCAAGGGACGTAAGCGCATGGGTGGCGTGCGATTTGGCGAGATGGAGCGAGACGCATTGATTGCCCATGGCAGTAGCTTTCTACTGCAGGACCGCCTGCTGAACTGCTCCGACCGGTGCACGGTGAGCGGCAAATAGCCACATCTCTCTCCTGACCACTACCTTTTTCTTACCCCTTCCTCTCCCACTTGTCGTTTCTCGCTTGTCTTCTTTTACGCTCTCTCTCTCCTCTGCTGTACCATTTTCATCTCATTGTTGTCTTTCGCACATCATTTCGCCATTTTGTCCTGTAAGTATTAACGATCATGTTTCATAATGCATGTGTACGCGGGACTTGACAGACAGCAGCATAAGCGGTGTAAAGTGTGCGATCAGGAACGTCTGTATATTATATAGACAAGTGACAGTACAAATATTGTCTTACCTAATAAATTCCAGATTATTTACTGTCATTTCTTTTTTGATTAGGTCCAAAAGCTTTCGCCTTAGCAGATATTTATAAAACAGCTTCTCTATTTAACTTCCGTCTTCTTCAAAACGGCCTGTACACAATAATTAAACTATTGTTATGATTTTTGCTTTCTTAAGAGAAGACACAAGCGCTGCTTTTTGAATCTTTTGACCTCTGTTTCCGTCCCTTCCTCGCCCCCACCTCTTTACAGGCAATGGTGTGCAAGGAGTGTGAGAGCTTGGTGTCGCCAGTCCTGGACAAGCAGGCCCCCAACATCGCGGCCGTGACGTCAGAGGCCAGGCGACAGTGGCGATGCCGGACGTGTGGCCAGACGGACAGTGTGGGTCCCATCACCCTCCCCTTCGTGCTGCGCTTCCTGGTAGCCGAGTTGGCCGTCATGGGCATCAACATGACTTTCAAGGTCAGGCCTGGAGTGTGACCGCCACCAGAGGGTTTCTCTGCTAGTCCAGTCTCCTGACCACCTTGGCGATCATCGGCAAGAGTACCAGTGACAAGAGATTGCCTGGTTTCGGGATAGAGGGGAACGAAGTTGTGACCTCACGTTGCTTGACCCCAAAGAATAGTACTAATGCCATGTTAAAAAATTTTTCGCAAAGGTGTCTTTATAGAGGTACATACGGCAGTGATACAAACACATAAGCAAATCAGTGTATATTTCATTTTCCTTTAAACACTTGTTTCTGTTATATATGCTGTATATATGAGAGATAAATTTTGGTGATCAAAAAGGTGCGCGCGCGCATGTGTGTGTGTGTTTTGCGAGAGGGTGTGTAACGGGAAGGCGGGTGTGTTTTATGTTTATGTCTTGTATGTTTAAAACAATAAACAGGGTCAAATTGAGTTATAAAGACTGTTAATTGTAAGAGTTTTGTTGTTTTATTTTTTAAACAAACAAGTTTTTATCTCTGCGAAGGCAATAGCATTAGTTCAGTTTATTCCTTGTTGCTCCGTTTAGGAGCATAGGGCCGCAACAACAGCTCGCCAGCTGACCCGGTTTTGGGCAGCCCCCTTCAGTTGGGCCCATGTGGTTCCGATGTCCTTTGCCTTACTTTCTACTGTTTTTTTCCAAGGCAGTAGCATTAAAGAACATAATGTTTTAAAAAAATCTGCACTGAGTAATAGAAACGAAACTAGAATTTCCAGTGATGCGAAGATCTAGAATGAAAATTGCGATGTAGAGGAGAAAGGCTCGTCCGCCAACAATCAAAACTGAAATAATTCTCTAATTGCTTGGTGATTCTAAGAAACGTACCGCTGTGGAAAGAGATGGTGACAGTATCTCTCACCTAGGCCTGAAGCCGGGGAGAGGTGGAAGAAAAGCCGGGATGATTTGTCTCCCACCATCACCAAGAGACGCTCTGTTAACACCGTGGAGAGACGTCAACTATCAGATCGGAACCGACAGTTTTTGCGGCTGCGGTGGGTCGATTGACAGGTGCGCGCGTGAAAGGGGTTTTGGGGTGAACCAGGAGGGGATGACGCGTTCTGCAAGTCGTACGACTGTTCAGCAGCACACGGAACCATGGCTCGCTTCAAGGCAGAGGACTACGACGATGTTGGTGAAAGGTCAGCTCCATTAGCACCCTTTGATTTAGCATTACCATACCTCCGACGTCTCGTGCTCTTAGCTCTGGAATACATTTCCCGGCGTATCGCATTAGCACACCTCAGCTCAAGGTCGGAAAGCCTAAGTAAGACTGACATTTTGACCCACCCACTGGGAAATGGATGAAACGATACATTGGCGTTGGTTTTGAGCATTTAACTCTTGAAGAACTGAAAACTGAGACTGGCTGAAGATGCAGTGTGTTGATTTCTTTCTTCACATCTTTCCTTGTTATCGTCTTCACATAATTCTAAATCTTGCGCTTTTCGGGAGAAGTGATGTAAGATGTTTGTGCTTGTGTGGGTGGGCGCTCGCGGGCTTGCCTTTTGTTGTGTGTTTTTCTGTTTTCCCTCAATTGTTTTTTTGGTATTTTATGCCGTGCCAGCAGCCAGGGCTATATCACGGCCTGTGATCCCTCAAAGTTCTCGTACAACAGAATTCTTTTTTTAGTATTAGCTACGAAACTCTAACAAACCAAAGAAGATATGCCAGCAATTCACGTAAATTAAAAAAGCAACCTCAATTGTAAATCGAGTGAAAGAAGCAATTCTTGTAATCACCAAGGGTATTCGCCTTTTTTGTGGTATCACGAGAAGTTTCAAATCGTACTGAAAGGCATGACAACGAGTGCAAACTGAGATTGTGCTGTCAATTTGAAACGACTTCTCCTACGCCATGCCTCGATTCCTGAACCCAAATGAAATTACGACACGCGACAGTTTGAAAATGAGTTTTCTTGGGTCGTAAAATGTGGAAGGAACACATGGAGGATCTGCTGTCAATTGATTAACCTATGACATTCGGTGACTTTTTATTGGCGAAGTGTTTGAGATTTTGAAAATAGAAGTAGGTGTAAAATGAAGCAAAGCTATTTTTTACTTATGTGACAGCGTAACGGAACACGTGTTCTCTGCAGAGGATTTTTTTTTCTGTTTTTTTTTTTGTTTTGTTTTGTTTTTTCTCTCTTCTTCTTTAAACATTTGATGCCAACGATCTGCACACTGAAAGACGACGGACGAGAAATCGCCCCATCAAAGCTTAGAACACCTCACCACATGGCAAATTGGCTTGCAAACATCCCGACCACCGGCGCTGAATGATTTTCTTTACGATGGCGCCACTTGGTGTCTGAGGTCAGTGCTGCTCGCAAAAATCATGCAGCGTTCCGGCGGTCGATTTTAAAGGAGTTGTCTCCCGCAGCACCCCTCTTCTGAACCAGCAACTCCTTCGATCGATCGTGTGTGGGATGCTGCAGGTCGAAAGTTATGAGATCGTGGCCATACGATTCACAGCTGATGCCACTCACGCCTTCTGCTTCTTTTAGTGCGTTTCTGACACGCACCTGTCCGTTGATTTCGTCAATTCACGCATCCGAAGTGCTATGCGTGTTATCAGTTCCCTTAACTCTAGCAATGGTTTTTCTATTTGCTTCCCTTGCCGAATTTTGACAAGTCTTTATTTTTACGAACAATGTTGCAGCTGTTTCAGTTGTTTCTTTGTAAGCATTTATTAATATGAATGTGATCATCATTTCAGTAAATCACCACAGGCCATTTTATTGAACTTCGTAACTTAATGGACCTGTTTAAAAACAAATTAAAGCCAGTTGGCCAAATGTTAGCCTTCTGCACAAAAGGAAACTCTAGAACGTTTGCTCTCATCCTCCCTCTCTTGTTTTTTTTTCCAACTCCAGCCGAATCTTCTATATCGTTCAGAACAGATCATTTTAGTCACAAAAATCTAATGAGCATTAGAGTTTAGAAACTTGGATGTCTCTCTCTTGTCCCAGAAAATTCGTCTTGGTTTTGTAGAAAAGTAAACACTGATGATGCATGGGAGGTAAAGTCTGGAGACTCGTTTCTGCAAAATAAAGGTATCACATACCGCAGACGAGTGACTATTCCTAGCCACGTATCATATATGTGTGTCAGACCGCGGAAAAGGTAGCGAGATTGATGACCCAGCGTCGACGAATTAATTTCGAGGAGGATTCCACAGGCGTCGGACAGCATTTATTGCTTGGAAACAATAGATGGTTGCTTGACTCAGCCATTTGTCGAAGGCTTATAACCGTTACACCAACATTGAGACAAAAGGCAAGTACATCGATTGTTAAATTGTGCAGTTAATTCTGTGGAGATATAAACTGATAACAAAACAAGCGTGCTTCCATGTACACACAAATAAAGCTTAAGTACCACACCCGATCATTGCTCAAGCCAAGCTTAAGTCAAAAGTTTCTTGCCGGTGCTAAAGAAAATTTGCTACCTAGAAGAAAAAAGACATGTGGTTTCTTTCTGAATTTTGATTTTCTACAGAGACGTTACCTTACACGTAAGCCCAAACTATAACCATCGTTTCTCTGGCTTTCTTGTTTGAAATTCTGCATTTTGTACCTATGTAAACCTGTTTCTTTCGTTACACCTCAACTCGTGTATTTATTTCTTTATACATATACGTGTACGTTTACCTTCCCCTTTTAACACATACATTCATAAGTTTCTTTCTGATATTAGCATATTTATTTTATTTAACCTACACTAATTTTTTTAACACCTCTACTTGAACATAATGTTATGACTCTTGTAAAAGCTATCAAACATTATTACATAAATGCATATTTATCTCTGTACATTGCTACTGCTATGTAAGTTTCTTTCGTTTTACACACACGCACATGCGTCTGTCGCGAACAGAAAGAGAGGTTCACAGCTCAAAACACTAACTTCAGAGGAAATAGTGAAGATTATAAGGAGTCCATTAGTCAAGGGATCTAGCGCAATGAAACAGGTGAACAAGAGGGTGAGGTGCATTGAGATACATATATGTTTTCAAGGATGAACAAGGAAGACGGCTAGTGTTCAAGACTACATGATCACAATGCGTAACCAACATGGTATGCAAGGATGGTTTAGTTGCCTGGCAAAACGCGTTGGGAGGAGAGCCAATGTTAGCTTGGAGGAGATGTATAAGTTTATATCTGATTTTTTTTTTCAGGCCATAAGCCCAAGTCGTCCGGAGAGAGGAAACTGCACATTTATGAGTAATAATAATTCAGATGACTGGGGTGATTGTAGTCTGTCTCTGGAGAAAGGAGAGGCCGTGGGTATAAACTCAAATTTTGGGAATTTGTGTCTTGTGTTATGCCTAATATGTTTTCGGAGAAGACTCATTCTCTTCTTGTGTCCGCAAGCTGACATCAAAAGCGACAGGTGCTTTCCAGACCGCGGCACAGCATCAAATCATAGTCAGACGCTCTGACATAACCTCGAAGTCTTTCCTTCCGCTGCTGTCAAATAGTGGCCGTAGGAATAAACTGACTGAGAGGTCACCATTTCCGTTTGCTGAGTGAAATGGCTGACTCTCCATCTTCATGGAAAGCATCTTGGACTCGGTGAGTATTAGATTAGAGCATGATGAATCGAAAGAGCCGTATTCGCAATCGTCTCGATTCTTATGCAATAAAATAGTTTAGGTAGCCAATGTTTATCTGTTTTTATTTCTTAAACCCTACAAAATAGCATTTTAGGGATTAAAAAGTAAGAAAGAACAAATCAATAAATTAATTATCCAGCAGACTAGCCAACAAACCAGTCTGTGCAACAAGCAAGACGAGTAACAACGGGAAGAACAGAAAGTATTGAATTCGTTTCGTTCGATGTTCTCACGCAACGCAGACATGTAATTGTTTTATTCCCTTACCATGTCGTCTCCTGCTTTTAATCTTTCAAGCAAAGTGCACCGAGAAATAGCCTGGTTGCAGAGGCTTGTTGTTCCAGGCTTTCCGGTACCATTCTAGGACAGATTCGAAGACAAATGGGACACACCGGTGCCCCGCGAGGAGTGGTCACTCAAAAGTTGCGGACGTTAATCTGCCCAGCGCGTGAAGGCGCTCTCAAGGAACGTCTAGCCTGCCCTTAGCACACATCCCCATTCCCTCCCAAGCAATTTGATCAACCCAGTCCTCGGGGATCAAGGGACTGAGGCCAGCACGTCGTTGCCGGAATTTAAGACATCTCTGTGACCTACCCCAACAAACCCCCGGTCCTCCCGTTCACAGATGGTGATTGGCAGTACCAAGGCCGATCTACTCCCCCGATCTCCTCCTCCGCCTTCCCACCCTCACCTATCGCTGCACTGCATATCTACGAGAGACCTCTGAGGAGAAGGGAGATAATTGTGTTGGTAGTTCTGCCCCTTATCCCCTTGCACGTATCTTATTTCCATTCCACTGCCCCAGTCCCAAACAGCCTCAGACCTGTCTTAGGGACAGTCATCCTATCCCCAGTGCTCTGCTCAGCTGTTTTGATGTCATCTGGACTTACTGTCATCAACAGCCGTTTTGCTGAAAATAAAATAGTTTCTTCCAAACGCTTTCTCGACTTAATCTTTCACTTTTGTTGTCTTAGGCAGCAATAATTATTTATGACGATGCTTTTAATTTCGCCAGTGTCTCAAAATGTGTTAAATTTCGTTAATTTTAATTTGTCAGTGATTTGTCAGTCTGAATGGCAATGCTAGCTCCTCTAGTTTGACCTTGTCCTAAGTATAGTCTTTCGTTCAATTCGTATCTAAACTTCCTTTCACTAAATCAGAACCAACAACATTACCATCACCACCACCGCCATCATCACTGCATATTCTAAAATAGCTCGTAAAATTTCATGTAAACAACACTGGATTGGATGTTTAGTCTTCAAATGTGACTTTTAGATTAGCTCACAGAAGAAAAAAAAACAAAACAACATCGCACAGGAAATCCTGACGAACAGGAAGTAGCATAATCTAAGAACCTTTATCGCAAAAAGCCATGTTTTCCATTCCCCTAAACATTTAAAGGGAGCACGAAATGAGTGCGCCCCGTATCCTATTAGTTGCCCCTGTCACACTATTGACCGCAGACAACTCGTGGTGACCGCAGGACAGCAGACGACAGGCGGTGCATTATTCTCTCGACCCTCAACTGTTTACATCAAGGCCTGCTTCACATTCAGGAGAGAGAATGTTACTTAGAGAAACCTCCATCGATTCCTCCCAGCGTGCAACAGAGCCGCCTTCCTTCTGTCGTTCTCCATGGCTGTCTTTATCCATTTCCGACATATCGGCGTATGAATATATTCCAGTTTCTAATATAGGGGCATTCCAAGGTATCCCGTATCGAAAATGCAATAAACAACATTCGTGTTTGGTTTGAATTCTTGTTAAGGCACCCCATTCTTTGTCATTTGTTCGGCAGTTTCCAATACTCAGTCGGTAAATCCAAACATTTTCTTTCCATTAGCAGTCCTTAAGGTGAGGCTATGTCAACATTAGGAAACATTTGGGGACTGCTGACAGTAGCCAGTCCCCGTCCTTTACCCTTTCAATACGAGGTCGGAACAGAAAAATACCTGGAATAACTCGCTGCTGCTCTGTTTTTACACATTTTTTTCTCGTTCGTCGATTTTTGCGTTCTGTGAATGTTCAGAAGGGTGTTGAGCAACTCCTATCTTTCCACCCTCCTGGCGATTAGAGTGATGTTTTGAGCATATATATATATCGCCATACAAAAACTGAGGAGAAGGTGCCCGATACTTTAGGACTGGCAGGACTTTGAAATTTCCTTCACGACACTGTGCACAGGTCTACAGAAGGAAGCTTACACAATATACTGTCTTACGGATAGCACAGCAAGAGCTACCTCGACTGTCAGACTCCATCTTCATTTTGCAAGATTGTCCTCAACCCTAGAGCAAGGCGTTAGGATCTGTGACCGAAATGGAAGAATGTCGACACCTGACCCTAGGGGACAACAAACGAACTGCCAGCATCCTCCTGGGAAAAGACTGCACAGCTGTCGAGTGCAAGAGACGTTCAGACAAACACATGCAAATACACGCCTCATGGACCGTGTCGCCCACAGAAGTTGCTGCATGTGTAAGGTGTGAACAAGGAGGGAGGGTGGTCAAACAGCGAACAGTGTTCAGAGAAATGTCGAACCTGGGACATTAAAGTAAGTATGAAGTTGCTCGACTGGAAGGAAGTGTCGTCTGCACAGAGATAGAGCTGTATGCATAGTTGTATGAGAGAGAGCTCGACAGAGTTGGTCCAGAAGTGAGCTTTGGTGTGGTATTGTCTGGTATTCCTGAAGAAGCTCAGCTGGTATTTTTGTAAGGAGTTTATACACCGAGGGCATCTTCCATGAGAATGAACAAGAAGCAAGCATCAGTAATTCTGAGCAATTAGAAATTAGACCGTTTTTCCTCCTACTGATGTTAGGACAATTACAATTCTAACCCTACTGACTGTCTGAAGCACGAATATAGCAATTAACATTTCACGATCCAGACACATGCATACAGTATAGGCACATTAGCCAGATTTAGAAGAAGAACAGGAATATTCAAAACAGAAACTCCAAAGTAAACCCCTACAGCCTTTGCAGAGAAATGATACCTTTATAAAAATGCTATTTGCGTATAAAGTGTGGTGTGGGGGAGGGACTGGCCGCCTTTCGGTTCCCTACCGCCTGCTGTTCAAAAGCTAAATTTATGTCTCCATTGTTCTGAATGCCTCTTTTACCAAAACAACACTTAAAAAAATTGCAGAGCAGACTCCAAGGGAGCAATGTTTTTTTCTTCTTGTCGAAATAATAGAAGCATGTGATAGGAAAAACAAAAAAGCTAGAAAATAGCTGATAAATAAAGCTGTTATCAAATTTTTTCCCCGACTGGCACGAAGAAGTAACTATTTGTGGCGCAGATTCAGATTGTCTGTCAACAGGTACAGCTCTCGTTTTAAGAAAACTGTATCATCGATCTTGGGTGCTAGTGGCAAGACAGAAAGATTTAACGATTAATTTATTGATTAATTGATTGTCCACGTCGGTTTATGTGTATGCGAGCATGCTTGACTTTGTAGGGGAGCAAGATTGGAGGAGGGGGTTGTAAATGTGAATTCTGTACTTACTAAGACTTCTTACTTTTTTGTGTAATGTTTATCTACTTCACATCTAGCATCACAGGAAACGAACGCGCGCGCGCACATACACACAATCATGCCACTGGCTCCACTGTGGCGGCGGAGCAGCAAGATAGGAACCCTGCTGCAATGTTTTTAAATGCAGCCGTTTAATATCCGTATAAAACCCGCAATGGGCAGCAGTGAATTTGCTTTATACCACTCTTCTGTTTTTATTCACGGTTCCAAAACCAAGAAAAAGATCAGGACACACAATGAGTTCTGCTAAGATGCACCTTGGGACGACGTGGGGATACCGAGTGGATAGAGCGCTGCCGTCCGAACCTAGAGGCGTGAGAGTTCGATACCTGTGTGGCGCATCAAAATTTTTCCAATCGAACAAGCTGGCATGATTGGGTATCTTACCTCACAGAGGACTGCGAAAGGTAAGGCAATGGGGAGTGAAGGAAATGGGCACCTAACGCAAAGCTGACCCCGAGAAAAGAGAGGTGTCTCACACCTGACCCCACAACGGGTTCAATATATCAGGAAACGACCTTTACACTTTACCGGACGACTTTGCCATCTGTCCGCGTGTCTCCTGTTGGACAGTGTGATCAGTCTTTTCCATGGGTTGAAAAAGGAGCTGTAAGATTTAAGTGCATTTCATAAGACCTGTGGACAAGTTCACTGCACTAGGAGTTCACGCACGCACACGCACACGCACACGCAGACAAAGAAGCAAGAAAACGCACTTGAAAATATTTTAAAAGTCATTGAACCTTAACTGAAGCAATCCCGGAAAGGAGTGTTTCACTGGCTAATCCATCTACTTTGTCTCCTGACTTGTATTTTTCTCTGTTGCCAGTAAATTTCAATGTTAGTTTTGTTACACCCACTTTCCCCAAAGAAGATAGTCACGCGCTGACCCAGTCCCTGGTAGTACCGATCCTGCTCTACGGATGTAACACGAAGACTCTGCTCGCCGAAACGGAAAGGAGAATCCTGGCATTTGAGTGCCTGAAGAGGCTGCTAAGGATTTCATACAGAGAACACAGAAGCAACGACTTCGTACGAAATAAGATGGCGACACTCGTAGGACACCAGGACTTTCTACTTTCAACAGTCAGCTGGTTTTCTTTGGTCACGTGACACCCCGTCGAAGACTGTCTTCCAAGGAATCTTGGAGAGTGGTGGACGCCAGGCAAAGAGTGGCAGGCCCTGTCAGCTGCCTCATCTATGTGCCTCCCTCCTCCCCCAGTTACAGGTACCCGATCACAGGACGACTGAACTGAGTCCAAATGTACGCGATGCACACCGCACAAAAAGATGCAATTTCCAACACAGTGACCTTTTCGATAAAGGATAAAATCACCACTTCCTTCCGTTTTCACTGATTTTCAAGTAATCTACGTTTATTGTCTCAAATCCTATCCATAAATCTGCATAAAAGAGAGGAAAGAAGTTAGGTGAGACGTGGATGAAGAAAAAAAAGCTACGACAGGGAAACGCCGGTGCTAATATTATATTTGCGAGCTGATCCCAATATCCTAGAAGATTACACATTCAACGATCCCCCCCCCCCCAAGTGAATTCAGGAGAAAAGGTTCGATTGTTTATAAGATACTTTTTCCTTCACCTCCAGTCTAAGAAAAATCCGAAATGGATAAATGGAAATTGTAAAGTAAAAAAAAAAAAAAAATGTTAGTATGGACTTCAATAAATTCTTTGGTAAATATTTTTGTTGTTCATATGTGATGTCTGCTTATTTTAATAATCAGCATCTGTGAGCAAATGCACAAAGGAAGGTTGTGGGTGTTTGTGGAGGGGGAATAAGTTCGTGACCTCATACTTTTACTAGCAGCACTTGGTTGACCCCCTCTCTTACATTCCCCCACAATTCCACGCACCATCCCTCCTCTCACACTTTTGCTCCATTTCCTTTTGTTGTTAAGTCGCTAAGCGACTATACTAAGTTTGCATGCATTTCATTTGGAATATTCTTAATGGTTTGTCTAATTATTGCTGATGATGTTAACACTGATTGTAGAATAATACATAATAATAATTATAATGAAAGTTGATGATGTTTACACTTTATGTGAAAGTTGATGGTTATCATGGAACTAATTTCAGCGTTTGTACTTGTTGAACTTGGCTGTAGAGGCGCCAAGTGCCAAGGCGCCTGGAGGGGAGTTTTATTGATGAAGACCCGGATGTTCTAGAAAATCTACAGCGACTGTTCTTAGTTGAGTTCAAGACCGCATCTGTCAGAAAGAGAAACAGCCTGGAGAGAAAAGTCGTGTTTTAAGAATATACTATATTGAAAAATCACACGGGGGAAAAGCACTAGTGTCTAATGGAGGCACTTTCATTATCAAAGAAACAACAGACGATGAAGGGCAGTTTCTCACCAGCGCTGAACAATCCATCTTTCGGGACTGGTCAAGTGCAACCTTTTCATTCATTTTTTGGACATGTGTCAAATTCATCAAAAAAATATAAATATATTTACACAGGGTAAAGGCCAACAGCTTTGAGCGCTTACTGTTATTGAGATACGAAGCCTGTTTACTGAATTTTCAAATATCTGGAGGTCAGCTTGTTTATTCCTTCCCTGTAATACTCTCCTGTGGCATGTGAAGACCGTGTCACGTGACAAGGCACTTAAAACGCCCGTGAAGAGCACATTTTTATAACAAATGACAGAATTATTTGCATAGAAAACTACAATCTGATTTCGACATCTGCAGAAAAAGCGAAAAGCACAATATTTATTTCTTAGTTTCATTACAAAATAAATTCAAATGTAAAAAGTTTGTGTTGGAGGTTGTGACTGGGAAAAAAACTGATAAGATATTGTGTATACATCTTTTTTGCTTTTGTTTTTATTTGGATGGGCTGCTTGTGCTCTTTAATTATCGTCAACTTATGTCCTTATGTTGTCTGATTTATATGTTTAAATATTGTATTTTATGTGTAATTCATCTATGCAGAATAAATGACGAAATTACAAACAAAAGTTCAAGTGTAAAACCATTTAGAAAAGCTTCAAGGCACTACGTGTTACGAGGTACACCAAATAAGTAAATTTGTACGAAGACGGGTGGACTAACAGATGTGAACATACAAGCACGTTTGTTCAGAAAGGGAAAAAAGCTGATGACGAGGGAGACGCACCTTTATAGCCACACTTGTGGTCTGGCGAATGCTAAACACAGCTCACTCCAATGAAACATACCCAGGTTCCTGCCCCCAATCTTAAAAAAAAAAAAAAAAAAGAATTCCATGAAAATAAAGAAGGTGATGCACAAACAATCAAAGGAGCTGTGCCAAAGTGAGAATGTCTAGAGAGTCGACAAGTTTTTACTGTTTGACGGATACCCGAGAAACGACTGCGGGCTGGGGTGGAATGTACGATGTTGGGGGTGAAGGGGTAGGGGGAAGGAATGGTTGACGGCGAGTTTCTTTTAATTGTCTCTCACGTGCCGGCAACCATGTGTACAAACACATATAGGGTCAGGCAAACGCAGTCTACCCCGAGGTGCTTAATCACACACACACACACGCACGAGCGCACGTTCAGCTTGTTTACTCCCCTCACTCACCTAATGAAAACATGGAAAAGACTGGGTATATATATATAGAGAGGAAGAGTGGGAGAGTAGGAGTGGCAGGGGGGAGAGAAGAAGACAGAAAAATGTAAAGGTGATAACCTGTTACATTAAAATATTGACATGGACAGAGGCTGGCAATATATATGACTATGTAACTGAATATTTGTCATATTTCATTATATGTAATCCTGCGGTACACATTTTGTCTGTCAGATTGGATAAGGCAGGGCAACAAAGTAGACAGTATGCATTGGTTAAGCAGAATTCTGAGATGATGATGAAGAAAGAAAGGTACAAGGTTCTGTTTTGCAGAGTTCTGGCAACATGCCTTATGTTTCTTCCGGCATATCAAAAAGACCATCCTCTCCACTTTTCCAACTCTTGTCTCAAAGGGGTTGTTAATTTGTTTTTACGTGTTAAAAAGAAGTTTTCACTGGCTGCACAAATGGCTGTCGATCGTTAGATTTTACTGCGCGCGTTTGGTCGCGGCTTTCTTGCGATAATTACCAGCCCCCAGGGTGAACACCTACTTCAAAGATATCGAACATGCGCATGTGTGTGTGTGTGGGAGTGTGTGTGTGTGTGTATATATACTCAAATCCTCTTAATTTCGTGAAAGAAACGGGCACATTGACGTTTGAAGACAACCAGCTTGAAACCAACCCCAACCAGAAACCACCATGAAAGGCATGAACAGGCTTTAGGTGCCCATAAAAGAGAGTTAGACTTCAAACAGACCTAGTCTGTAAACCTTGTAAACCTCCATTTTACAGACCAGTCGTTTACTCTCTGTATTTTTTAATTTTTATTTTGCGAGACACAAGCACCTCCTGCTACGTGGCTCATGAAATTGCCGGAAATTCCTGAAGCAGCAGAGGTTTATCACTGTATGTATGTGTTTATCAGAGTGTGTATTAGGGCATAGACATGTTTATCGGGTGCAAATGTCGTTTTAAGCCTGTGACATTCATTGGCTATAACAAAAAACTGTGTGTTCGAGAAAATTTATCTAAAAAGTTTCTTGCCTTTGAGACCACATGCACATCACGTCGCCATGAGTGCGAGCTGGACTTTGCGCAGAGCGATCGACTTACCCTACATCCCCCCAAAAAAAGTCCCGGAGGGCAACGTGACATGCACCAGTCCATTGATCCAGAACCAAATTTATTTCATCCTGCTGTATGGACGGTAACATGCAGACGAGACAAGGATATATCGAGGTGCTGACACAGGCAACAACCATGACCTTCTTAACGAGCCTGGAGCTGAAGCTGAGGACGAAGTTCAACGAATTCATTTTTATTGCAAAAGCTGCACGACTCAATCAAATGTTGCAGAACTGAGTCGATAAGGCAAAAGTTGGAGGCAAATTCGCAAATTCGCAGCACTGAACTTGGTGGACTGTGATGCCGGAGATAGAAGAAGGAATAGTAGTGGAAGACACAAAAGAAAATGCCTGCAAACTACTCAAAAAAATACCAAAACAGACCAGCACAAGACATGTCATCGAAGACAACAATGGGCACTTTTTTACAGAAAGGAATCAGCGCTCTAAAATGTTTTTACATTTAAAATGATTCTGTTGTCACCCCAATTCTATGTTGAAAGCAAAGTTCTGCTTCTTCTCGTCTTTCACTCATTTGGCTGATTAGACATCCGAATAATTTCGAATACGCATACACTGCGACTGCGTTGAATAACACGGTTATAAAATATGATCAGTTTAGCTGAAGCTGTCCGTTTACCAATTAGCTATTTCCTGTGGACTCTTTTGTAAGCCGCCTCGACCACCAGCTGGCTGTTCACAGGAAATGCACCAGGGAAACCTCTGTAGGAAAATAAAGACATTCGTGCAATTATAGAAAGGAGTGCCAAGTAAAAGCTGCCAACTAACTTGCGAACACTGAGAACAAATCCTCGTAAAAAAAGTCCAACATCTGTGACAACAATTATTTTACATGATACAACATGGTATTGAATTATGACAGGAAGTCGTGATCGTATGGCGACCAAGGTGATACACAATAGCTACTGTTGCCAAAGCTGAAGTTCAAAGATGTGACTCGGGGCGGTTGTGAAGAGATTAACCTGAAACATGATAGACAGGAAGGAAAAGCATTCAACGAGTGTGATTGTTTTTTTTTTTGTTTTTTTTTCCTTGCTTTTTTTTTTTTGTTTTGTGTTTTTTACTGATGTTGAGAGATTGTTCGTGGCCAGGATGAAAATCTTTGTCAGGACATAAAGACTGCTTCTTATGAAGGACTGATCATGCCTGAAGTGGGGAAGTCGGGATTCCATGAGCTCGCCAGTCACTTGTGCGCTTAGGTCGCTTCATCTGACATAAAGAAGGTGTGGAAATAGCTTCTGCAGCATTGTTAATGCGATTTTTTAGTTTGTAAACTCAATTCAGAGATGCATCCTTCTAAACAGTTGTCGAGTTACTACCCGTATGCTACAAATCTGCCACAAAATTCCGCTTTTTTTAACAAGTGCAATGCAAGTTATTTTTAAAGTGAGTTCTGTTGGATCCGACTAAAACATATATAGATGCTTAATTTACTTTAAGAAAGACGAAATTCATGTAAAGTGTATTTATTCTCTCATAATACTATTTGTTAAGTGTCTGCAATGTTCTCTTTACATGCGCAGTGCCCATATTCTCAAAAGTTGCACTGCAGGCCCCAGGCCCTCCACCATGACTTGGCGAGAGGCCAGACTATCTATCGCATACATCTATCTTCCTTTCTTTGAAAAAAAAAAACTTAACCGTAACCAAAAATGAATGTGCGTGTGCACAGAGGACTTTTTTTCTTGACGTGGGTAAAAAAAGAAAGAGATAAGAGTACATTTGTAGTTCAACTACCTCTCGTACTGAGTGTTCAATCTTCTAAGGACAATTTTGAAGATATTGTTTCCCATGTAGACATTCTCCACCAGAAAGAGCAGCAGTAATCGCATTATGAATGCCGAGGTGGAGGAGGAAACTGAGACGGAAGCAAACAACAGCACGCAGAGCCAGCACCGCAAAATCAGGTTTGAATGTCAGCATCCTCACAGCACCATGGCATGTATATGGTGCCATTCATGAAACCAGAACTCACCTCACGATTCAGACCCTGGACGAGACGATACTGTATCATGACAGATGGCAGGACGCTCATCTCTCGTATTAACGAGCTGCCATTACCAACATCACGAAAACAGTTCCGGGACTGGTTTTTTTTTCACTTTCCGGCGATGGACTTGCAAGAGAGTATTTCTGACGGGTCCTTGCCACAAGCTTTTGGACACTGCTGTGAGGTGGCCGCGATTCCCATTGTAGTACTAAATCCTTTTTTGCAATTCCCCATACTGATGCTAGATGATACTAGATAAGGAATCTGGAAAGAACTCTTGTGAAGAGTTGTCAAAGTAGAACTTGACAGTTTATATAAAGCTTATTCCCATGTTTCAATCAAAAATGTCTAGAGCTCTTTTTGCTACGTTGTTGCTTCTTTAAAGTGATGGCTCTCAACGGCCCTGAGTTCACATCTAACAGGTCGGAAAGCCAACGAAAAATCCGAACGTCGCAGAAGAAAACAAAAGATAAACAGTCGACGCAACGAAGAAAAAAATAATAAAGCACAAGCTTACACAATAGGCATAAAAAAACACAACACAACTAAGAAAAGTAAAAAAACCAATTGCGGAGAGACCTCACT
Source organism: Pomacea maculata (assembly GCA_004794325.1). Lineage (NCBI taxonomy): Eukaryota > Metazoa > Mollusca > Gastropoda > Architaenioglossa > Ampullariidae > Pomacea > Pomacea maculata. Next base: position 374,508 of record SRHC01001470.1, on the reverse strand, counting down.
CAAACCTGTAGGCGAAGGGACACCACACCAAAAGCTACACCTGAATGGCTGTAATCATGGACTTGTATTACTTGTACACGTCACTGTTCTTATCTTCAAAGGTTAAGCCCTATATACCTGACTGAGGCCATTACAAATTTGTCCATGTGAAAGCCGCCTAATCTCTGTTTCAGAGTTTGTCTGAGCTGTTGGCTGCTATTTCTACTGAGCTCATCCCATTCATCAAGGGGAGAACGTGAGACTTGCTCGTGACGAAGTAAGATTAATAGATAAGTCGCAGCGCAGGACCAATGTAAACAACAGCTATGAAAGGATGAGCAACAATGTTGCTTTAGTATAATCTGTCAGGACACTTTTGTCTCAGGAAAAACACGTTCGAAACAACATCGTTTAGCCATTAAAAAAGACCAACTTGATTCAGAGAAGAGAGAAACAATGAAAATGTTTCTTTATTCGGCTTAGCTCGTGCCTATATCAAGAGAGCAATATATATTAACAACCAGCAGAGCAAGCACAAAGTAGTGACGAGACAGAGTTATAATGGCTGTGTGTGTGTGCGAGAGAGAGAAGAGCAAACTAAAGATATATCCTGCTATAGATAAGACCGGCCTTTTATGATGACTTCCTGCAGGGATGATCGTGGCTGTGCCCTTCCTGTTTTCGTATTGTCGGTTAGACAGATGTCATTTGGCAAGTGGTTGTGGTACCAAACATGCTTACCATTCTCACCTACATCTGTAACTCTTGTGTTCCATGAAACAAGTTCCATGCTTGGTGTGCAAGAGTTATCGCCCCGAAGAGAAAGGTGAGAGAGAGAAGGAGAGAGGGTTGTAGTCGAACCCCATTGCCAACGGTTCCAGGTCGGTTGTATTCCTTAGAGAAAGAAATGCTAGTCGCACGGAGTGCACTCCCCTTGCGAGTGCAGGTTCCTGATGGAAACTGAGGGAGGGTGGAAGCTGGCGCCTACAGGCAGGTGAGTCTCTGTAAGATGATATGCTTAACCTGCTCCCTTCTGATAGTCCTGAAAGCGGCCGGATAACAGTTGAATAATTGGTACAGGGGTGTGGGGGAGGAGCGAAAGGTTTTATAAATAAAGCCTGCAAAAACCTTGACTGACGTCATCAGTTTACGGTTAAGGTTGAACAACAATTACAATATTGGTTGTCATCGTACAATTTCTGGTAAAGGACGGGCTTATACGATGACGTGTAGTATTTTTAATGTTTAATATCTTTTTATAGCTGGTGTTGGACTTTGCTTGTCGCCCTCTCACCAGTTTAAACAGCATTTAAAGATCCTCTTAAACCTTTAAATTATCTAGTAATTAAAAACTAAACAAGCACAAACCTTGCACCAAATTATAATCCCAAGATGTCGTGCGAACCCACATACCCGTACACACGCATAACCAGTTCACCGGAAAGCAGACCCACAGGAAAAAAACATTTTTGTCGACATCTCGTGTATGTGTTTGCTCCAAAACCAGGGGAAAAAAAGATGATGGTATGGCCTATTCCGAGCATCCCACATGGTCCCAGATTTCCTCTGATAATCCTGGGATCGTTGTGCCAACAGCGCTGGCTTTGCCAGAAAGACTTGGAAGTCTAGAGGTCAGATGCCCTATTCCTGTTGTTCACAAAGAAACTGGTTTACCAACGCTGCTTCACATGAATTTTCATGAATTACACAAATTAAGCTAAATATAGAAATGAAATACCCATTTATCAAAATCTTTGTAAAATTGCGAAGAATGCATGCTTTCAGTTGGAGAATTCTGAAGATGACACTTGTTGGCTTGAGACATCTTTACACCGTCTGATGAAAATATTATATTAATCACTTTCTTGTTGACTCACAAGAAACAAACAAGTAAAATGTATTGTTAGAAGGAACATAAGCCAAAGAGCGATGGCAAAATAAGTGACATCTACCGTTCGTTCATGTGACCCAGCCTGGGAAGGCATTGGCTAACTAGAATGTTCTATGGAAATCGTTTGTTTTCGTGACAGAAGCCCATGTATAAAACTTTGCTGGCAGACACGAGTGAGAGGTGGATGCAATCTCTTAAGAAAGCTGAATGCATGTGTCTGACCTCACGACATTTCCTTCATTGCTAATCAATTGTAAGAATGCAGAAGCTTCTTCTACTTACAGTAATTTAACTTTTCATTAGTTTTTGTTTCATGTTCGGCAGTTTAGCCATCCTTCAAACGATGCGCATACAAAAGACTCGAAATTTTGTGATTAAGTAAAACTAATGGATGGAAATTCAAGATGGGAAAAGATGAATGACTAAATAAATGAATGTGTGAGAGAGCTATCGATAGAACGAGGGAATGAGTGAATAAAAGAACCATTTTGCAATCATTTTGCCTGGTCTTCATCACTCTTGTACTTCACTCTTCTTACCTTCATCCCTCTATTTTCTTTCACACCATATCCCTCCTATCTTCCTTCTCTCTTTTCTCCGTCTCTGTTTTTGTCTCTCTTCATATTCTTGATCTGTTTGTCTTCAAAAGCGTGATGCAAACTAAGATGTGATACAAATATGTCTGCGGGGTCTGGCACACACCACCATTGTGCTCACACAGTAAACGGTGCCATTAGGCGCCATGGAGGTGTCCGCGGTGTCGGAGGAGGAACAATAATGCATCTGTTCAGCATAAATGCAGCGCATACAGCCATCAGTACAGTAGCCATGTCTGGCATTTACTCTCATTCTCTGTCAATAAAGGAGAAAACTTCCCACGACCCTCCTTGACCTCATACAGCTTCTCCCAGTTCCTTATTGCCCTGTCTTTTTTCTTTCTTACTTCAATTTTTTTTCTCTTCTCCTACATATTCACTAATTTACATCTTACTTTTTAAATCTATAAATGTCTTTCCAAATCTGAAATAAATGAAAGAAGGAAGGACAAGGAAGTCATAAGAATTCTATGAATATTTCTATGAATATCATACAAACACTGCGGCAATCGGCAATGATGTTCCTGGGTTCCTGGGTTCCTTGCCTCATTGTTACATTGAGATAAAGCACAGACAAAGCACATGTTGCACCTTTCTGAGGATTCCTCAGGCATTAATCGGAACCTTGTTCTTGCCGTGGGTTCAGCACACTGCCTCGGGGCCTGGGAATAAATACTACTTGGCACTTAGTGGTACATGGGTTAATTCGCTTATTTTTAGCATCTCCTCGTTTGAGCAAAACTGCGTGAAATAACAAGCATCTGCAACAGTCCTCCCGACACTGAGCATGGAACCCTATCAATCCAGGTGCTGACAGCAGGAACGCCGGCAAAAAGTTCCCGAAAATACATTCCAAATGTGTGCCTATTTCTAAGTTGAAACTTGTTTTCGGTGGGAACAAGAAATCTTAAGCTGTGTCTCTTAGAAATGAGGAGGCAAAACACACATACGTCCACACACAATACGCAAACGCATACATACACAAACACACAAAAGCACACAGAACAAATAGAGTGGCAGAGAGAGAGAGGCAGACAGACAGACAGACAGACAGACAGACAGACAGACAGACAGACAGACAGACAGACAGACAGACAGACAGACAGACAGAGCAAGTCAAAGATAAAGAAGAGATATAACGACAAAGGTGGAGGAAGGAGAGAAATACAACGGGATTGTCAGATTAAAAAAAAAAACGAGGTAGTGATAAATACAGATGAGACAAAATGTTTCATGGTATATACACCTGTAAGCACCTGAAGTCATTTATTAAATTGAAGATACCTCGAATCGAATATATAAAAATGTCCACTCTTTGTCAGTATTTTTTTCAAAGCTGTTCTTAAAGCAAGTTGACTATTTTCGATGTAACATACTATTGGTGTGAGTGAAAAGCGATCTAATTTATTGTTATCCACAATTGCCTTCACAGCAGATAATGTGGGCAGCGAGTTTCATTTCGCTCATGGGATAGCCTCCCATTTGGAGTATCTCTGAACGTGACTTCCGGTCTAGCAGCCAATAGTGAGAAGTGTTTAATTGGACCTGCGGGGCACATCAGTCTGATCTCACCAGCTGAGGTCCTCGACTCGCTTGTTGCCCTCGACAAACAAAGTCGACCGTAACAAATATTCCCACTGGAGGATATGCTTTATTATTTCCTCCGCTTGTTTTTATTGTTGTTTTGAAAAGGCTCAGACATGGATGTACATTTCCGCCTCAATTTCTACTTCAGTGAGTCGGTACCCCTCGATGGCTTTGTGTTTTTCGTGGGACCGATTGTCCCCTATATCCCATTCTATTCTCACACTCACGCCCATTACACCTACATGAAATCCTTCATCTACCTCCCCCGTGCCATCTCTCCCATCCTCCATCTCCATTCCTACCGCGATATCTTATTTCAATTCGATTGATGTTACAGATATTTTCCTTGATCACTACACACATCAAGAATATGAACGAGCTCACAAACACATTTTTAGGGGCAAGTGGTCTAGAAGGTTCCCTAAAAATCAAGCATCTGAGCCTCTTTACATTAAAGCAATCTGCTCTTAATTACGTGACATTTCCTGTAAGACTGATATTCATTAGCAGTGTATTTTCATTAGAGCCTTTAACGATCTACTTTTCGTTTTGGTTTATTTTTTTTTAAATTAAAATTGTAACGATCCTCTTGGGTAACCCATGAACTGAAAATCAAGTACAGGACTTTCCCATGGTGGTCACCAAAGGTAAAACATTTGTAATCAAATGGTGTTCATTTAATATGTCTTCTGTGTTTCGATTCACATTGTTCCGATTTTAATGGTTCCACTTCAGTTGAAGACCGCAGTATAAGACATACATGTCAGCATCTCTCTGTCACCTGGTGTTTTCATCACCCCAATTCACGGGAGACCTTACTGTAAACTGACCTGACTTGTTTCACCTGCAAAGCAACAGAAAATTCAACAACACCGAAAAAAAAGTTAATCAGAGGATGAATACATTTTGTTGACTTTTAGCAAGGAGAGGTTTGCACAAGTGATGAGGGAAGAAGCGAATGCTATTAAACTGAAGAGACTAAAAGGATGAGAAACGAAAGATAACTCGTTCGAAAGCTGCAAGAGAAATGAACTAAATGGAGACTTATTAATTATGGTTTTGCTATTAACCTTGATTGAGCTGAAGCTGAAATGTATATGCAGACTGCCACGCCACCTGCTGAGATACCCGTTGCCAGCAAACCACTTGGCACATGGTGCGTGCAGGGTGGCGAGAGGAAAGGTGTAGAATGTAGATTGTTTTACCCGAAAAGCGACGCCTGCTGAAACACTTGTTCAGAAAATACAGGATATATTTCTCCACTTCCTTGTTCTTTTTTTTACATTCTTTCTCTCCCTTTTTTATGGGTTTCGAATATCATGGCAGAGCCAAGCAGCGATGGGAAATAACATTGTTCTTGGACGCAGGAGGTCAAAGGCGAGCCAAGGATAGCAAAGAAGTTACTGCGTGTATAAGGTGAAAATTAATGCCTTTGACCTGGAAAAGTAGATGATGATGACGATGATGATATGATGATGATGATGATGATGATGATGATGTGTGAATTTGATTGACATGCCTTGACCTCTGCTGTTGACCTCATTGCGGTCAGACCACACACCGCCGAGACGACAACAGTTTCTGAGATTTTTTGGAATGAGTTACTGAGGTCAGAACCGCAACACCGACAGGAAAAAACCACTCTTCTAAGCAAAATTGCGACTGGGAGTGCCTTATGCCAACCGGAAGTAACGAGTTTGCGTGCAAAACACAGAGTTGTACTTTGTTAGGCGTACGCCGGCGCGTGCAGCCTCATCTTTCATTGTACCATAGACTACAAGTAAGTGAGCAAACTTTTCCCCAGATAATCAGTGGAAAATTAGAAGAAAAAGTGAGAATTCTTAAACAAACAATGAAATGTCAACAGACGGACATATAAGTTGGTGAAGATAAAGAGTCCAATAGCCTAACGGCGTTAGGAGCAGAGAACGTGAGTGGTTCACCGTGTTTAGGACACAGCATAACGAGAAAGGGGGAGCTCACCATCTTCTCCCACAGTCTTCACCTTACCTGATAAAATCACTTACTTACTTTTGCTGGGTAGGCAAATAGGAACCCTATCCACAGCACAGGACAACAAACAATTCGCTACTAAACCTCCCCTACACCAAAAGAGAGACGAACAAGAAGCAGACAGCATAATCATGGAGACTGAGGGACAGACAGACAGACAAGCATTCAGACGGACATTATGACAGTATGACAGACAACACAACGACATACACAGATAGACAGACAGTGAGAGAGACAAAGCAGGTTTGCATACAGGGGAGGGATTATTGCAGGTGGAAGAGCAGACACACCCAGGGTAGGTGTCATGCCCGCCATTGATCAGCCTTACCTTCAACCTGTTACGTCTCTGCCTCTCCCTCCTGCCTGCGTCACGTGCACGTCTCTGTTTATCCTCCTCACCTGTTCGAGCTCTCTCTGTCTCTCTCGGACCTGTCGAGCCCTGACCCCCAAACTCCGTCACTTTGCGTATTTATCCTAAATGCTACCTGCCAAGCTTAATTTCCATGTGAGACGATAGTTGCACGCACGCACACAGAAGGACACGAACCTCGTATAATGGCAAACCATTGGATCGCCAGCTTTTATTGAGATGAGAGGCGCTTGGTCGATTGTCGACCGCATTCCGCAATATGCGGCGACGATGAGGAACATTTGGGGTCCATTATTCGTGGCGGTTATAATCTGGAACAGTCTTCAGTGGTCTGTGGACCATGTCATGACAGGGCGAGGGTCCTGTCGTGTCTTACTTTCTTCATCGGCTCTACAAAGCATTTTGACTGACATCCGGGTCGCCAGTGCTAACCCTTCCTGACAAGCATCACGAACATCAGTGTGACTCCGTTTGTGTGTCTGTTTGTGACTGTGTGTGTGTGTGTGTGTGAAGCCATGCGAACAAAAATTTCGTGGCCAGACATTTGTTCGGATCACCACACAGACCAGACTGTGACAATGAGGGAGAGTCTATTAATTAACACTACAGTCAGCCAACTCATCCCCGGGCCAGAGAAAGAACATCGATCTGGGCAAAGCGGCAGCTGCACCCGGCAGCCGTGGTCACGCCTCAGTGGACTGGCGGTCACAAGGCTGGTGTTCATCCACCCACTAATTCTTTTTTCGTAACTGCTCCTTTCCCCTACCGACTTCGGGAGATGGTCCCAATACAGTTCGCGCTTACAGGTCGGTTAATCACTTTAGTCATACACCCACCCTGAACGAACGAACAAACTTTTCATTTAACAAGATCTCAGAACAAAACACAGCCCGAAGATTATTTAAAGCCACCAAGACCAGCATAAACAACCAGCTATTCATTTCAGTCCCCAAAAGCAAGAATAACCAACACCCTCCTCGCTAACCAATCAACCTACCTAATACATGAAGAATAAAGGCTGTAAGTTAGAAAGACCCCAGCTCAATTATCCAGCCACCCATCCAAGCCACCAAACTTTCAATAACCAACCAATCAGCTAAGTTATCGTGACGTCACGCAGTCCACCCAAGTCCTGACCTTCCATCATTTCGCAGAGAAACAACGGCACAGTCACACACAGCCACTTGGAGGAGAAGCAGCCTGTAGTGTGGAAGGTCCCTTTAACAGCGAGATGCCGTGCATCGCCCACTTGCCGTGCAGCAGAGCAGCAGTTGCAGCGCGCCATGCCGCAAAGGTGGGTGGGGATGGGCGAGTGGGGGATGGGCGAGTGGGGGATGGGCCAGTGCACGCCGGGAAAACTTTCTGCAGTCGCGCTGTTGGCTACAGTCGCGCGTGATGCTGTGTGATTACTTGTGGTCCCACTTCAACTTTTTTTCTGTTCGCCTTCAGTGGAGTTCTATGCCACCATTGCCATCTGCATCTGTGGTGACAGGTAAGCTGAGAGTTTTTAATCCATTGACAGGACAAGCCCCTCCTCCCGTATCCCCCATTCATAGATGTGTCTCGCTAGAATATTTTCTCTACAGCAAACTCCGGGTGTCTTTGTCACCTCAGTCATTTCACCCACACCTCGTATGAACGAAAGAAAGGATCTGAGAGGATTTCTCTAAAATAATCTGATATTTAATGAAGTTGATGAAATCAGGGAATAGTGTATTGAACAGCCTGATGTAGGCAGCACTTCATTACATTCGTACATGCTCCTAATAGCGCCATCTACTGGCCAGGAAGACTTCACAACAGTTTAGAACACGTGAGTAGATTTAATGACTTGCGAATGGTTATATATTATATATGATATATTGACTGAAAATCTTGTGTGTGTGTGTGTGGTTATGTCGGTGTGTGTAGAATCTTTTCTGTTGTCAGATGTGACCATTATGTTAGAAAACCGGGAATTAAGTTTGTTTTTCTTTTGTCTCTCATTGGCTTTTACGAACGTATGAAAGAAGGAACCATTTTCCAAGAGAAATCATGAAAACAGGCGGCTTGGTAAAGTTTCAAGAAAAATGTCTAAGAATGAATCGAATGAGTTTTAGGATACGCAAGGGAAGTTATTCAACAGAAAACTGACTCCTAAGATAAGTAATGAACGTGGGCTGTGCCAATGTTGAACAAACAAACACCCACAAACAAACAGTACACAAAGAATGATAAAGCAGACACAAGCTGCTTCTGTGTCAAGGTTGAACTCAAACAATGTAAACAAATAAACACACACAAACAGTTCACTAAGAATGATAAAGCAAACAGATCAGCTGCTTTTTAAACCTCTCAGATAATCATCGAAGTCATCGGGGATGTAGAAACTTTGGTCACTGTTCCTGTAGACACTTTCTTTGTGACAGGCTTGAGATCACCTGGCGACTCACCTGAGATAACCACGTCTTGTAAATTTTGTATTTTAAAACACATGCCGCATAAATATATATGTTTAAATTGTATTTAAAACAAAGAGATTGGAAACACTCTGGAAAAAAAAACGGGACTAACAATACATAGAAGCCACATACGACAACGATGATGATGATGATTGATGATGAAGATGAAGATGAAGATGATGATGGTGATGAAAATGACCACTGTCCACTCATCAGCACATGAGTTACATGAAGGAGGTGGAAAGAAAAGAGGATTAATCTTCCCTTGTTATAAAATGAACCACCTACACCTCTGTGTCCAGACCACAGTATATTTAGCTTTCCTTTTCAAAAAAAGTCTCCTGTCTTTTCCCAAAGTAGATGGATGATCTCGACATCGTATTGCAAAAAAAAGTTGGATAAAAGAGACAAAGACGAACATTACCACGATGTGGTCTTCATTTTTTTAACTGTGCAAACGAATGTTTTTGTCTCTACAGAATGAGCCACCAGACCTAAAATAAATCCCTCGTCAAGTCTCGTCTCAGTTCTCTGTTGGTAGCGCGGTCGTTACTGGTGATGTCATCAGGACTGTGGGAGGTCGATAAGGACATCAAATGAAGGATCAGCGACAATTGCACGTTGGCTCTCACTCCCCTCTAATCATGATAGCAATACTGTTGACCAGTTGGAAAGTGCATCTAATGTCAGACCTTTTCATCTTCTGAAGCAGACTTCGTTTGAAGAGTGGAGGTCTACAGAGGTCTACAGAGGTCTACAGAGGTAAAGGTGGTTTCCTGAGCTTTGTTCAGGTCCTTTGTGGAGACACCCCACTGAGACCTCAGCTCACTTTGTGAGAATGGGGCTAATCTCTTCCCCATCTGTTTTCTTTACCTTTCAATAAAACTTTTTATATGGAGTCAGGAACCCATTACTGACTGCTGCTGAGGAAGATGAGTGTAAGGTAACTGCGCCACACGGGTATTGAGCCTCGCGCCTTTGGGTTGGGACTCTAGGCTCTATCCACCCGGCTATCCACTTCCTCATGTTTATAAAAGCAAACAAAGAGTCGTGTAAGTCGCCCCACAGGTCGAGTGGTCCTTGAACCTTTGACGCTTTGTCCAACAGTTGAGCCAAAAGTCCACCAGGCTACATATGTAGCTATTTCTATGTTGGGAATGTTGGACTTTTCGTCTTATCTACGTACACCTGAGGTCTGCCTAGTCCACGAAACGAAATTAGCTTCCAGATCTGTCTTATCAGGTACATCTGAAATAAATTAGGTGTGTGATGTGAGGTTAAGGTTCCCCAGCCTCAGTTTTTTTCTCTTACTTCGGTGGTCGGTTCTTCAGCTAAACATGTCGATCTGTCACGCAACAGCCATTCGGGTGGAAGATATGAACTGCATGCACCGTTTATTAAGTGTCATGACAACTGGAAGGATCATAATTACCGCCTGAGGTTTACAACTGTCTCTGCAATAGGCACACCTCGAAGTGTCGGTTGCCATGCCTCCAAAGATCATTTACTGAACCACTTCCGGTAAAACTTGATGCCGACTGGTGTAGAGACTAAAACCTGACTTCTGCTTCTTCGACTTGATAGACATCATAGTTGTTATGTGGTTCAGGTGATCAGTCCAGTCATCGATCATACACCAATGCCCTTCCATTACAAGGTAAGCTTAGAAGCTGTGGCCTTTCTTCGATGTCCATGTGAGTTCAACATCCAGAAGTCTCTCTCATCACGAGTGTGTGGAGGTAATGTTTGTCGTATTATGTCTACGGACAATAGACTGACTATGTTGGAAGTCGTAATAAGTTTTTTAATGTCTGGGTGGGATTTTGTAGCTTTGAAGGCTGCGCACACACAGGCTTGTCGGTGGAGCAGAGAAAAAGCTCTTGTTGCCAAATCAATGAACCTGGTCTGCGCTTCATCGGCTCCTTTGAACACTGCAAGCATTTACAGCTGCTGATATCTTGCTGCCTCAGGGTACACAGAAAATAAACTACACCGTACAAAGACGGTTCGACAGGAAATCAGGACAGACTGTAGGAAAAGAATTATACCATTTAATAAAAACACATAGACATGTATATTTATTTACAATAGGAGGTCCGACAACTTTATACAACGATGACCATTGCCTCAAAAGAACACGTCATTGACTTTTCCATCTCTCATTGACAGACATAATTCTGTCTGCTAGCCTGCATGTTGAAAATTGATAATCATACTTTGCTGAGCAGTTTGGATTACTTAAATATTGCTCAGGCTGAAACGTATTCCCTCATCAAAGAACTGTTGGTGGATACAGGTGCGCCATTCCCTGTAGGTCAGTCAGTAGGGAATGAACACAAATCTCGGCACAGTCTCCTTAAATGAACTTTACCCTCGGCTTTGAATGCACCGTTGGACAAAGTGACTTTTGAGTATGTAGTTAAAGGTGCAAAGGTTATTTTGTCCTGACAATGACAATACGGAGCAATAGTTTACTAAAACACTGCTTTAGTTTGAAACAATTACTCAGACGTTGAACTGAGTTTGTAGAAGTATCCAGTGATATATCTCCTCGGTGTACACATTTCATTCTCTAGAAAAATGGACATTGAACACTGTCATTATCTTGCAAATTAAAGCCAGTAAAGAAACAATTATTTCATGTCCAGGCCCAGGAACAGAGAATGATTATATTTGGTAGATGTGTGATACAGGACAGTGGCATCAATCACAGTCCTGAGAATTCGGTCACGGCCATTGCTGAAGCTAGTGAAGACATGATCTATTTATTTATGACAATGCCACAAAGAAGAGAAATGAAAAGAATCAGGTGTGTCACCTGGGCATCAAGAGAAGGAGAAACCGTGGGAGGGGCATTATGAGCCGAAATACGAACCATCGACACCCGATTCTCACTGTGACGATGACGGGTACATTAGTCACTGCGCCACCAACCGCCCGGGTTGTAGTTCAAAAGGCGGTGTACTTTATGAAATGGCTTTGGTGCTCTGTTGTTTAGGTATTTGTAACTGATGATACAGGTTCGTTTTAAAATATGATGACTATTGTTAGGACCCCCACAAACAAACAAACAAACAAACAAACAAACAAACAAACAAACAAACACACACACAAACATGCATACCAGTCAAATCCCACACATGAGACGTGCGTGACCAAAAGATACATGTATGCATATTTATATGTCCTCCCAAGTCTGTCCATCAAGCAGTTCAAAAAGTATTTTCACAAGGAAACTAGGCTGGTGCGAGACTAGTGTCTGACTAGCACCAAAAGCAGTAAATGAACCTAAAAGCCTCATTTCAGACGATTAGCCGGCCAAGGGGTGCGAGGTGGGTGAAGCAGTAAAGCTGATAAAGGTTGGAGGAGAGTCTTTCCTTTCTGCCCTCGTTTGTTGCAAATGTTTGATTAGTCCTTGGCGAGATTCAATTTGCCATGTTTACAAGTTTTCATTGCTGTCGTTTATCCTCTTGTCGTCACTTGCCTTTCCCACTCACGAGGTTACTTGGCTGTCTCAGGAGTCAGCTGACTTTTTTACCTGCTCATCATAGCCGCCTCCATTCCTCATCCTACCATCGGCTTGATGGTCATCAGTACCAAGACATTTACCCAACACACACTGTTTAGGCGGATTCGCCAACATGCGTCTTGTTTCATTTTCAGTGTGACTATTATCTTTCAAAAGTCGAGCACGACTAAACTTTCTTGTTTGGTCATGTGAAAGACATTTCACATCCACATGCCAGTAGTCCATCCCTCCATCCCTACCCTCATATGGGGCAGCCATCAGCTAACCAGTTTCTACAGCACCTGCCCCTCCTCATCCCCTCCGAGTCTGTTACATCCTTGGTAATTTCCCTAAATAGGCCCCGCACTACTTTCGGCACTCACTGTCCGAGGAAACAAATATTTCGAAGAGATAGATTTTTCTTTCAACTGTCTGTCATTCTCTTTAGGACTCAATAACCATCTCCTTCTGCCTTGGATACATATGCCTGCAATGAAAGCATTACGATGGACACAGTCTAGACTATGTCTTGACACAATAATGACACCGAGGACGACGACGATGACGACGACGACGATGATGATGATGATGATGATGAAGAGGAGGAGGAGGAGGAGGGGGAGGAGGAGGAGAAAGAAGAGTACCAAGAAGGATACAGGTCGATATCAAGATCCATCATTGATTTTCCCTCTCTCGGTATTGCCCGCGCCACGCGAAGGCAAAATTAAGTGGAAGGTAGGAGAAGCTAATTTAATTACCATGAAAACATCTGTGAAAATTACATGCTAAAAAACTTTCCCTCTTGACCACCGGAAATCTTTTCCACTTCTCAGACACTGTGGAATTTGATTTGCTGTAAGCTTCAGAAATCTGTTTTTGTAGTTTGTCAGTCAAAGCCCTAAACACAGGCTGCGGAGCTTTCGGTTCTGTGGCTCTGCTTCTCTTTCCGAACATTTCTTCTCCTCACTCTCGTGTTTACCTTCACTTGCACGTGATCACATAGTATTGTACAGCTGCAGCCACCCTATCATTTAAATTGTCAGACAACATTCACAGAAACTGAAGAATTCCAGAACCACACATGCGCTGCTAAAAGAAGACAGTTAAACAGACATTTATCTGACCCTGGTGTTTCTAATTTCCTGAAGTCAGCTGTTGTCACCAGTCTGTTGTAGTTGTGTGAATCATCACTTCACTAGACTCGTTATGTTTTAATTTTGTGTTTGAGATCAAGAAAATAAACACTTTGAATTCTTCAAAACCAAGAAATGTGTAAAATATTAATCTCCATGGACAACTCTGTTAGCAGTAAAATCCTTGATTACCCCATGCGCGATGTCCCACCAGAGAAGCAAACAAACAAAATAAACAAACAACCACAAACATAAAAAGTTGACATAAAAATTTGCGTGTAATCCTTACACACAGTCCTGCTAATGCTCTCTGTCTGGTTCCAGTTTTAGTTTATACACCGAGGGAGCAGTACACCCGAGAACTCTCTGCTTCCCTCAATGATCCCTTCACTCGTCCTCCACCAACCCCCAGGGGGAGATAACCGCATTTACAGTCGACACTACAGGGCGTCTTTAGCAATATTTGAACATTTGTCTTTAAATTTTATTTCTTTTGCTGCAGTTTTGTGACAAGTATACTTTTAGTAACATGTTTTGCTAAAAATAAGGAAATGTTATGTGATTGGAACAATGATGCTCCTTAGGTGTGGAAATAAAGCAGAAAAGTTCTTTCCCTGTCGACGACAGCGATTGGCTGGTCTGTGTGACGAGGATTACGTCCCTTAGACCAGCCATTCAATATACATCTACTTTCCTTTGTTGTTCACTATTTATTACCTTTCTTAGTTACATGAATGTTATAAACGTACCTTTGGAGACAAGCAAATATTTCCTATGAAGTCAAGTTTGCCTTGTTCCTTTTTTTCAAGCCAAACTGGTAGCAACAAACTGTCAGAGTTTACAGTAAATGTGCAATTATAAAGTGGTGAAAATGAGAACTGTGATGTTCAGGTGTCCTCGGTAGGATATGAAAACAAATTGCTGTCGCTCGCCTAATGTTTCACGTGTCGTAGAGGTGTCGTCGTCAGGCTACCATCGTCAGCATCATTTCCGTCCTCATCAACATTTTAAATGAAAGCGAAGCTCGCAGGACCTCAGTGCAGGGTAGAGCAACCGAAACACGCGTTTTGCTCATTACATCGATCTGCTTGGTGGCAGACGTGAGTGAACGTGATGAGTTAACTGACAGTCTCACCACCAGCTCACGCGAAATGGTGGTGGAATAATAATAAAAAGAGAGAGAGAGGAAAGCCATTGTTAACGGCGCAACTGACTCTCATACCAAAACCCTCATGGCTGGAAGGAAACTAGAATACATCGTGGACATTTCATGGACAGAGCACGGGGAGTTCTTTGTCCACAGAGGATTAATTGACCGTCAGCAGGAACCACGTGACCACAGTCAAGAGAGGGATGCTTGAGGGATGCTTCCTGCAAAATACGCAAACCAACTCAGATGTTACTGAAGTAAATGGGGATGAGTGGTTGCAATCTAGAGCAGCCTGGACATAAATGAGTAAAAGCGAGCCCGAGACAGACAAATGGAAGACGGCAGCGAGAACAGATTCCTTGTGATGAGTGGACCGTTGGCGTGTCCCTAGACTGGAATGTGTCCGAGAAGTCAGGAGCGAGGGCTGACATGTCACTTTGTCCGGAACCTTCCGAGGCCGGACTCCATGAATGTCATTAGGACACCGACAAAGGTCGCGGGGTGACTTGTGTCATTGTAACCTGAGCTGCTTCCATCCTTGCCGGTTGTTTGGTAGTCCATGCAATCGTGTTGTCGTCTACGTGTGTGTGTGTGCGCGCGCGTGTGTGTGTGTGCTTGGGAGTAGCAAGGTGGGTGTACTGAAGGATAAATAAAGAACGACGGAAAGAGAGAGGAAGTCAAAGAAATGGGCATAGAGAAGTGAGGGAAAGAAAAAGGAAAAGGATACAAAAGGAAGAAAGAGGTACAAGAAGTAAGAAGGAAGGATGGAGCAGACTAAGAATAAATATCAGTAGGGAGAAAAAGGGAATTCTGTAATCTGGTGCTTGACACCGAGCCTACAGCAAGCAAAGCGTGTATCAGGCCAAACAGAAGGTTCTGTAAACTGGTCACGAGCCGGGAAAGAACAGCTTGAGATGTGAACCCAGGATAACAGCCTCCCTACAGTGATGACAAGTGGCTAACCTCTGTGCACCGGGCTGCAGGAGGGAGAAGGGAGAAGGGAGAAGGGAGAAGGGAGGAGGTACAAGGGAAACACCAGCAATAAAGGCAGCAGACTAAGTGACTTTCCCGCCGGACCTCAAATATAATCTTCCACGGAATCCAATAGATGGTTCCGCTCACCGGCTTCTGTCTCTGTGGTCCTTGTGAGACATTGTGAGACAACATGGATTGGATGCGCATACAATCACGTGACACGTTATTCCCCCGGGATCGGGGTTTTCAGTACTTTTTGATGAACCAAATCGCCTTTCTTGAAAGTAAATAATAAATAAGCGGGTTGTATTTCAGGTGCTGAAATTTCTAGAATTCATGTATATTACCTAACATAATCTGTGCGCAGCTCGGATTACCCGAATGGACCTTTAAGCAAAAGTTAAAAACATGAAGAAAAAAAAGATTCGCCAGGGAAAAGTCCAAAAAACAGCATGTCCCATTCCCTAACCAGAGTGGTTGGTAGTGCAGTAGCTAGAGCTCCAGAAACCTTGACTGAAAATCTGCTATTGTGGGTTGGTGTGGCTACAAGTATCTCTTACTCAATGCATGTGTATGTGTATGTGCATGTGTGCATGTGTGTGTGTGTGTGTTTGTGTGAGTGAAGGTGCAAGTGAAACCTATCTTAAAATGGTGTAAGCGCCATCGTGCATGTGTATGTGGATATAAAGAACATTGAGAACGGTTGGTGCTTGAGAAAACTCTTTCTTATAATTATTATCAGACAAATGGTTTAAATTTGCATGTTTCAGCCCTCCTCCACACATACACATACCCTGCCACATCTTTCTTTATGAAATATTCAAACCGATAATTGCTTAAACGGTTCCTGGCCGGAACTCCTGTGACCGGCTAAAATCTAAAGCATTGTGGAAATAAAAACCTAGAAGAAGGTCGAGGGAAGACAAATGTAAAAGGCAGAAATATTTAAATTTTTTAGACTTGAATCTTGCCCTCATCTTTCATCTTGTCTTGAGAATCTGGCATTGCAATGCCGACCTTTGACATTCATTGCAGCTTAACGGTAACGATGTTTGCTCCCTTTGATAACATTTTTTTTGATAACAGCATTCAGAGTTTTATCCTCGGGTCCAAACAAGACTGGAGCTGCTCATCCCAACATTTAAACTTTTCCTTTTGTGAACTTCTTACAACAATGTAATCCCACTAGAGAGCGAGTTAACAAGAGTCAAAGAACTTAAAATGAACATTCTGGCACTGAATGGTTATTGTTATTGCTCCCTGATCCCGAACACTCAAAACGAAAAATAAAGGATGAGCCGAAGAAGAAGAAAAGAATTATTTCTTGCTATGTTGGTGAATTGCGTGAATCCAACATATTAGCTGATGGAGAAGTCAACTTCTTTGTCTTTTCCCTTAACATATTTTATTTTATGACCATTTCTGCAGAGCCTTAGTTACAAAAAAGTCCCTTGTGAGAAAACTAATCAAGAGGTCCTAAAAAATTGTTGAAAGCAGCTGGCTTTTCTCTTTCCTTTCCTGTTCTCATTCTGAGACCATGGTGTTCGACTCGCGCCAAGCAGACGACATCAAACGGCGTCCAGTCGCCTCATTTCAGTCCAGGTCGTCCTCCACCAAAAAAAAGTTCTTTCTTCTCAAAAAAGAATAAAAGACCCTGACCGACATTTTCTCTTTGCCCTTTCCTGCCAACTTTCACAGCCAGGCCAGTGTGAGTTTCGATCGCTGCTGCTTATTACCAGTGTAACATAACCTCGGCCATCACGTAGATGAGCTGCTGCAGCCTCTTGGTCCTTCCCATCATGCAGCGGACTTCCTCTCCATGACGACTGATGCTGATTTACTCGCAGCTTACCTAACGGCTCTGGAGGTGATGAGTGTGTGCCCCATGCAAAGTAGTCCAGAACGAGGTTTCACTGACTTTTACTACTTCCGGTAAGCGTCCTTAGTTTGAAAATAATTCTTTTAGTACCGAGAAATGCTATAAAAGGAAAAAGAAATGAAAGAATACGAAAGAAGCTCTGAGAGTTCTTTGACAGGGGATGTTCACTTGAAACACTATGTCTTTAGTTTAAAAAAATTGAAGGTGTGGAGAGAAGAGGAAATAAGTCCATTATATATATAAAAGCATATCTCGTGAGGTGTATTGACTATTGTAAAGTAAAGTCTGGCGACCCACTCAGAATACACTGTCCTGTGGGTCTTGGTCAAAACAGCCTTCAGAAGCTTGAAATATATTCTTCTTTTTGTCTTGTCTGATGTGGGAATATGCTGTTGTATGCATAATTACAGTGCGGCAAGACAAACTAATGAGCAGAGGTCTAAACAGAATTCGTTGTGTGATTGTCAAAGAGCCATTGTTCTATTCTTTGTAAAACTTCCATGGTGTTCAACGCTGGGGATGAAAAGTAGGAAAATGGAGGAAACGTGAGCAGAATTCATAAGACTGTGTGTATTTTTGCTCAATATTTTCCTGTTTGATGCTTAAATATGTTTGTTTGTTGTGTGACCTTTCATGCACAGGTGTTGAATGTCTTGTCTGATAAGGGCGCTTTCTGTGGTCCGAACTGTAAATCTTAGAAAACATTTTTATTCAAAATCAATTCCTACAGCCCGTACAAAGAGACCTGAGTGACTACTTGAATAAAGTTGTTCTGTTGGCATAAATCGCTTCTCTTTGAAGAATGTGAATGCTGCCGCAGGTACAGAGGTACAGGTGTTCCTCACAACACTTGGGGCGCACGTCACTGCTGCTACAGAGATAGAGACAGAGACAGAGATAGAGAAATAGCTCACACTATCAAAAAATATCCGCACACATCAATCGAATATAAAATTGGCCGGCATAGGTGGAATCAAGGAGTCATAAAATTCAAACAATGTGCTTTATTTACCTATGAGATAAAGAAACTAGCTCATCATAACTGTTTTGGCAAATGTTTTCAAGAGTTGGTATTATTTTTATTACCAAGGTAACAAGCGTTTGTAGAATGTCTTTACAATGCTCTTGTAATATATTTAAAGTATGTTAATTCTTACAATGTGTTTTAGTCTTCAGCCCGTGAGAGATAAAGACTTGCGGCAACTGAAGAGGTTGGGAGGCAAGACTGTCAGAGGGGTCATCAAAGGGTCATTCTTCTCACTAAATCCAATCTCATTCATCTCCTCAAATAGGATTAAAGAAATGCAACTCGTGTCTGCGCCTATCGAGCCCGTTTTATTAAAAAGATATAGAATCTGGAGTAGCAGGAAAGGGAAAACAAGAACCGAATTTTAGAAAATAAAAATTAATTTTTTTAGTTTTTCTTGGAAATAAAACAGGATCTCTGTATGCTCGTGGGATCGATCTGAGGCAGAATGTGGAGTGGGAGTGAGAATGAACTCATGATACAGGATACATGTGGCATATGAATACAGAATGGATAAAGATGACAAAAACTGTTTGGAGTATTCGCAAAGCTCTTGTCCAGACGCTGGATCGTAATATTGAAAAACAAAAATGTCTACAAGCCTGCTTTCTTTGCGATGTAGGAGTATGCTGAACAACAAACAACACGATGTATCCATTATTTTTGTGGTAAACCAAGTATTACTATCTAGTATTACCAAGGAACAAACTGCAAACAAAGGCTAAAAACTGAAATGATTTGTCAAGCTGAAGCTGCTTCTAGTCTGAAAGTAATGGACATTCATCACAACGAGCAAGGATTTTTTAATCTATTAGCAAAATTATTAAATGTAACTCACAAAAAATTTACAGAGCTATTTTAAAAAACTGATTTCATGAAAAGGTATTTGGAAAAAACTTTTGCACAAAATGTGAAAAGCGATTAAAAACTGAATTGCAAAGAAACCTCTGAAAATCGTCCATGCAGATTTTTTTTTAAAGAGATCATTTTTTCAGGGACAGTTGTACGAAAACTTAAAATACTTCAGAAACTTTCCTGCCTGAACACTGCAAAACTTCATTACTGGGTTTATCGAGGAAATATCGAGGATATCTAGAGAATTTGACTTGCATGTCCATCATCCGAATGTCTCCGTTTCTCGGGGATCCGATAAAATGTCAAATCTTTGAGGCACAAAAATCCTGTGAATTGGTTTTATAAAATCGTCTGATATTGTGCAAGCTGTCTCCTCACTTGGTGGTCTTTTCCCGAGGAAAGATGGAACCAGACAATAAAAAGGAAAGATACTCGAGAGACGAAACCAAAGATATTAAGCTTCGCAGATCAGTCTTCCTGTCCCTGGCATCGGGTCTCACATGTCAGTCCGGCGATTATTTGTAGGAAGACACTATTGTCCATGGGTGATGTGAGGAGGAGGGACAACTTGCTTTGCCGAGGTGGTTCACCGGAGCAAATTCACCCTGTGGTTCGCAGTCTCCGAGCAGCTGCACACAACAAGGTTCAAATGTCAATCCTAAGAGATGAGACTGTGAAATATTGCCATGAATTTTTTATGTGAAGCAATATATCAAAAGTTTTTCTTAAGAGGAAACTTGTGTTGCGAGCAGAGATCCCAGAGCAATATATTCATAAAAGATATCTTTGCTTTTCTGAAATAGTCTTGTATTTTACTTTTCAGTGACAGATATTAATGGCAATATTTTCCAATGCCCAGAAAAATGTTTTTAGAATAAAATCAAAACCGAAAATTTGTCAAAATTCGAAAACACTGCTCGATCAGTGACAATAAAATACACATTATCAAACTGATTTTATGTTTACCTTTCGTTCTACTACCACCTGGTGTGTTAGTATTACACTGCCTCAGACTTGTTTCCATTCAAGTCCCTGACTAAAACATTACATTCAACCATGCTTTACTTTACAACCTTTTTTTTAATTATACTAATGCAATGTTGATCAGTCTTTATTTAAAAGGAACTGAAACTAAAGCACATGATAGAAAAGGCTCAAGCGAATTTTTTTTATTTCTCCTGTGTTTTCTTGTTTAAACTAATGTTACAATTACCTGGAGTACAATCTCCAGTTTGTGAAGTTTTATGTGTTTGAGGATATTACTGATAGAGAACACGCTAATGCCTTGCAATTTAAAGTTTTTGTTTTCTTGTTCATCCTGAAATTAAGGCCAACATTTCCGTTGGGATTATATTCCCGTACCTCTGCAAGTCGCAAATAGTCAAAAATCATTGCCGGTAACTGGATAAAGGCTAATAACCTCAGCTCACGAAGTGGAGAGAATGAAAGAGAACTTTATTTTGTCTTTGCTGCTTCCGTCTTCTCTAGAAAAATTGTCGACTGAAACTTTAGGGCTTCTGAAGGGAAAGTGCCAGTAAAGGATCCTGTTGCTGAGGACGGTCAGAACCAAACAAGTCTTAAAATATTTTTTCTTCACAAGACATCATGTCTCTTCTCATTTTTAAGGGACTACTAGATTCCTAGCTGAAAAAATCCTTGGCAGTAATTATTCCTTAATAATACTTGTTTAGAGATTTGTTTTGTTTGTTGCTTTTTGGTGAGTTCAATAAAAATGATGCCTGTTAGTAACCCAAGGACAAAGTATTATTTTCTTGTTCGGAAATAAGTTTATTAAAGTTATCAGAGATACATAAAAACTGGAAATAAATTGTATTACTTAATGTTACATGCAAAAGTGCCAAGTGCATTGCAAATAGGATTGAAAAAGTTACTACCCCAAATAATTCATACAGATTAGAAAGTGTTTGTTATTTATCTACTTCTGTCCTCAACATCCTCAACTTGTGAAGGGTTATTGGGTCTGCTATTAGTCTTCGGCTTTGAAAAGAAGCTTAAAAATTTTTTTCTGAAAATGAAGTTTTAGAGTGCAAAAAGACATACTTATAAAGTGTTATATTTATAATATACCTTCATTTCACTCTCTCTACTTCTCCCACTTCACCCTGACATGTCTTTTCTCTACTTTGAGCTTTCTGTAATTAAGAATGTGTTAATAGTGAAATGTGTTTCAGCGTGTGATAAGGATTTGTAGAAACTGAAATATATCTTTCTATATAAATGTATTTACTGCATTAAGTAAACAATGTTTGGTTAAAATACACAATTTCAAGATTTTGAACTGTAAGCAAAAAAATGTTTTGGAAAAACTTACTGAGATGTTTACAAGTTTCGAACGATTATTCCACTTGAGTTGTCCAGGTGCAAGCTAGAAAGTCATTATATGTATACATCAATGTGGAAAGGACCTCAGCACACAGTATACATATCTACCTATTTCCACCTTAACTGTCGGTGAAGCTGGCTGAACTCGCGAGCAAATAGTTTATTACTCGCAGACAGTTTCAGAGCTGGAGGATATCCTGCCTTCCTCCTTAGTAGATTTACAATGTTGCTGTCTTTCTCTGTAATCCGGCTTCTCCATCTGGTCTTCCTGGCTATCAACTACAATTTCACCTCATTTCTGGACAAGCAGATTCATATCTCTTCGTGCTTGATACCCTCTGGCTTAGCTCTGTCGCTAGTTAAAACAAAACTACTTTTCTACTCCTCATTACTGTAGAAGAAACTTACGAAAAAAATAACTTCTTGAAGGATATCAGGATATTTTTATTCTTATATATTTTATTCGTTTTTTCCCGCTCTACGGTTGTTTTTCCTGATGATGTTTGTCCTCGCTGATAGCTGTAGCCTGGTTGCACGTGGGCCGTACCTGTGGGAGTGAGGCTGCAGGTGTAGGAGGGAAAAGTGTTTGGATGATAGTTTAATCTGGTCGAGATGATTTGTGTGGGCGTGTTTGTTTGCTTGTGTGTGTGTGTGGATATATTTCTTGGCCTGGTGCCACCAGTCAGCAGGACGCTGATTAATCCCACAGCAAGATCAAGAAGCAGCTTGTAGCAACTTCTGTGTGACCTCCCGACCTCTTGGTGTCTGGGTGTGACCTCATGCACTCCCCCGCTGTTGCCCAAGCACGAGTGAGTGCTGCTCAGTGTTGATGTTCCCCACAGGGCCGGTCAGGCAGACGCTGTCTCGCTTCCAGCAAGAATCAAGATCGATGGCTCATCGATTCTCTTTTCCTACTTCACCCGTGTAGCATGGAGCAAAAACTAGAGCACGTTCTCCTGCCTCCTAAATCCTGGACCTATCCTTTTCTTCTTCTTTTTATTTTGTTGTTGTCTTTTGTCCCTGCTTTCGACTCCCACTGACATTTCACCATCGTCATTTCTTTTATTTTTCTTCTGCTTCTTCTTTTATCGGATCGCATCATACTGAGCATTCGTAGGACCTGGTAGAGAGTTGTTTACAGAACACCATGTCAACTGTTCAGAAGTTACTATTTATGTTCCTCCAACGAAGCAAGAGATGTTACCGTCCACAGGGAGCAAAATGAAACATTCTCTTTTCTTCTCCCGTCTTTCCTTTTTTAACTTTTATGTTCCTTCGTTTTTTTATTTAAGGGACCTGAATGCCCACAGAGGCATCGGATTCCGTTTGTCCTCTCAGCCTTGAAGACAAATGAAAGGATTTTTGTGGTGGAGGTCTCCTTACACGAGTCCAGCCATCAGGGGGCGCGGCGACGTGTACTTATCAAAACACATTTACAATAAAAAGTGGGTATGGTTAGGTTATTCTTGAGCATGGCTTCAGAGCCCCTTAGTAAGGGATCTCCTAATCTTTAACATCAATCATCGTTAGCCTACTCACTTTCCCAAAGACAATGTAAAGCAGGATTCAAAATGTCCTGTAAAACTTTCTGCTGTCGTATTTTAGTATCAATGCTGACTAGACTTGATGTCCGGTCATTTACCACGATGTTGTCACGACTAAATTAGCTCGTCCAATTAGAAAATGAAAATTAATATGAACATTAGTCTTGAGTTTTCAAATAATAAATGTATTCCATCAACATCAATATCTTTTACAATCGCCGCGAAAGGTTTTCTCCATGAAAATTTCACAAGAACGATAACTCATGTCTCGTGCTTCCTGGCGAGTGCCTGGACACTAACAAACAATCTGTCGTCCTGGCGACAGCTGTGGACCAGTTAGTGACTCATTAGGGGGCGCTGTTGTGGTAAAAGCGGCTGCCGCAGTCACGTGGTCCATGGCACGTATTTGGGATTGTTTCCAAGGGCCGTAACTATGGACTGGAAGTTGGATACCTAAGATGACAATCAGCCCTTGCTCCCGGATATTATGTGGCCTGCAGTCTTTGTAATGAAGTAAACGTTATGAAACATAACTCTTGGATTATGTTATTATTTCCCCTGTCCCATGCTCTTAAAAGTCACGAGACACCATAGTGCGAGCTAAAGTCATATTAAGAATAAATTTCATAAAATGTCAGAGACAAGGTCCTGATGGGACAAAGTCGAGTTGCACTGGAGACTGGTGACAAAGACTCGCTCTCATGACCAAACATTCACAACAGCTTTGGGGCTGATGCACTTTAACTTCATGGCTTCGACCCCGTGAAGCCATCTTGGAAGTGGGGTCATGTAATTATGCGAGCATTGTCTGAGTAATTGAGAAGCAAATTCTTCAAATCTTTGGAGAAAGGGAAAAAACTTTTAAATAGCCTTTTGGGTGTTTAAGCATGCTCGAGTTCCATTTTCTCTTCTCATTTGCTCCTCATGGGTACAGTTCGTCAATGCATCTTAATTTGCAGATGTGGGCAGATGCGGAGGAGACAGTTTTTGCTGTCTTTTTTTCTAGAAGCGTCGTCGGTTCTGTGGAGTGAAGCAGTTTTTAATGTTTGCGGGAGAGTACACGCGAGAATACACGAAAACGGCAGGGAGAGAATTACCTCATTATCTCAGTAATTGAGTGTTCGCCAGTGACGTCCCGTGTGACGTCATCAGTCGGCTGTGCCCTCGTCGTCCCACGGTGACTTCTTCGTCTGGGACGGTATCACCGTCATCTCCACATCAATAAACCCCGGGTGGCGGCAACAGGAGACAGACGGTCAGGCGTCAAAGGTCGAGAGTCAGGGGACAGCTGATGGGAGACGGTCACTGGAGGCATGAGGCAGACACACATCCTGGCATTTGTCTCGTCATCCACTGCGTCGTTACGATGGCTGAGTCTCGTGCCACGTGTTAACCCCTGACTTCGTCGCCAAATGTTAGAATATGCGGAGTATCCGTGAGGTTCCCTCCCGACCCCAGACGGGAATAGCAGACGACTGTTGGCAGCAGAGCGAGTGGATCGATCAGTGTTCGCATGTACGTATTCATGCATAAATGCATTAGTCACACACACACACACAAACACACAGGAAAAAAAAAGACAAAAGACAGACAGCATGAATCCTGTTTTGTTGGTGGGTGGGAAGTGAGGTTGACATTTGGTTGTTGAATATTATCGTATGGCAGATGAATTGCATGATACTAATACGATACCAATACTAAATCTCCCTTCCCCCGCTTCACACATTGCGACGAGGCAGTCCATGCAGCACTTGTCTCAAAAAACCCTCAACCTTAATGTTTTATTTAAAAATAAATATTATATTGAATTGTTTGCCCAACTTTAATAAGAAACAGCTTTTTTCTCGCCATCCCTCAGATTCGTAAGACGAGTTGTTTCCCTCCAACACAACTTCTCGAAAGCACATTAACAATTTGACAAAGCTTCTTGTCCCCGGGGAGCTGGATGCAGCGTGTGAATCCCTGCTGTGGGAGATGTCCATGGATGCTGCTCGCATCTGCCTGATTGCTGTTGTTTTTCTCTCCTTTTTTTCCCCGGAAAATTGCGATTATTATTTTGTTGCTGCTTGTGTGACCTTTAGAGATGGACACATTCTGAAAGATGTTTACTTTTCTCTACGGTTATACTGGAGACAATATGTGTATAATATATGTCTACACCAACAGTTAAACCTTGTGTGGGTGTTTTGGACTAATACAACTGTTTTTCATCCATTATGCTATATTTTGAACGATTTGAAGACTGAGTGGACCTCAGACCACCAGCAGGAATGCAAGAGGAGGGATTCGCTGTGGTTTGGTGCAATCTGTGCTTCTAAGCCAATCATAAGATGCTGACTCACTTAAAACATTTAAATAAAAGTCTATGAAGCTGCTAATGACAATTAACAGGATTGTAGAGTGTCTTTCCTAGCTCCACCGTTAGCGGGTCAAAGTTCGCGATGTGAAGGTTTAGTCAGGAATGGAACAATCTCACCTGACCCACCTTACACAAACACACCACGCGATCGAAAAACAAATCAACTTCTAAATGGTGACTGGTCACGTGACAAACCAAGTAGTAAGCTGTATGCACGTGCTGACCACAACCACCAGATTTGTAGCTTTGTTTGGCACTGGCTGTCTGGACACAGCTCGTCCTTGGTCAGTGCGCCCCGGGAGAGAGAGAAAAAAAAAGACCGATCATCTTCCCGGTAACACGAGACTTTGTTTTGATGTCAGCTCTGTTTATATCCGGACTAGCTACTGGTTATCCAGACAGCAGCAGCAGGAGAGGGGGAAGAAAAGAGGAAGGTGGAGTAGCGGAGAAACGGTCATAAAAATAGGCCCAGCGGAGAATTATGCGGTTTCCTGAGTTTCTCGGCGGCTGTGTGATCCCCATCCCTTACCTGGACAGCGGCAGGTATTTTCGATCTCATTATCAGGATTTATAGATGTGGCTCCGACATTTTACGTACTCGGAAACACCTACAGGTTCAGAGAGGAGAGCTGGGTGGATGAGCGAGCGAGTGTGGATGAGTAAATGAGTCAGGAACTGAGTTATTTAGACAGGAAGCCGGCAGGAGCTGAATGAAAACTAAGATGTATTTTTCATCGATTCTGGGGTTTTGCTGTTTGTTTTCAAGCCTCCCTTAGCCGCGTATATTGGAACTTAGGCTGACCTCTGCAACGATGTTTTCGTCCACAACACCCAAGGTCAAGGCTGGACAAAGCACGTGACCTGCGATCAGAGATAACACGCGCAGCAACTGTCCTGAAGCTTTTTGCAAACGGATCAAGTTGTCTGGTTTCTGGGTTGAAGAGGTTTGTGCTGTCGGCTCCTGAGCTGATGGAATCATCTTGCGAGCATCAAGCAAGGAAATCAAAGACAGACATTGATGTGGATAACAAGGGAGATGATGATAACAAACGATAAGGTTCAGCTGCAGCTGCCACGCGCTGGGGTCAAAGTCCAGCAGTGTGATGAGGCTATGGTCATTTCATCGGAATGATTCGAATGTAGAATTGTATTTAAGCACACCACATGAATCCCATCTTTTGTGATTTATGTAATTGTCCAGGAAGCAGGTGACAGTCGAGCTAGCTGAATGTTTACACCTAAGAATCAGCTAAAACTCGTTTTTTACAAGATTTTCACTGAATGCTTGACATCAGCATCTGGTTAACTCGACTCCATCCTGCTCAAGATCGTTTTATATGACCTGACTTTCCAGTTTACCGAGATATATGACGATAAAACTTCTCCGACGTTGATGTCCACTTGAGAACAAAATGAGATTCGTTCTTCATTTCTTCAAACCTGGTCTCGGCAAGTTTCTACGATAGCCGTTCACAGTTTAATCGTTTGAATATTGCTAAATGAAAGTTTGATATATACTTTGAGTAGGTTTATATTAATTTAGAAAATTTGAGCAGTTCCCTTCCGTGGTATTTCCGCCTCTGCCTGTTCTTAGTATCTATCCTAAGTTCATCTACTTCAGTCAGTTGTCCTAAGGTGAATATCTCCTATTTGTAGGTAGTCTGTGTTACATTGCTGCCACTAGATAGACAGGTTCCTCTGATATTGCTGTAACGAGCCTCGTTTTGATGGCCTATAAGACTGGAGTGGTTACTGTGCTTTTTTACAGATTTATGTCTTCATAAATTGTCATGTCTGGCATCTGATAGAAAAACAAGCTTCTCTTTATGTTTTATTTCAAAGTTTTCGAAACTTAGTTTCTTAGAAACTTAGACAACTTAGTTTCCTCGTGCAAAACATTTATTCTCCCCTTGATAATATGATAATATGAAAAAAAGTAATCTAAGGTTTATAGTCTTCAGTTTTATGGGTCCTCAGTCTTACTTGCACTCAAAGGCCGGAGGTAGTTGAGTTGCTTTCAAAGGACATTCAAGAGACTTCGCCAAACCATTAGCTGTGGTTCACAAGAGCTGTGGCTCGAATTCAGAACCACAGGAAGGCAAAAAATAGGTTTACCATCTGCATAGATGATGGTGCACATGATGCCTCTGGAGGGTCAGAAGGAGGGGGCGAAGAAAAGGACAAGGGGGAGGTCATAATCAGACGATCTGTGTAAAGTGTCCTTGTGTTGTTTACTCGAGCTTTGAGCACTGGTTTGGATTCTGTGGCGGGAGACAAGTGTGTGTGTGTGTGTGCGCGCACGTGTAATGGAACGTGGAGAGAAAGAGAGTGCAGATACAAAAACAAAAAACATTAAACACTGTGTCGTTCACAAAGCTTCTGCTGGCTTCAGAAGAATGAAATGAAATATATGTATACAAATTCCCATTATACACCCTTTTCACAAATCATAAATAATATTTTCTCTGGAGGTTATGAACTTGCTACATTATATTACGCATTATTGTGATTTTGTGGATTGCATAAACATTAACAACAACAATAACACACAAGAGAGAGAGAAAGAGAGAGAAGTGTAGGAAAAGAATCGGACATATATAGAGACAGACAAAAGAAACACCCAGACAGTGAAGAAAAGAGGAGACAGAGACAGAAGGAAGAACAGCGAGAGAGACAGAGACTATTTTCGTGTGTTTACTCCAGCAGATGGAGGTGCAGACGTCATTCAAAAGATTCCTGCTGAGCGCGTGTCACTTGTTTTCATTGTGATTTCAGGATGAGGCTGATGTAAACATCATTATTACGGGGAGATAAGGCAGCTCCCGTCAGGCCACAGACGGGTGGAGTGATACAAGATACAGGACATGAGGCACATGTCACGTGCCAGCTGCTCGTCTGAGGAGGGTACGCACGCACACAAACTCGTGGGTTTTTTTCTTTTGTTCGTTTTATCACCGACTCATTCATTTTCGTTGTTGCATCTCTCTCTCTCACACACATACCACACACACACTCTCTCTCTCTTACTTTCAGCATAAACTCGTCTCAGACATGTTTCCACATGATTTGTTATTGACAATCTATAACCAGTGTTGATGTGACAACATCATTACCTGTCCTAAAGTTGTTATCCACGTGACTGATATTAAATTCGCAATCTCGTAAAGTTGTAGCCTGTCAGACATAAAGTCTGATATAAACTCACACTGACATCTTAATTAATAAGTTAACTTACAATGTGATTCGTAGGTATATCAAGATATGCACGTGCGCTCTCTAAACCTCCCCGATGTTGACAAGATGTGGACAAGATATGTTTTAATGAAAGTATTCCTAAATGATACAAATAGTTTATATTCGAAATGATTTCAATATTTTAATCAGAATGTTTTACATTCGCAGGTGCAGGATCCTGAAGACTAAAGTCGTTGTGGAACGTCTGTGACGTGGATGCTACCCTTCAGAAGGGAGACAAGCATTCGGTCTCTGGCCGTGGAGTCGACGACAATGGCGACCTCGTTGCCGACGACACTGGGGATCGTCAACAGGACTGTGACGGACTCAGTGGTCGAGATGACACCGGAAGAACAGCACGTGGAAAATCTCTTTTACATCGCCAGCAGGATCAACGACCTTTACCTCTGGGCAATCTTCGCGCTGGGTTTCCCAGGCAACTGTGCAGCCATAGTAACCATCGTGCGCATGCGCTCTATCGGCACCTTCCCCATTTTTGTGGCCTTGCTGGCTGTCATGGACACGATGGCACTGTCCGTCAAACTCTTGTTTTTCCAGCTCCTGCGACGCCAGGTGGATGTCGGGTCAAGCGGGTGCAACCTTCTCAGGTTACTATACTACAGCTTCCTTCATTTCCATGCCTACATATGTACTTATATACGTAGAAATGCTCGCATAAGTAACCCATGAAATTATGCCGTATTTGTAAACTCGAACTAAAAGTTAATTTAAAAATCCTCATAAAAAGTTAGTCCAGAAACATTCAGTCGTTGGGGGGATGCTTTTCTGATGTATAAGCAACTCGAAAAATATATTCCTAGAAACTTTAAAGAGAGCTACAGTTGAGTGACAGACCGTGTACAAGAAGAGAAACAGCAGGAGAAAAGCACCCAATACAAAGTCCTTACACCTGCCATTCCATCACTCAGGATCAAGTGTCTCGAGTCTAGGCAGAATGCACTGTAGTAAAATGTTTGTTTAGCGAGTATAGGATATAAATGGACCTCTTCCTCGTACAGGGTGTAATCATTCAGGCGTAAAAAACAAAATTTAGCAATATATTCGTGTGTCGTCAGCTCAAACACTTATACAACCAATATCGGAGAATGTTTGTATGAAATAAAAACTTTTAAAGCTGTTAGAAAATTCTCCATAACAAGCAGGGACTCAGGCATTACCGAGGGCTTAATGGACACCTGCTGACCGCTTTAGGCAACAACATGGACGTTTGCTGAGCCAGTGACGTCAGCAACACGTTCATCGAGAAGCTTCCACGTCGATCCTGAGACACAAACAAATAAATTGCTGACCTCGCTGCACGTCGCCAACAGTTCGCACACCGGCATGTCGGTGTTATTATGAGTCACACCACCTGTCATTATGTTTACAGTCTGTTTCTCACGCAACAGATCGTAGCCCTCGACTGCTCAGCAAGGGGTTGAAAGGTCAATTTTCAGTTTTTACGACTGATTGTTACACCATCGCTGTGGTGTAAATGGTGTTGAAAAATATATTGGCTCCGTGGAGTCAAACACCTGTCCGAAGTCTTTCAAACAGACTTTTGAGTAAGTAAGAGAGTAGTTAAGAGAGATGATGTCTGGAAAGCTGCGCAAAAGGAGGGTTAACTGACTTTGTAGAAACTTCGATTTGTGATTTTCATCACGAATACGACACAAACACGTGAGTGGTTTACCAGGATGAAACATAACAGCAAAGAATCATCCTCCCTGACTGCAGGTCAGCGGCTCCAAAATGTCTTTACAGTCGACATAAGTGTATGGACCGGTCTCTTGCTGTCCGTACTTCACACTAATAATAATAATAAATAAATGAAAATATTTGTAAAGTGCTCATAAGAAACATGCTCTTAACAAAAAACGAGAAATAGGCAACATACGAGGGGCAGAAGGACAAACAACATGTGTACCATGGAAGGATAAACAACAGCACCAATGATGACTAAAAAAAAAAAAAATACCGAAAACGCAAAGGGGAACCAGGTAACAAGGCTAGGCTTTATGTTCGCAGATGTTACACAATGTAAAGCCATAGAATGTGACACATTAGTCAAACACTTGGTGTTTCCGGGTGCTGCGCAATGCTATACGATTTAACACAATTTTATAGGATACGATACGATGTATGACGATATTACACGATACGATGAAATTCGATGAGACACAACTTTGTTATCGTCTGGGATAGATATGAAGGGTACCTGTCATGTTCACTTGTTTTTCTTTGGGTCTGCTGCTGTCATCAGTGAAGGAGTTGGTATCTAGAACATTTGTTTCTCGGGTGTCAGCGTGACACCGATCCAACCAATTAACACTTAACCCAATTCGATTTACTGTCTTTTCTTTCCTAAGAAGCTCATTCACATTGACCTGACACACAGCTCAGCTTCAGTCACGTGGATGCCCAGCCTCAGACCAGCTCATTGTAATTACTCGTCCATGAACTCGCCCTGCAAGACGAGCGTTCCGCATGGGAGGCTGGAGTCGCACATTAATTTTGCAATATGAAGGATCCAATTTAACATCCCCTAATTAGAGATGTGAGAACTAATGATATGATGCCTGTGATTTATAGCTTACTGGTCTCATTAACTGTCTGCTGTGTCAGCAAATATTTCACGCGCCATCATGCATCTCGACATCTCTGCACTCAACTTGAATAGTGCTGACTAACATACAAACTTCTCCTCAAACATTATTCTGTCCGAGAGCTGCTGACAAAAAATTTGCTTTTGTGGATAATTTTGGTTCATAAATCTTTACGACGGTTTGTCGGCGGATGTTAAAACTGCAGCAGCTGCAGAAAGCTCTAGAAAGAATTCTATGCACGATTATCAGCGTTGCTGCTTCCAAAATGGCCAACTGGATCGTTGGCTGGCCTGGGAGGCTCCTTGGCGAGAAGAGAGAAGGAAGACATACGTGGGCAGCCGACCGAACCCACTGTGATCGATGGATGGCGGCGAGGAGTGTCTGCTTTTAATATCTCGCCATCAATCAGTATCGGGTGTTCGCTAAACAGCTCGGGCCGGCGGTCAGACCGACAATAGAAGCACACAGGCAGAGGTAGGAGGCGTCCGTGCTCGAAATTATGCACGTGACCAGAGCAGCCGTCAGACGTGCACGCGCCAATTCTCTCTCACTCTCGCGTTAACGAATATTGATGTGCTCTTGAGCTCAGCGATACGTATCGATGCATCCATGCATCCACCCATTGATCGTATCGCGTTTCATCTGAACTATCCATTGAATATTGAGCCTATCCCGATTTCATTTAAGCTATCCTTTCATGCTGGTCTATCCACCTGCTAATCCTATTCCATTTCCTCTAAACTACGACAGAGGCGTGCAAACGTGGATAGTTTATGCATAGTTACTGTAACTCAGCATGGACGGTTAGGTAGTCAAAGGTTTATTTTTGAATTAAACCCGATCATGGCTTTGTGTCCTCATTCACCGAGAGGAAAGAAAGGGGAGTCGACAATAATTTCTAATCTTTCTGAAGACGGTTTGTATCAAAAAGAATCGCAATTTGTAAAGAGAAAACCAGATTCACCGAGTGAACTTCCCGTTTCTATGGTTACAGCTTCCTGGGGAGCTTCACGGCCAGCTACAGCTCGTGGATCCTGGTCTTCATGGCGCTGGAGAGGTACGTGGCCGTGCGCTTCCCGCTCAAGATCACCAACGGCAGTGGCGCGCGCAAGACCGCCATCGTGCTGGCCATCGTCGGTCTTGTCATCGCCCTCATCTTTATTCCCACTCTGTGGGTCTACGACATCCACGACATCGAGGGGATTCTTCAATGTCGGGTACACGCGCGCGGACACACATGCATGCACACTTCTCTTACATCTGCCTTGTAAATCCCCTTCCTGTTGACAATGTGATTGTACACGATAATTTACTGTTTGCTCTTTTTCTTTCTTGTCTGATGATGATGATGCACAAGTGCAACGCGCTAACACACACACTCACACACTTATGTCCGTTGCTGTCTTTCTGTGTGTGCGTGTGTGTGTTTACAAACACAGGTAAATACGTTCCCACAAGGGTTGCATCTGTACATAAACTATCATTAAAGTGCTATAAAAACTTACCGAGTTTATCTCGCATCGCAGCATCATTCAAACAGATAATCAGATAACGGGTGTTTTCTTACCTTGATGTTTCACATGAGGAGGGAGTGTAGGCTTATCTGTTGTTCCCACCTTTCTCGTCCTGTTCCCCAGGTGAAGCCTCGTTACCTGTACTTCATGACCAACATCTTCTACTGGATCTCGACCGCGGTGTACGGACTGCTGCCCATCTTCCTCCTCAGCATCTTCAACTGCCTCATCGCCCATCAGATCCGTACTTCCTTCAAGGCCCGCAAAGTCATGCGCAACCTGCAGATGGAGCCACTCAACAGTTCCTGTGAAGTGCCGCTTCATCGACAGGTAAAGCCAAAGATCACCCTCACAGCAACAGTTACTTTGTAATCATCCTTTTAGGCTGAAGAAATGCATGAATTTAGAACATTAAAAGGTTTTGGTCAGCTTCGATAACAGACGACACTACGGACAATTTCTTTAGAAGAATGAGTTAAAGGTAAGGTTACCTGTCCTATGGGGAGCGAACAGCGAGTGGTTCACCGTGTACCTCGCATGGGTTGTGGGAGGAGAAGCCTGATACTTTTGCTGCCTGTTACTTCCCTGATAAATCACTAACTTATTGGCAGGATGTTTACTGTGCTGACATGATGAAGACTTGGCAACATGAAGGTATAGATGCCACATACACAAAGTCTGTTTTATAGATGGCACCGTAGACATATAAGTACTTAACGATAGGTCACGGTGGTGGCATTGTATGCGACATCAGGTCACAGGAGGATGGAACTCACTGTTTGCCGGAATGGCCTTTACCGAGGGTCACATGACTCTAACGACAAATGCACAGGTCAGCAGATGACTCGGTGACTAGTAGGTGACCTATGCCCCTCAACCTGTCTGTCAGCTGCAAGGCTTGGCAAGTTCGTGGGGTACCTTGGTCTCACTTCCCTCGGGGTTAGATTTGCGTTTTCAGTACACATACCCTGTCTGCCATATATCTGACATTGGCCTTCTCTAAGGCCTGTCTTGTTCTGACTTACAGACATGTCAAGTCCCGACATTCAGGTTTGGTTTGCCTCAGATCCATGTCAAGCATTAGTCAGGCGGTTTGACGGTGACTCGTGACCTCGTGCTATTTTTTTGCACTCGCATTCTTATTGAATTTTGATTTTGGTTAAATTTTATACCTCTAAAAATATTGGATATACAAGAATAAATCTTTTTTACCAGATTAGTTAGGAAAAGATTCTCTAGTCTAGGTCTCCACAAAATTATTTCCCCGATGACCTTTTCTCTCTTTAGGGGAGGTAATTATAAAGCGAGGGTAGGTCTTTGCCCTGAGGAACTCGAGGACAAGTGTCTTGTTTACAAAATTAGAAGGCGGTGTCTAGACTCTGCAAATGTTTTATCCATGAAACAGTAGTTATAAAGTGATGTCTAAGGAGTCTGGAGAATAGTAACAAGTTGCGATTTTTTCTGTTCCTTTCGAAAGATATTTCGTCTTCCTGGATTTTCTTTCTTTTGATTAGAAAAAATTATTCTAATCTGTTGTTCTCTGTCGTTACTCAGTTTGTGTCGGCTATGAATGATAATGTATGGATGAGATTACAAGACTCCGCGTGGATGACATCCTTCAAAAGTCCAGAAGCATCCATATTTACATGAAGCGTCTTAGACCCATTCTTAATTGGGCAAAGTTCCGATGATCAAATGTTCAAAGTGCCCTAAAGCTCCTTTGTAATGAAAAATATAATCAGAAATATACTAGGAATGTTACTCGCATTCAAATTTGAGCTTAGCATGTTGAATAAAGTTCTGTCCCGAAGTTCGCCCTAAGATACTGGTTTCCTGCGACTTTCACATATAACTATGCCGAACTTGGTCAAACTATCGATGACCTTTGCCCCGTTGAGAAGAAGGTTTTATTTTTACATTCAGACAGCAAAGAGATTTATCAAAGTAATGCTATTTGCCCCTTACCAAACCCCGTACGCCTTCAGGCTGGACAAGGTCTGGCATTGCATCAGGTTTTCTTCGAAGTACGAAGTAATTAATCTGCTTGGCGATACAGAGAGGAGAGTCCAGGCATTGCAAGACAGGTGCCTGGGGAGGCTGCTCCTGGTCTTGTACAGGGAACATGGTCGCCACACTCACAGGCCACCAGAAACGCCTTCCTGCAACAATGAAGCAGTGCAAGCTGGTCTAGCGTGGCCATGTTACCCGGCAAGACACTAAATCGAAAACTTCCAGGTACCTTGAAGTTTCCAGCTACCTTGAAAGGGGGTGGACACCAGGGTGGTGAGAGGAAGAACTAGCCTGAGTCAAGAAGTGGACCTGATCACTATCGTCCTTCAGGAGTGTCGCGTTCCACCCCCAGCGTCGCCGGAAGTACGCTCACAGCCGGCCAGACACGCACAGACACTCGGCCGGAGGCAGTCAGCGACTTACCTCTCGAACCCGTGCACGGCACAAACCACGACAAAAGACGGGGAAAACGATACAAGCACGCAGTTTAATAAAAATATAAACACGAATACACGTACACACCCCCCCATAAAAACCAGATAAAAAATACACCTACGAGCACTCGTCAAAAAAAAAAAAAAAAAAAAAAAAAAACAACTGGGGACTGCCTCCCCGCAAAGAAAGTTACAAATGATATTCACACGCAGCAGAAAGAAAAAAAATACAAAGTATACGGCGACATAGCACAGTCAAGTGTCCGCTCAAGGTGTTCACAGAACCAGTGGTGCCACCCCCTCTCCCTCTGGACCAGCTGTCCAGCTGACCTCACTCCCTCGTCCGGGTAGACCTTGGTCACGGACTCCCTGCTCGTCGGCCTCCACCCTAGGTGCTCCTCCCGATGGCTAGGCCGTACACTGGCACAGCAGGGTCGCGCACACGCGCTGACGAGGCGATGATGGCGCAGGGTCGACACCATGGCGGACAGTCACACAAAAGAGGACGACGACACAGATGAGGAGCAGAAAACGTCCAGCGAAATCACGACTAAGTAGAACACGGAGAAGAAGTAACACACGTAGAAGAAAACAAATGGAAGCCTGTAGAAAAACAACAATTCATCCAGTCAATCATACGGCACTCCAAACATTTCTCAGTTTCTAAAAACACCCTTGTACACATACACATCTATGACCAACCTGGTCACGAAACCGCTCGCTCTCATACAAATACAAATACTTTACCGCTAGACAAGCGGCCCTTAACTCACAAATTCATACATGGAAAAACGGGTGCGTGCCACACGCGACGCGACCCGGCCATTACAAATTCTAACCTAACATTGAAAAGCGACATGTCTTCCACTTAAAACCATAAACATAGTTGCAACATATAAAAATCAGCGCATTAGCACTCCAACCGAGAACTAAGGGCTCTATAAACTAGAATAGAGTGGAACTCAAAGAAATAGACTCTGCTCACCCAAAACGGCTTGTGCTACGACCCGTCGGTCAGCTGCCCTCCACAACAGGAATGTCAGAAACTTTTCCGTTGATATCCGCGGACACTTTCCATACGAAGCCCACACGGTTTGGGTAAAACTAAAACGGCGCAGCCTACACTGCCCGGCCCACACTGCCCACAATGGCCCGGCCTCCCGCCGTCCTTTCCGACACAAAACGCTCCTCTCTCCATAGAGCCCAGGTCAGAACTGCCACGAGGGACGCTGCTTTCTGGGTGTCACTACCTGTCGCCCAGGGGCTGTGACCAATCGCCAGCGCCCACGACACCCAGCCTACGCCAAGGCGCGTGAACGCTTTTCACGCCAAAACCTTGGACAGGGAAGGGAGGGGTCCGAACAGTGCACCCCCAAAGCTCCCACCGGCAGCACACAGCACTCAAGCCGACGTCACGTGACGTAGCAAGAGTGTGACGTAAGGCACGGCTACGGTCAGCGGGAGAAGGCCTTGACCTTTTCCCCGCGAACTGAACAAAAAACAGCCGTCAACCGTCGTCTGCTGTGAGCTGCCTACTGGAACAGGAGCGTCCCCAGGCGCTGACAGAAAGGCCGGAATCATGACACGCGACAAGGAGTGAGTGGTGGTCCTTGTCAGGTGCAGCCTCTACCCATGTACCCCACACAACCCCAATGTCGGGTACCAGTCAAGAAACCAATGACCTTTCTAGTCTGGGAACACAGGAAGTGTGAGGTGCTGTGAGCAAACTAAGCCTACTTTATCCAACACTGAACTGCAGATTGATGGAGAAATCACTTGAAATACAACCCCTCTGTCATGCAGGAAGCTCTCGGCAGTCAGAGAATCAGAGTAGTTCCTAATAGATTGTGTTACTTTAATGATTTAGCAGCAGTTAATTCAGTTTAAATGTTATTGAACCTCCTGTATGTTTTATTTTTATTTCTTTGTTCTTGTGTAAACTGCTTTGATCTTTCTCTCTCTGTCTCTTTCTGATCGTTTATCCGCGTGCAAATGAATGCGTGTGAGCTTTTTAAAAATAAAAAATGATGAAATAAAAAGTTTCAAAGAGAAATGCTTCTTACAGCCTCTTTAGCTGTTAACTGCAAGCTTCACTTTACACCAGAATTATCAAAACAAATAAATCACCTGCATGCGTGGGTTTCTAGAGGTATGTTATGCATTTTTGTGTATTTTCGTTTCGTGTGCATGTTTATTTAATTGGAAAAATAGACGTTGATATATCCTGAATTCTAGGCGTAAGCCATGACGATAAGGGTTGTGGGATTTTCTCTGTCAACAGAGGCCTCCGCGAAACACACATGCCATCCAGATGCAGGTAAAACGAACGACAACTCCTTGTCTCCTTGTGGTGCTTCTGTCGCACTGTGCATTCTCGCCCTTTGGGCTTGGGTGGCCTTATTCTGTGGCTGTACTATCCAACATACATATAAATCTTGTCCTTGCCTTTACTCGTGGAGTCTAGTCGAGGGTGTGTTTGCGTCTCGCTGGATGACTTTGTGGGCACGCTGTACTGTGTCGTCATGGAAACGGGAGTAACAGTCCTTTGTAAACGTTTCAGTTTGTCGTTACCAGAGCAGACACGATCCTTCTTCAATTGCAATTCGTTCTCTCGTGACCGCACGAGATGACCGAGGAAAAGGAAATAAAAGTGATGTGCATGACCTAGAAATTCGTCTCGACGATCGATGTCCCTGCTTCACTTTAACCACTAAATGTGTCGTTAGTGAGGCGGATCCCTGCTTCCGTCCGACTTCCACCAGGAAAGTGACTTCATTCTGAAGGAACAGCGGTTCAGCTAATCTCCGTAGCAAAACCTCCCTTTCCTTTAACTAATTGCCGCCAGCTAATGTGTTTTTTTTTTTACTTTGTTGTTCATGTTTCGTGTCTTTTGGTGTAATGTGATGGCTTGGGCGTGTGGTGGTATTCTGTTAATTTGCTTTGCGACCTTCATTTTTGTATTTTTAATAAATGCTTCTAAAGATCTACCTCTATCTGCTGTCAAACTAATTAATGTTCTGTATAGATTCTTATTATTAATTGAAATAGTAGAATGATATGACAGTAATATATCTCTCTATGTTATTTATTTCAGTTTGTGTCGTTAAGTCGTTTATTTGTAACAATTGTTATTGTTGTAATCATTCATTACTTCACAAAATTTAATTCCCCATTTAATACATGTAACTAGCAATACTTCCCGAATATTACCAATCAGTATTACACAGTTTTTCTTTTACAGCTGGATAAAATTGTGTTCTTTCTCTTTCAAGATGTAACCGGTACCTGTGTTAGCTCTTTGTAGTACAGCCCACGTGTTTGTCAGTCGCCCCGTAGCTTGATAAGTAATGTCCACTGTTTCACGGCCGGAGTTTTGTGGGCGGAGATTCTGGTTTTAATATACATGCGAGATTACGAGAGGAGGAAGGGAGAGCAATATGAAAGAACAGACTGACCAGACTCAAGAAAAATGAAGAAATATGAACCCATAAATTGTCGCTCCCGCCTATCCCTACACACGAACGTGCACACACACACAATTTAATAACTCACAAAGCTTTCAAAAATATAGCGCATTTAAGGCTGATGAAAAAAATCCCGACCATTTCATTATTTACAGCTTGACACCGAATGGATGCTGTTTATCAATGTGTGAAAATATTCTGATTTCTGATTTCTTATGAGAAGAGTAAACACTGGTATTATCCGACTGCTGCCAAAGCTCTATTAAGGTGTCAAACAATACACGAAAATACAGCTAATACAATGTGAACAAAGTAAAAATAAAAGAAATAAAAGAAAACTATAAAGTTGAGTGGAGAGTTAATAATAGCTACAGGAAAGGTTGGTGACAAACGAAGGAGGCGGTGTCAGAAAAAAGACAAGAAGAAATAGAACAAACAGAGAAGAAAAAAAAGATTGCTGTGATGAAGGTCGGTCGGCTGGTTGGTTGGTTGATTGGATGGTTGAATGGTTGATTGACTGGTCGGTTGGTCAGCATCAGAGCATAGCGGGGAAAGTAATGGTCACATGAGGATGACAAACACGCAATGATAAACATAGTAAGAACAGATCACTGTGATGTGTTTGACGAGCTACCTTTGCTAATGTTGCAGGTGAACTTGATGCTGCTGTCGGCGACCGTCGTCTTCGTCATCCTGACTCTGCCCATCAGCGTGTACTTTGTGGCGGAAGTGCACTGGAATGTGGGGACACATGGCAGCCAAGGTGGGGCCATCAAATTCCTGTTCCAGCAGGTCTCCTACGTGCTGTGCGACTCCACGCACGCCGTCAACTTCTACCTGTACTTCCTGACGGCCAAGCGCTTCCGTCACCACTTCCTCCGCCTCGTCACCTGCAAGGGTTGCAGCTGCCGACGTACCAACTGCCCTTTGACCCTTTCCTGCACCAGTGGCTGTTGCTGCTGCTGCTGTTGTTCCAAGAAGGCCGAGTCTGAGGACTTGTAGCGTGTCACTGTGTAGGGATGGTTTGTGAGTTCTGTGAAACCTTGACAGAAAGGCTCACCTGTTCCATGGTGGTATGAGAAGACATTCAGACATGGGAGGAAAATGATCGAAGATAGGGGGATATTTCTCCAGACAACGGGGTCCATGGATGTATAGGATGCGATTAGTTCAACTGGACTTTGAAGGTGTGAATTTTTTTGTGTTCGGCATGCCGACTACCTTGCAGGGCCTTAAGTGTGTGACCGTTTCCACTGGCCTCTGGAAGCTATGGCTTAAATCAAGAATAGTGTTCTGACATGTGAATATATCGGAGGAAATCAGAAGAAAAGGAGGGAAAAGAGTGCGATATACAGAATGAAAATCTAATAACACCGACTTCACGATATGCTGACAAACACCGCCATCATGATGTACTAACATGAAACTCGATAAACTCCGACATCACACACCATCAATACTCTCGTCGTTATCATTGTTCATCTTATTATTGTCATTATCACATTCTTTTTAACTCCATCTGATTTCATATGGAGTGGATGCCTGAAGATGTTCATTTCAGTGATTCCACACTCCAACAAAAAGAATGCAGAAGACTATAGTCTGCTTCATTAACTTCGCTCTACAGTTTGACATTTGCTGAAGAACATTTGACCAGCCTGTCACGTGACTCTTTCTGGCTGACAGGTAGTTATTTGAACGAGGACGTATCGACCCTGGCCTGCTAATTAGACAAGGAATCAAACTCTACCCAGTCGATCGGGGAATCTTTGCTGTTCACAGTAATGCCGAGGTTAATGACATCATCAGCGATGGTCAGAGAACCTGCAGAGTAACCTGTGAACAGCCACACAGAGAAACTAGTCAGATGTGGGAAGAAGAGGAGAAAGAAGCATAAGGGCCTTGCAATGCTCTGCGTATATATGTGTGAGAAAGAGAAAGAGAGAAATAAAGAGAGGAACAAGCAAGTGTACTGCAAGGTCTCACTGACAGTCAAGGGTATTGTAAGATCTTGCTGACACTTAGTCAAGCAAGTACTGACACGATGAAATAAACTTTCTCTGAATGGGTAGAGACGTCTTTGTTGAATGAAACAAAAGTGAATGTGGTCTCGCCCTATTTATTCTATTCATACCCCTTAACCACCCCACACTCCCCTAAAAATATCGTTGGTATTTCACTTGTTCTCTTTGTCAATACAACAAACAACGATTTTCTTACATGGCTTTTATAATATGCCCAGACAATCCAGACAGATTGGTTAGAAGGTACATCACTACAATCTAAGAAAATATGAAAAAAGGAAAAAGCTGTAAAAAGGACAACAATACAAAAATTAATTTAATCTTGGAGATTAATGCGAGGCTGAGATCATTGAGGTCAAAACTTGATTAGCAGGAACGTATGTACGCTCAATTTCCACAAATAATACAGAAACATTTTGGGGTGGATGCTCTTAGCTTTTACATGCCAACCTTGTGGAATATATAACCCTAACGCTTGCACACCAAATGATCCGTTAATAGCATTAAATCAATTAACATTCTAGTTCTTAATTAGCTGGTTCTTACTGCCTTGTAAATGTGATCACGAAAATTATTACATTCTCTTATGTTTTTCGTGACTGTAGAAAACAATGTAGTCAGTAAATATGACTACCTCCCACAAACATAGAGGACCAAACGATCAAACACAAAAAGCAAAATGATTTTTCATGTCGCGGCGGTCTGTGGCAATGAGATGACAAGGGAGATAAGCCACTCGGACATATTTACTCGGGTGTCACGCGGTTATTGCCCCGACTTCACGGTACCAGTGCAAACACCTCCACTCCCGATACAAACCCCTTGAGGCTCAGCTGCAGCAAGCGTATGATATGAGGGCTGAAAGAAGAACAAGATCTTCATTACTGTTGTCATGACCTGCAGCTGTCTTATCTGTGTGTCATTATCCGCCTGTGTGTATGTGTGAGGTTGTGGAAATGTCTACGTGTGTGCGTGTATAAAAGAGTAAACGAATATATATATATGTGTGTGCGTGTGTGCCTAGTAGTCCTTCTGTTTCTTTCTATCAGCTTTTGATCTTTTTGTTCTTCTCTTTTATTTTCTTTTTATTCTCCTTATTTCTTCTTCTATCTTCTTTCCTCCTTCCTTCCTTTCCTTTTTTCTTTCTTTCTGTCTCCTTCTCGTGTTTAAATTGTCCATTGGGACTAATGAAGTTGGTCATTGTCATTCTTCTTCTTCTTCTAAAATAAATTTACTTCCTCCTAAATAAAGATTTGTCATATGTCTTCCTTTTCCTTTCTTCTTCAATACCCTGACTTTCAGATCATCAGTCTA
Source organism: Pomacea maculata (assembly GCA_004794325.1). NCBI lineage: Eukaryota > Metazoa > Mollusca > Gastropoda > Architaenioglossa > Ampullariidae > Pomacea > Pomacea maculata. The sequence goes on along the minus strand of SRHC01001470.1, from coordinate 332,258 downwards.
GATAACAGATGGTAGGTCAAAGTCAGAATACAAACGTGATAAGTTGATTAAACCACGGAAAAAAGCTATATCAAATATTGTCGATGTTTCAGCCGCAGACCGTATAGCTGCACATAATCTTCTAATCATAGTAGCACCTTTAATATCCAATCTCACCACTGTTAACACCAACACCGTCTTCACCAGAAACGCAGACAAAGAAAGGAAAAAACAATACAACAAAACTTCCACACTCATTTACGAAGAATAGGTCAAATTTGACCTGAGCCGCGCACAGCCGCCTGGCCAGAGTCGGACAGATTTGTTTTAACAGGGGTAGTATTTTAGAACACATCTCTCTATGCGTAAATTAATAAATACATAAGGGAGGCAAGTGCTGGAACCTTTAGGAGTTGTTTCATTTTAGATTACTTCCCTTTAAATGCAAAAAAAAAAAAAAAAAAAAAAAAAAAAAAAAAAAAAAAATATCTGTTTCATTATGTTTGAAAGTAGGTAAAGTTTCTCTGTTCAAGCGCCATGTTAAAGTAGTTTACCGGTTACTCAATTCAACATGGATTTGTACTCAAACAACTGAAAATAAGAAGAAAATAGTCAGTAATGTTTAAATTCTAATGTATATTCTAATAAAATATGTGTTTATTTGGTATTGTATGTTTGTTTATATCGTGTAAATAATTTTATTCTTTAGGTTGACTTACTTTTCGATTAGTGAGTTCTCTGTCGCATACAGTTACAATCTTTTATTTGATTTTACTACCAGCAAACAAAATCTATTTTTCTTAAAACTTACACCAAGGAAATGTTTTTAAAATGCTTTTTAAAACGGAGTATCGCCAATAATTGTCAACGTTGTAGGTTAATAGATATAAAATTTTAAAAATACCGGTAGAAATTTTACTTTTGCTTTGCCAGCTGGTAGTAACGCGCACTTTCTCCCTATGTAGCACATGAGTTAAAAACTACAAGCTTCACCCAAATCCCAAACACTAACAAGTTTAGGATTTTCAAATATGGCTAAATGAAGGGAATAATACAGCGTCCATTGTTGTTAATAAATTGTTTCTCATCACTTACTTTCATGAAAAAAAATACGACGCAAAGATAATGGCCAACAGAACAATGTTCAGAATGGAAGTGATTACAGTGAATAATGAAACATCCGGAATCAGTGGACAAGATGATCGATTAAATATAAGAAACATTACTGGAACTTGCAAATAAAAAATTTCTTGCTAGGATCTGTGTTCTTTGGGACAAACTTGGCGATAAGATTATCCAAATGTCAGTACCGACATACAGAGATGGTCGCAAGAGAAGGGGACTACTACAGAGATTTAAGCTTTCAGCGACACCGAGGGACCCTTGACCCAGAGAGTCGGCGCCGGGAAGAGTGTTCATGTCGCCCGCCCACTACAGAAAACACTTTCTTCGTGCACTCAGTTTCAAGCCATAAGGACCACCTGTAAGTTGTGTAAGATGTGTTTCAGTTCGAAGGATGTTACTTCACCAGCGACCACGTTGACCTTTGTGGAGACATGTCAGGAAGTCGAGTCCACAGTGAATTTGTCCCCGTGTCTTGTGCTCGCAGCAACTGTTTCCCCTAGAAGAGTAAAACCTTCAGCCAGAACATTCCACGGCTTCGGTCACATCGCGAGTACGTTCACACAAACGGACTTATTGCTCGGCTGTTTACTCAGAGAAAGACGTTTCCACCTTATGTCGTAGTGAAGTATAATTGTGTTGGCTGACTTTTGTTTCTTGTCGTTTATGTTTCGTAATTAAGTTGGAGCCACCGTTATTTGGACTGTGAGTATTCATGGCAACGTACCTATGTATGTTTGCGCGTTGAGGTGGCATGCATGCTATCACCCAGGAAAAAAGACGATAAAACATTTTTGCAAATAATCCTTTTCAATTCCTGTTCAAGTCAAAATCACAACAAAAGCTCTACCTCTTCAAACAGGAAGATTGCATTAAACATATGAACTCTTTATATTTTATTTTATTCAGTACCGAAAACGCAGAGTGTCTATGATTTTGCTCCAGTTATAAAAACGTATCATTTGAGACTTTTTCCAGTATTCAGTAATTAATCATCATTTCTGTCTTTGTTACTATGAGAGTGCAAATTTTTGGGGGAATATTTAAATATATAATTAAATATAATTAAAGGTAGACAGGACACGCATGAGACAGGTATAGTTTGTCCATGTGTCTTAAACGAAAAAACGCGGAAATTTCAGGGTGAATGCCTGAGGTATTTTGCAAGCATGAAATTATCCTTTTTCCTACAAACTTTTTAGCTTCACAGAACATATATCATCATACCGATTTAATCCATAAAACCGCACCTTGCAAAACGAAAATGCCGTCTGACACGACGACTGTCACTCTTCAAGATGCTCAGCCCTGTTCATATTCGTTCTGATAATTGGATCATTTACCACTGAGAACAAACATCAGATTGCTAATCACTTCCGATTAGACACAGATATATAGCTGGGGTATGAATATATAGTTTTCCAGAGTAAAAAAATTAAGTAGAGGTTTCCACACTGTAACTTCGGATTTAGTGTTCTTGGATGCAGCCTGTTCAGGTTAGAGCAGAAATCCAGAAAAGACCGTGGACATACCTCCATAGACTGTGGTTCCCACATGTACTTTGACACACACAGTGTCCCCTCGCTCGAGATGAGTCGTCACCAACATACTCCCGTGTTCGTACGGACTATAACCTGCTTCTGCGACTCCTATCGACGTTGACCCTTTCATAATGAGTGCCATAAATGTCCTCTCCTCCTCGGAGTTGCGCTGCATGGCGAGAAAGAAGACATAACTTCCGGCGACCGGTGCTGTGAAGTTGCCAGACTTTGTGTCGTAGCCGCCGCCGATGTTGTTCACGTCAACGTCGAAGACGAGGACTTGATCCTTTTTTAGTCCTGTGATCGTTTGCTTCGAGAAGCGGGACGTGAAGCTGACTGATGGTACATTCTGACTGGCCTCTACTCTAGCCTCCAGCGCAGTAAGTCCTGCCTTCAGCTGCAGCAGTTCCAGTGAAAGCTGACTGACAACAGGAGTCCGTGGACTGATGTCACACAAGTGGTGATTCCGTGCCAGACATTTCACTAACGAGTTGTACAGCGCACTGTCCTCATCACAGTTTCCAGTACAACAAAGCGACAACTGTGATGTACAGAACACGGTCAACACTATGTATGCAAGAAATGCCATTGTTTGTTTTTTAAACAACAGCAAGTAAGCCAAGTTTAGGCCTACAGCTCTTATTCCAGCGGGAGAGTGAGTACTTTGCTTTCAAAACCTAAATGCCAAAATATTTTGAATGTTTAAATTTTGAAAGCAGGAAAGAGAATCCGCATCTATGATATTCTAGTAAAAACTCTCTCGGTCCCTTACTTGCAAAGCAACCCTTTATTTATACCACCTTAATTCTATTGCCTCTGTTGGCAGTCTCATAGCAACACAGGAAGGTACACATATTTGACATTTGTAAAAGGAATCTTTCCCTCTTTGTAATCAAGAGACAGAAATATGTGTGTGCTCTTTGGTGATAAATTATCAATTTCGCATACAAGTATTTCGGGAAACAGAGAAATTAAAAGATTAATCCAATAATAACCATATCACGCAAAACATCATAAAGGTCTTAGAATCTAAGTAACCCAGCAATGGCCGTACTTATGAAGCAAGTCGTTTCCATAATGCAAACCAGGAAACTCAATTATAAATGTCTTGGTTTCGTAGTTACTATGTGATGGCCAGATCATCCGGAGACTATGCTTCAGAACTAAGGCTCCATTCGTTAAGCAACGTCTGCGCGGCCTGGGAACTTGGGATGCAAAAATCTTGTCCTGGACTTCCATATGCTTGTGCAGTGCAAGAACAGAATCTGAGCGAGCGTTTCAGATATCTTTTTAGTCTTATTACTGTAGCCATGGTAGAGACTGATAGAATTATATAGCGCGGATATAAAGGAACAAGCAGAGAAAGAAAAATCCCTCTCTCTCACGCACACACAGACCCACACACCCAAACAGAGAAAACGTTGATCATATCAATGAAAGGAAATTTTTATTGAACTAATTAATCTCTAAAATCAGAAAGCACCAACTGATATTTTTGGATAATTGCACTTAACATAAATGTCTACTGCTGATTGTTCTCCTCTCGGAATAACACAATTTCCTGCAGCTGTACTTTCTGCTTTCATACTTTGTCTCTGAACATGTCACTGATATAAGTACAAGGCAATGGAATTCCTTATACACCAGATTCTCCATTATCAGAAAGTAACATTCGTACAGTGTACGAACATGTCATGGCAAGACAAATAAGTTATCAATATTAGGACTATCTTTACTAGAGCAAAGTTCAAGGGTTTGAAAGGCCACAGTCAGCAAACTAAAGGTTAACAGGCCAAAACCATGACGGATTTTTATAAAAATAAGGGTATTCGTGTATTCGTGAATTGTAATCCTGGATGGACAAAATCGATCTCAAACGTTCGAATTTTTTATTGCTGATAGTAGTTTAGTTAAAAAACACATAGCTGCATACCTGTGATCACTGTCAGGGCACATTTCTCATGGAAAGGCTATCCCGCAAAAATATCCCGATAATCATTATAGAAAATATAACAAAATAATTACATTATTTTCAGAACCAACGAAAATGTTAGACTTTTAGATGTTCTCCGAATATTCCAGATCCTATAACATGGCATTTTTAATCAGACATCGAATGATTCAAAAGAAAACCACCAGAAAGCAGTTGTTACAGCTCCAGACCGTACTTCTACACACTCGTCATGTTGCTCAAGATGAGTCGTGTGTTTATAACTGGATCTATATGATATATATATCTGAAGTATAATATACATTCACATATTTTAGCCATACTGGGAAATTCAGTAGAGGTTTTTGAAATCTGCTGTTCTCAGATGCCATCAGTTCGGGTGGAGCAGAAATCCAGAGAAGACCGTGGACATACCTCCATAGACTGTAGTTCCGAGGCTCGCCTTGACACACACAGTGTCCCCTCGCTCGAGGTGAGTCGTCACCAACATACTCCCGTGCTCGAAAGGACTGTAGCCGGCCTCTGCGACGCCAATGGTTGTTGTTCCTTTCACAATGGATGCGATGAAAGTCGACTCGTCGTCGCCGTGGCGCTGCATGCCGAGAAAGAAGACGTAACTTCCGGCGACTGGCGCTGTGAAGAAACCAGTGCCTGTGTTGTAACCATTGCCGATGTTGTTCCCGGCAACATCGAAGACGAGAACCTGATCCTTGCCTAGCCCACGCACGTCGTACGAGGAGAAGTGGACGGTAAAGCTGACTGACATGGTCTGGCTGCCTGCTAGTCTAGCCTGACTAGCCTCCAGTGCAGCTAGACTCGTTTTCAGCTGCAACACTTCCTGGGAATGTTGGTTGACAACAGCAGTAAGAGGATCAACATCATCAGAGCGGCGACTGCGGGATGGTGATTTTACTAGTGGTCTGTTTAGTGAGCCACACAGGCCCATGCCGGCTAGCGACAAGCTGCACATCATGGCAAACAATAGCCAGGCAGCAACCGCCATTATTTTCACTTTTGAATTACAGCGTCTCGTTTACAGTTTAGCTGATTTTATAGATGCTCAAACATGACACACTGCATCCAAATTCTAAACTTTGCAAAGTTTTGGATACTTGAATGTAACTGAATTAAAAAACTGCAATGGCGTTTATTGTCTCCTTAACTGTATCGCTAAAGTTATCAGTGACTTTTATAGACTGTTATCAGTGTTACCTGTCACTTATCACTCACACATTATCCGATTCAGCCTCGCGAACACATTCAACGGCCATTCGTCAAATAGACACGTGACTACATGTCAACCAGTGGATGAGTAGTGTGATCCATTAAAAAGTCATATCTTTCGGCATATCACAATATCTTTGATGTGGTAAACAATGCAGTGCGAGGTCTGTACTGTTGATAGTAACCAGACCACTGTTCAGTTTCAAACTAGACTCGACTTAAATTGAATTCAGGCCAGACTCAGCTCCATGCATGTTCAGTCGTGTGTCGCCGTATGATACCATATGACGACAAAACGGCGAATAAAGAACCAAATAAAAAAAAATAAGATTTTGTGTTAATATTAGTTTACAAATAAAATAACAAAATATAATACTTTCAAAATTACTTCAAACCACAATTTCTGTAGGACAGTGATCACCGGTTTGGTCGGCCTGTAAGTAGGTACAGGCTCGACGTGAATCCAGGTTTACTTGTATGCTTCTATACCCATGAGCTACAGCTGGCACTCATCTGAAGCGTGACCAAAGCTTTAATACAATATGCACACACACACACACACTCAATCGGAATTAAATCCCTCTCAAACTACTGCGAATTTCAAAACAAAATTTATTCCCCTGCCAAAAAAAAAAAAGTGAAGAAAAAGAAAGCAATGGCAAATTCATTCTCCATCATGCATCATCATAATCAAAGACTGCACCGTGACTATGGTTGGCAAGGCATTTCAATGTAAAAGCACACAAAAATAGAATATAGTTGTCATATATCATGCAAAGAAGTCCCAATCTACCACCCAGCCATACTTTAAGATGCAAGGGTGCACGCGCGCACGCACAAGGCCACACTGAAATAGAATAAGCATTGCTTGATAAATGCCCCAGGGACATGGGCAAAACACACACACACACAAATCCCACCCACAACCGCTGCTTACAAGTGCTCGTGGAAACATCCTTTACCAGATATGGATATGTGACACTCATCAAAACAAAGCTAAAAAGACGAATATATTGACATAATTTCTAATGAGATTCAGCAGATTCAAAAATATTGGAAACCACTTACAATAGAGAAATAAAACACATTAAGGCAATAACATTATTTTGCAAAGTCTTCGGTAAACACACATTTACCTACATATGACAGTACAGATGATATATATATACACACACATACTCTTGTCAACACGTTTTTACGTGCAATCTAATAAAAATAATCTTTGTCCGTTTCCTGCGGTATCTGTAAACAAGTATTCCATTGTAAACATACAAAAGTCCGTCATCAAGAAAGAGGATGAACGGTTCACGAGCTGGTATATAGAAGTATACTGACAGATTCAATAACAGGTGTTGCAAACCTTGCCAGTTGTGTACTGGGGGACAGGACCAGGGATGGGGACGGCAAGGCAGCCAATCAGAGGAGCTTGGCTTCGGAAAATGCTGGCTCGCCACAGGCACGTGCTTAAGTACAACACAGACCTGAAGTAGTGCGGTCAAACATAACAACTGATATAAATGCAACTGTCGTCGTGCATGATGGTTCATGTCCCTAGATACAACATCCTCTAGTAAACTTCCAACACCTCACAACACAAATATCGCACACACTCTGCAAGGGACAGAAAAAAAATACAAATGGAAGACTTTCAAGCACCTGGCAACACGAGTGCAATTAAGTTTACTAGAAAGCAAGAAAAAGTTCATATCACCCACCCTAAAAATTATGCTTCCAATACTCTCTCTCTCTCACTCACACACTTGTAAACAAACTGTTGACGCCGCGCAAATGTCTTCTAAAAAATGTAAATTTCAATTAGCATAAGATTTCTATATAAAAATTAAAAAATTAAGTCGCTAAAAATCGTAATTATCTCGACTATAACTAATTTACACAATCAGAACCTTGTTGATAATAGGAAACAAATGACAAGGGCAGACAATTTTCAGTTAAGTACCATATATAGCACAGACTAACGATGACGATGAAAAAGTCGTTAGACATACCGACAGAATGAATGTAATCCAACAATATTCAATATGGTGTTTGACATCGAGCCAAACTTGTTGACGAAAGACTAGACCACAATGAACAGTTTCTCAGGCAGGTGTCTGATATGTGTGTGGGCAACACAGCAAAGACAACAATCAAAGCACCATGTAATTTAAATGTAATTTAAAAACCACACAGAAAGAAGCTCTACCACTTCAAAGAAGATTTAATACAACGTATGAACAATTTATAATTTAATCCGTACCGAGCACGGGGAGTGAATTCATAATTTGGCTTCAGTTATTCAAATTCATAGTTTGATACTTGTTCTAGTATTCAGTAATCAATCATCACTTCTTTGTTCCTACATACAACGACTCTATAGACAAACGTTAAAGAGAACCTCTCTCTCTTTTATTTTGCTTTGTTCTTGTTTTTATTTATTTATTTTTTTACAAAATTCATATACGTTGGTCAGGCTCATCATTTATTCCCCTAATCATCTTTAATGTCTCGCAATTCACCTGTCCGTTACCTGTGATACTACCTCAGTCGCTCCAAAAATTAAATAAATAAAAAATAAATAACTCAAACACACTGTGACAAGTTTACCAGCTGTAACATCGACGCATCCAGTAAAATAAGCAGCCGACAATACTAACCCCTTGACACACCTGTCGATACCGGCTGTGCTGCCCACTAGCCACCACACCAAAAACCATCACCCAAAATGCAAAGATATAGTAAAGATTGTAAAATAAATGTATAAAACGAAACGGCAATAAAATTTGCTAAAGATGAAAATAACAGCCTGAAGCTACAGCCGCACGCAGCTGGTGAGGAGGTCAGGTGACAGCCAGAGACGATGGTCACCGGCTGGAGTGAATAGTGTGACCTCTGACCACAGCTTTTCCTTTTTTTATGACATACTACCTCATTAGCTTCGTAGAAATGCAACAGCGACCATCAAACAGGCGCACGCGTTGTTTTACAATTGAATATTACTAAAATAAATATATAAAAGTCATTAAAAATTTTACGCGGTACAGTTGTAAGTGTAAATGCACCCTACAACATTTTTTGTAATCTTCTTTTCTTTTCTGTGTAGATGCTCAGCATGAGCCACCTACGCCTTCTTTCAGTCTGTTCACAACTTCTGAAATGTTGAAATTGCTGGTCAGCCCCGCCTTCCTTCGAACATGGACACAGTCCCTCAACCTAAGTGGCTGAGGCTAAGCCAGGAGAAAATGTCTTGCCTAATCGTTCCTTTGCTGGTTGACGAAATCTTCCACAGGCAAATCCAGCAAACAAAAAAAAAAGAAAATTTAAAACAGAGACTAAAGCAAAAGCAACAGAAAAATTTGAACCTGCTCTCTCTCAGTCCACCTTCCTGTCATGTCGGCTATATCATTCCTGAAGCTAAACAAAGAAAAAATGCCAACTCAAGGGTTACAAAGATGAAGGTGGCAACAGTTTTCCTGATTGTTGTGAGTTTTCACGAAAACAAGAGTAGCATTAGCGTGGTGTCAGTTATTTCCAAACACACCCTCTGCAACAGTGCAGGCAGGGACAGCTGAGGGATTCAAGGGAGAGACGGGATGACATGTTGCGGACCAGATGGCAAAGAACTCTGTTGGAAACTGTCACTCGTTAGATACTTCGCCAGGTGTTAGAGTCTGTCGTTTTCGCCAGGTGTTAGAGTCTGTCGTTCGTCACATTCCTCATCAGGCGCTCCTTCTGCTCGAAGTCATTGTCTCCCTTGTCCACGGGGGACTCCACCATCGCCAGCTCTCCGTCTACCACCTCCAGTGTCTTGGAGGCCCCCGAGGCCCACGGCTGTAGCACCCCGGAGGCAAAGATAACGTAGAAGATGGCGCCGAACAGGTAAATTGCGGCCGCGACGTAGAAGACGATCTGCCATTCCCGCCTCGTCTGCCTCTGAAAGGTCAGCCAGGCGACAGAGATGCGATTAGCGACCAAAAATAAATAAAGAGAAAAATATGCACATAAACTATTTCGTCATTCCAACAGCTGCATAAAAGTTACCTGCTGACTTCAGTACTTAGCAGCCAATGGGCGAAAGAGAGCAAGAGAGAGCGAGCGATGAAGTTTAGTTTTTTTCCTTCTACAAATTAAAATCTTGGTCTATTAAAAAAAAACCTTTTTTTTTTACACATGTCTCTCTGGCGTCTGACGGCACGTTCAAACCCCTCACACACACACACACATACAGCATACCTCCTCCGTGATGATACCGACAACGACGGGCGAGAGGAATCCCGTGACCGCGGCGATGGAGTTGGAGATGCCGAAGAGGATGCCGGCGAAGGCCGGGGCGATGTCGACGTGGTTGACTAGGAAGCCGCTGTACTGGAAGCCGGCGATGGAGACACCCAGCACCAGTAGAGCGATAGCGACTGCCGGCTGTGTGCAGTCCACGTACCCCAGCCCCACCAGCAGCAACCCAGCCACCACCTTCCCTGCACAAGACACGTCACATGGGGTCAAAGATCACATTGCCAGCCTTCTCTTATCTTTTCACAATGGCGTCATGCTGCTGACACTGCTATAATCACTGTAGCTTTTCCCACATATAACATCTTCCACAATACAACATAACAAAAATCCTCCACGAAATGATGCTGGTGAGTAGAAGGGTATTGACAAACGACCCTCTACATGAATACTTTTTTCATTCCCTACGGTTCTAAAATCTCAGTCATCGATATTATTTACAGAATTTCTTACATTTTCGTTCAAATATTTATATAGATGCTGTTTCGTCAGTCTCGCGCATCATTTAGAAAGTAACCTTCCACCAGATTATTGACAGTTTATTCACTGATCGAGAACAATCCCATTTTCGATTAAACCTCAAAGCAGGTTTTCCCATCCCTTTGAATCGTCTCCCTTTTTCGTCCCTCTAAAAGAGAAGTAGTTTTATAAAATCCGTCTCGAAGTTCTGAGTGAATACTTACCAAAAGCGTCCATCAGTTTCCGGGTATTCCCAGTGCTTAAAAGTCGATGGCGGCGAAGGAGATCTGACAACCACCCGGATATGTTCATCGTGGCCCACATCCCGATGTAGGGCAGCGCCGAGACCAGTCCGTTCTGCAGAAACACGAAACACGTTTCACTCATCAAATCTGAGATATTTCCCGTTCTGCCTGTTGTCTATGGAGGAATCTTTGGTGTGCGTCTGTACAATCATCATACTACGAGCAAAGACCTTCTTGTCGTCCAACACGTGGGATAAAGACAGTCTAAAGTTCCACTTACCGAGGCTATGTCGAATTTGAGGACCTCGCTGATGTAGGTAGGGATGCTAGTCAGCAGGGTGTAGGCGCCCCAGTCGGAAGTGATGTTGCTGACGATGATGGCGTAGTTGGGCATGGATGTGGCGATCCCTCGCCAGGGTATGCTCGGCCTCTATGGTGGAGAGAAGTCACAAGTCACGTGATTATGATGACGTACGAGACGTACTTCTCTACCCTCAAGGTCATTTCGCACACCCTCGATCCCTTCCGGCACTGTTTAAGACTTTTGCTCTATATCTAGAAACTCTTATGCATAAAACTTTTCAGAAATGGCGAAAAACAAGGAAACAAATGAGTGAAAAATAAATTCATCGACGATGTTAATGCAGACCTTGGTGTCCTCAGTGTCGTTACTTTGCAGACTGGACTGGATGTAGCGTCGCTCGATGTCGGTGATGCGGCGGTGCTGTGCTGGAGTATTACTGGTGAACAACAGCCACACCACCACCCACAGCAACGCCACCCCACCTGCAAAAGTGAGACTGTTACGAGACAGCTACTCTCTCCCCAGAGCAATATTCCGTCACATGTCAGAGGAATGTCACGTGACCACAACACCCCCGACAATAGCATCATTTGACATTTTTTACAATACCGCCTTCATGTTCGAACCTTTCATGGGGAAAAGCGAATAAGGGGAGAGCATCTACAAAATTCAAATAGCTTCGAGAACTGGATTGTTTCCCCTTACAACTCTTCTCTTCCCTCCCCCCCCCCAACTGTGTTCACCCTCTTTTTTCCCCTTTAAACTCACAGGCAGAAGACTTGAGGTGACATTCCCTCCACGTGTGAATGGGAGGGTGAGAGTACACTCTATCTCTACTTACCTATGACGTAGAAGATTGAAGGCCATCCCCCTGCGAAGCCATATTTGCATAAGAAGCCGGCCAAAGGAAAGGTAATTATGTTGCCCACCTGTGCACCTGCAGAAATAAATAACATTCTTTTACCACTCGCTCGCTCAGGCCTGCGTGTGTATCCGCGTGCGTGTGTGTGCATGTGTTTTTAATTGCTTCTGGGTGCATGCATTAATTAGTTCTCTCGCTGGGACGCACTCTCAAGCAGACGACAACACCACAGCTGTCATGACCTCCATGACCCGTGCTCACCGTGTAAATCTTTTCCTTCATTGCATGTTGCACCTTGTTCCTTTTTCCTGCATATAACATCTAATGTTGGACTGTACGCCTACAAATAGAATTTTATAGCTTTTACTGCGGCACATCAAAGCAGCTGGCTACAAAGAAGCGAACTCACCGGCATAGGTAAAGGCCATCAGCTTTGTTCTCTCTAGTGGCGGCGCCCATGACCCCCACATGCAGTGCATGGCGGGAAACGTCACGCCCTAAGTCAAACAGGAGAAATGTCACACACTGTAAACTACAAACTGGACATCATGTAACATAACATTCAAACATAAACCCACTTACATCACCTATGGATATTTACTTCACATGAAATGTTTAGTGCATTTTCGCATTTTGAATAAAGATAAAAAGTAAACGAAAGTGTAAGCCATGGTTTTGTCCATCTTTTCTCTCTTCCTTTTACCCTCTTCCAATCATCTCTTTCTCTCTGTTAATGATTAGGCTGTATGTTCAAGCCGCCAAGCTGCCTCACGATTTGTCATGTCACTTCCATATCACTCCTTAATCCCTTAACCCCATAAAACCCAACGATCGCTGCGGCAAGCGTTAGGAGGCACTCAACAGCCTCATAAAACTCAACTGTCACTATGGCAAGCGTTAGGAGGAGGCAGTTAAGAGACAGAGCATCCTTCCGTTAGACTCTTCATTCACACCACTGCACACCTTGGCAAAGAAACTGCCATCTCCTCCAACAAGCACACGAGCACCCCCACACGCACTCAAGCAGAACTCTCAACTCACGTACCGAAGCAGCTCCTAGCAGAATGCGAACCACCATTAGACCTACGAAGGTGTTTTCTGCCACCACGGGCGTGATGATGGTCAGCAGGGCTGCCACCAGCATGGCCACCCCAAACAACCACTTGCCGCCGATCCGGGTGGCCAGCCAGCCCGCAGGAATCTGTGAGGCTAGGTAGCCCCAGAAGAAAGAGCCCAGCACCATGCCTTGAGTCTTCTTGTCCCATTCTATGTTGCCGTCCTGTTGAAAATCATAAGACCGAATAGTTTTTTTTTTAAAAACTAAAGCACAAGACTCTCGTATATCTCGTGTCACTGCTGTTCTCACTTTCGCACGAAATGATTCTCATCATCTTGAGGTTTAGTGTTCTCTCTCTCTCTCACTCGAAGTCCAAAGACTGGATTAGTCATTGATAAAGTTTCTCTCTCTCTCACACCTACCTCAACCGAAGAACCCGACGTGGCATTTCCGGTAGAGAGGGCGGCACATTCCTCGTCGCCGACGCCGGCACTGCTGTTGTCGTCTCTGCTGATGGCGGCCACGGCCGTGCGGTTGACCATGCAGACGACGGCGACCGACAGGTTAACGCGGAGGGCGTAGACGAAGATGAAGCCGAGAAAGCCGATGACAGCCAGACACAGACGGGCCGATGTCCAGAATGGAACTAAGGTCAAAGGACAGCACAGTGCCAGTGTACAAGTCAGCTGCTATATATATACATCGTTGTTGTTTCCTCCAAACTTCTTATAAAAAGAATTTTTGCAATTGTCCACAACTATGCAGTGCCGCAAAGACATGGTAAAAAAAGGTAAAACACAGGAATATCACAGAACACACACTTCTCTACTAAGTTATTAATTCTTCACTCCCAGGCTCTCATCCAGACATCCTCCTGACTTGCAGAATGCACAAGAAAAGTAAACTAAAATAGTAACATAACAAATGTCGACATATTTATGGCACATAAGCTGGTGTTATTACCTTCTTTCATGTCGATGGCCCCGTCCGGTAAGAATTCTATTTTTCTCTTGCCCATGCTTAGGATTGCTGACAATGTCTCTGCGTGATGACGGTGTTCGGTGAATTAATATTTTTGTATTCTCGGATCCTTTCCTCCCTTTTCTGAGCGATGCTTGTTCTTCTGTCTGCGGGCCCTGAGAGCTGCGAGGGCGACACAAGCTGGCAACACCTGATGCAACAAGAATAAATAGGTCAGACGACTACGCATTTGACAAATGTGCTGAATGCAAAGCCATTTCACCACCAAGGGTTCTCCCTATTTTTGTGACATGATAAATATCACGACGATCCAGACAGGATTGCTAATACTAATTCCAGTGTGAAGACAATATGTTACAAACCACAGGCAAAACAATGGAAATATCAACTTCTGGCGCCCAGTGTGTGCAAGGCTATAGCCTCACCTGTAAACAGGTACCCACTCAAATATCAGCGACCAGGTCAAAGTTTTCTGACCGTTTTGATAAGGACAATACCCATGTTTGGCATACAGTCCAGTCGGTGTCTGGCAAAGCCTCGCAGATATGTTGATGTTTTCTTTCTGTTTGCAAGCCAGTCAGAAATCCCAACGCGTGCAAGTGTTATGAGCAGGGATGGAGGTAAATGAAAAAGGGTAAAAAAGACACTGAACGAAGAAGAAAAAAAAAAAAGAAAACCCAAAATTAAATATTTCCGTTATCTTGACTGTGGCACAGCGTGGCAACTTACAATAAACTCTCTATTAACTTGCAAATCTGCGAGGCCCTGGCGATAGCTTTGAATGTCAGCAATAAAACTAGACTGCACCCAGTGACCCGCTGGACTGCAATAATGTATGTCAATGTGTTCTTTTGTGAGTGTTTTTCTGCTCACAAGCCTTCCTCCTGCTGCCTGTCATGTTCATGTTCTCTATTCTTGCTTCTGATTGAGACCATCAACCTATTTGTCAGAAGCACAGCTGCTTAGTGTTGTGGGTTGTGTTCTGAGTGCAAATCAATTCCTATAAAGTTTGTCTCAGTAATCCTTGAGGTTTGCTACCTTATGAAAATTGAATACAGAAGGTGGTTTTGTTCACAGTGTGCCCACCAAGACCAAGGAGTATATACTATAGCCAACACAGCAAGGGACTCATGGTAACTGAAGCTAATGTAAACAGCAAACTCTTCAATCAATCTTTGTTATCTGTACAAGGCATAGTCCAAGACAGAAATTCATCTCTGGCTCACAAATCACTAATACAAACATAACAAATAGCACATATATACATAAATACAAACATAATGAACAAACATAATACCTGTACACAACTTTCAATAGACATGCACACCTACACCCTCTCAAACATGCACATGAACCTCCTGTATCTCCATGCTGATACATCTTATTCTGAGTTCTAACAAGTTTAAACAACAGACATCTAGTATACATACTATAAAAACTGTAAACACTTTCAATCAATGGGTTCCTATAACTGAAACAACTGACTGCTCAAATGAGTTTTGATGATGTTAAGACTGCGAGCAAGGCTGAATCATAGATCATTTTTCTACTTATGCACTGTCAGGTGATTAATATTTTCTACTCTTCCAGCACAGAAGACTGTACAGGTAAGGACTAAGATTTAAGAGTCTTTTAAGAACTGATAAATAAGCAGCTGTACCCCGTGGCTTCATGCAGGACTCCAGCTGTCATCCTAAAATTATGGTGAACTAAAATACTATAAGGCACTGAGATTTTTTATTATTAAAAATAATGCGTTTATATAACAACAGAAAAATAAACAGCTGTTTCACATGGTTGAGACTTTGCTATATTGACTATGTCTGAGTCAGTGTAGAACATTACACTTCAGGCTACACACGTAAAACAAACCTGCAGAAAAAAACTAATTACAGTATTACATTAATCTCCAAGCCAACTAATAGTAAAAAAAAAATTCTTATATTTTTGTCTATTAAAACTGAGGTTTTCAAGCACACAATAACTACCTACTTTTGCTTTCAGAAGCAAGTTGTTGCATAATAATGTTATTTACTGCTATTTGTCTTGTACAAAGTAAGCAGGAATTTTATATGATGACCCCCTGGGTGGGAGGGTGGAGATGGGTTGCTATGCTTGCCTCAGGCACCCAAACCTCAATCTTCACTCAGATCTTGCTGTCACCTGAACGGATTCCCCTCGAGGCTGGTGCTTGTCCCCACTACTGTTTATACTGTATGCTAACGGTTGCCTTGCTGTCAGTCTTGCATGAAAATACATGTATATTCATAGTAGAAGTCTTGCTGACTTTGTATGCTGATATGATGAACATTTCCTTAACCTGAATACTTCAAAGACAAAGGAAATGATCTTCCTGCATATAACTTGTGGGCAACAGTATTATTTAAGGTGAAGTGGTCAACTCTTACAAATATTTATGTATGATTGGGATGTGAACACTGACACAATCCTCAGTAGGCGCCAGCAATACCTGTACTCAGATCTTTCTGTCAGCTCTGTCATTCTCACTCAGTTCTATTAGTCCTTCATTGATACATTCATCAATCTTTCTTTCATCTCTTGTTTCCACAACCTCTCTCAAACCGAAAAACAGTATTGTCTCTCCTGTTAATACTTGTTCCAAGATTTCCAGAACCAAGCAGAGGGACTTAACAATCTTAGCTAATGAGAATTAAAATTCTTTGGAATCCTTGCTCATCCTGATGTGTTGGCCTGTGAGTTATCTTGTGGTCTGGCCACAGTTGCAATGGTGGCAAGAAGAGCAAATTTTCACTGCAAGTCATTCATTCCATGTGCCAAACACTTGCTAACATTTGCTGGCCATGATGTTGTGTGGGCCTGAGGTGACATAATGCAGTGTACCAACTGTACCTACTGTTGCTGTATACATTGTAAGAACTTTATTCACTCTAGTTAACATGATTATGTACTCAGTTGTATATTAATTAATAGCACACGAGCACCAATAAATCTTTCCTTTGCCTTTGAAGGGTAATAAAATTGTATTGTAGGTCCCTGTCTACCAACTGTGAGGATGGAAGAATAAACAAGGTTTACTACATAAATCTATGACTTTGAGAATGAAATGTATAATTGTAATAACAACCTTAACAACAGCTGAACATTCTCCCCTCCAAGTAAATAAAGTGTGTCATGTGTGCTTAGCGACGAATTGCTTCCGGAAGCGTGTGTACACTGCACAACACGTGAGCTTTGTAATGTATAGTCTGAAAACTAGGCCAACAGATAGCAAACCAGGTCAGCCACGTGTCCGTCATCACACCCTTTGTTTTACCGCTGATCATCGACAGAATCTATACCTCCACCCTCATACACCCGCCACCCTACTCCACTTTCTAATGTTTAGTAACAACATATGGTATGACAATGTGCGACCCACAGTTTCACAGTTCGTTGACCTCAATCAGTCTGGCACAGACACGCACCTTCTGGTGCCGAGTGCCTGCAGGTCACTGACCCCGATTCCACACACATCCAGACCACAATGACATGATTTAGTTCTCACCGTTCACGTGGTGAAGCCTGGCAGAGCTGCTACTCCCCTCAGTGCTAGGAAGCAGCGAGTGAGGACTGGCTCACAAACAAATCACTGTTACTGTGGGTGTCCTCGGTATCGTCTGTCGTTATCACAGCGACGATAAGCTCCATGGACTGCATCGGACAGGTCACGCACTCAGCTTGCCGGGATCGCCTTGGAAACCAACTGTCATGGGTCTGTCCTGACGACACACGAGGTTCTTCGAGTGGCTCACCGTGCCGAGAGGCTTGAGCCAGCCAGTCGCGATGATGAAATCAAAGGAAATCGCTTTTGTAGAGCGTTAGCGAGCGCCACGCGAGCGCCTCGCAGGTCTGGCGGTGGTGGCGCGAGCGCTTGCCTGCAGCAGGTCGTTGAGTTTGCGTAACACACACTTCACGTGCCGCGAGCCCTCCTCTACACGGGGTGAAATGAGGGGAAGGGGAGGGATGGAGAAGCAACTAGGGAGGTCCCGGCAAAGCAGCCAGCACTGTATGCAGATGCCACGTGCAGAGAGTAGGCTATAGGGGAAGAGGAATTAATTTTCTATTTTTCGTGTTTAACGATGTGCCTATACTTACTCCACACCGAGCTAATCTCATTGTTTATGTCGAGGGTTACGAGTTAATGATATCTGTTATTTTCTCTCATTTCTGATGTCAACAGAATGAGACTATATGAGACTGGGGTGTACCGGGGCCAAGCTATACACAGGCTGACAGGCGGGTGGACTGCACTAACAGCTCATACAATGCGTTTAAACTATATTTATACTTTTACAGTTTTATCCACCATCTCGCACAACAGCCACATAAAACCGTCGCAGACAACACCTTCCTTACACAGTAAAGATATATTACTCACTGGGCAACTTACATCCTGATCTAAAAGAAAAATACATAAATACCACAGAATAAATAAATAAATATAATGCGGATCTTTGAAGTCATATGACAGACGATAGTAAAGCAAACAGATGCTTGTTTCTTTTAAGGACATTTTAACACCTGATCATGAATTTAGAAAGGTATTTTTCTGCATGAATCTGTAAAAATCATGTTTGTGTATTTGGATGACTTTGGTGGTGTGTCTTAGTACCCTTTGTTCTCTCCTCAGGTCTCAAGACATCACCGTCAACCTGTCGCACCTGGATTGTTCAGCAGATAATCAAATGTCACGTGAGAGTAACTGCACTGCGGCCTCGTGCACACGTCTAGCAGTCATAGTGTTGTGTCCCCATTTCCCCCAGAGCCCGGAATATTTATAATATCAAAAAAATATATATATTTATGTCTGTGTTTATGACAGGGATAGGCGGTAAAACACAAATGTGTCTTTTATTCAGCACACACACACACTAGCATGGATAGCTCAGGTGCTGTGTACATTTTCAAGAAATTTCAAAGTGCTTTCCACATCATACTCACGGGCTTTCAGTCTGTGCAGAAAAAACAGTAAACCAGTGAAAATCAGACACATTTTAATACAGCTCATTACAAGATCGGGCAAACTAAACATTGACGTTGCCTAGGTAACGCCAGTTTCTCACGTGTTTCGCTCTCTGATCTACGGTGAACCACTCACACCGGCTGCACCTCCAGCAGTCTCAAAGTTTTTGGCAGACATTTGGCCCTTGACCCTGGTCATGATGACTGTCAGGACAGCAATAGTTCCATGTTTCACCCTCACACAATAAGCACACGAGGCGAGGAAATGTAAAACTTTCAAACGAACGAAGATAAATATCGCTTCCTAGGATACTTCTAGAAATGGAAACTCAAATTTATAAACAGATCGTCTCTACATTGTAAACCCTTACACTTACTCCTTTCTCGGTCTGAATGCTCACACACGAACAATATTCTCGGCTAATTGTTAGCTCTCAGGTGGTTTTCTTGTGACAAACCCACAATTTAAAAAAAAAATCAAGGCATCAAAAACGTTTGCTGCATAACGGTTGCATGCTTAGTTTTGGTCTTACCAATGATCACAAAAACTGTTTATACAGGGATTTATAAAAACACACCCTAAATATTATCTTCGCAAAGATATTTTGGAGGGGAAGGGGAGAATCAGCGGTTGTGGATGTGTAGAATAAAATGACCCAGGTAACATTTATTTATAGATTTTGTCAGAAGGCATGCTACACAGTGCCAGGCTATTGCTGGTTGCTACGCAACAGAAGAAAAGTTAACTCGTCTCTTGTCAACTATTTCTGCGATTTTCTGACTTAAAAAGAAACATAAACTGTCCACGGCAAAGTAAGTCGTGAGATGCACAAAACACCTACAAACAGAATCCAAACAAAATGTACAAAAGACGAGTATTTGCAGTCTGAAAACCTCTATAAATATGTCGAGAAAACTTTGCTCTTGCTGTACAATTGTGTTATTGACAATATTTCACAGTGAGCTTGGCAGTCACAACAACTTGTTTCCTTCCCCAAATCAAAACGTTCAACCATCCATGTATTTTTTGCTTCTCTTATTCTGAATAAAATAACTATTGTAGCATCTCTCATGTGAAAGCCTTCAGGTTGGAGACAACTGTTGTCTCCCCTGATACACCAATTACGTCCCTTTACTTGTGTTGGGCTGTAAGTGAACTCTCTTTCACGATGTCGTCGAAACGCACCATCAGACTCACTTGTCTAACGAGTGGAATAATCATGCATAGGACAATCGTCAGAACCTGACGAAGAAGGTCACGTGGTCACTTTATGATAAACAGTCTCGCGATTCGCCATCACTTCGCGACAGTTTGTCTCTCATTCCAAACATTCTGCAGCAAGCGAGACGAGTCAACCTCGACCTCAATGTCGGCGAACTTCACGAAGCACCTGATCCTGCACACTCGCAGTGAGGGAACAGTCAAACGTCCCTCTCCATCCCCCAGCGGGAATCTCTCTGGGATGCGGCACAGCAAACCTGGAAAGAAGCTTCAGTAAGGGTCAGAGAGGTCACACATCCGTGATTTTTTTCTGGAAGCGCGGCACCGGCATGTCTAAGCTGAACCGGTCGCTAAGGGCGAGGTCATCCACGTTTATGTCATCCAGATCCAGGAGGTCGAAGTCGACGTCACTTACTGGGTCCGGCGGGTAGAAGTCGTCGTCGCTTACCACGCCGGGCCGATAGTTGTCGTATTCCGATTCGTAAGCCGTTGAACCGGAGTCATGAGTGTGAATGGCCGGGTCGCTGTGCGACGACATTTCGCTACTAGAGGCCAACGACGACAGACTGATGGTGTCCAGGTGGGTGGGGGGCGCGTGGTGCTGGCCGAAGATGAGGGGCAGCAGGTAGGAATGTCGCTTGTTGTACACCTTGGGGCTGCCGCAGGTGGAGGATGTGTTGGAGGCGTGAGCTTCATCGCGGTCGCTGGGGATGTAATCGAGACTGCGGCAGTGCCGTGGCGGCATGCTGCAAGCTGTCCGTCGCTTGATTTGGTAAGGATTGCTGATGGACTGTCGGTCTCCAGGGTTTCCCAGTGGCACAGCAGACAACCGGTGCCGCCTCCTGCGCTCGGCGTCTGCCGCGGAGATCCCGTTGCCCCGCAAGCGACTCGAGTTCCAGTCTCCGAGAGAAGCCCCTACACTGGGACCGTTCGTCCTGCGGAGGTCTTCCGACCGCCCGAAGCGAGGAGATGGTGTTATTTCTTGCGTCACGGGCGATGACTGCCCGGTCAGTTCCTGTAGTAGCTGCGTAAGCGAAGAACTGTCTGTCGCCGGCACGGGAAACTTGGGCGTCGGCGGGCAGCGAGGAATACTGTTAATGGTGTCGCTGGAGCGAGAAATAACTCGGTCCAGGCTGTGGAAAGGAGACCCGAAAATGTAGTTCAGCAAATCGCCATCTGTCTTGCCGTCAGAGGCCAGGCTGCGGACAAAGGCATTCTTTGACGGTTTCAGTTCTATAGGCTGCAACAGCACGATGGATGAGTGGTCGCTCATCTGGCGGGAGCTGATCGACTCCCTCTCGTCATCCGACGTAAAGGAGGCGTAGTCTCGCTTCCCGTACGACGCAGAAGGGAAGCTCTGCCGCTTGAACTTGGGTGACAGAATCAAGCGGCCTCCACCCCAGTCGGACTTGACCCCGTTTGCCGCGGAGCCGTAGTCGTCCGCGTTCACACGTCGAATAGGAAGAGGAGCATCCCCTGAGGCTGGAGGCAGGATCGACATCATCTTGCCGTCGATGCTGACTACAAGGGCCGAGGCTGTGGGCGTCAGTGTGGAGCCAGATGAATTGCTTTCCTTGGATCCCGAGGACGAGCGACGAACATCGGACAGGGGTCTGGATTTGGTAGGTGAGGGGGACAAGTCGTGAATGGGATCTGCAGTGCCTGTAAATACTGTTGACTTGTTAGAGGAGGCACTGCTCCTATGAGATGGTGTCGTGGACTGCGATTTGTGTAAAGGTTCTCTGTACACTCCTCTCACGAACCTTTCTTCGGAGGTCCCATTATTGGCGCTACTGTCGTTCTTCGATGACGTTGCACCGTTTTGACCGAAGAGAACCTCGTTCCCGTTCCTGCTCGAATACCCGTTGGAAAGCGGCCTTGGCTTCTTAGTGTGCTTGGAGTGAGGTCTGTTTGGGGAGTTTTGGTTGATGGCTTGTCCGAGGTCCCTCGTCATATTGCCTCCCGGTAAGATCTCTTTTGGTGGAAGCTCTTTTAAAAGTGCAGTGTTGTCCTGGTTGTAAGCCAACACGGGGTCCTCTGGTATCATCTCTTCCTGCGGTGCCTTCAGCACTTGCTGCCGTAACGGAGAAACTCCAATCCCGCTCACCAGTGTCATTTGGGAGGAGCGCGCGAACTGACCCCCTCCTTGATTTGGCATTTGGCTTACGATAGAGGGGGACGAGTGAGAGGAAGGTGGGGTGGGAGGCTTAGTCGCGAGGTCAGAGTTCACCCTCCTCAAAGGCTGAATGGAGGCCACTGAACTCCTGTTACTTGCTGGGGGACTAGCCAGCGGGCGGCTAAAAGAAGTAGAAGGGACAGATCCTGATTCTGCGATTGTTCGAGACAAGGATGAGCCCAGCAGAAGTGACTGCATTTGTGGACTGCCGCCGTTGTCGTCGCCGTTACTAGGCAACGAGTTTGCTGGCGACAGAGACGGCGAGGTTGGGGGTTGGTTGTTTGTTTCCTTCAAACTGTCAAACAGCGAGTTCTGCACTAACGAATGACGAGCTCTACCAGGTGGAGTGTTGCTGTGGCTGCTGCTGTGCATCTTAATGTTCATGTAGTGGATGGCCGGAAGTTCCGGGGGATCTGTCCTCATGTGGTTTTCGTTAGACAGGGGGTTGGTGCCAGAGGAACCACTTAGTTTGCGGGATGCTGTTCGCGGACTGTCGATGACTGAACACTGTCGTTTCTTGTTCAAGCTGCCGGGGGGCGTGCCGAGGTTGGCGCGACCAGAATCCATGCTGGGTTGTCTCTCTAAACCGGGGCTGACACTGCTGCAGACAGGGCTCTTGCTCTGTGACGTCAGCGAGCCCTGTCGCAAGCTGTAGCCACTACCCTGTCGCATCACTCCATCCCAGGACTCACGTGACGGCGGCCTGGCTAGGCTGGGACTGTCTGGGGTGAGGGGCGACCGTCGCGGATCCTGGAATGTAGCCCCTGAGATTCCGCCCATGGAACCTGCGTCCGGCAACTTCCGGGAATGGAGGAAGTAGGTGATCATCTCTCCTTTCCCCTTCACGGAGACGCGGCCTCGGCAGCGAAATTCATACAACTCTCTCAGTGCAGCATACACTTCTTCTGTGACCTGCAACACGACCGTCCATTAGTGTATGACATCATAACGTCTCTCACCGTTCCCTGAATATTCTGTTGTCATGTGCCGCCTGGATGTTTGTGTATCTGTTTGACTTTGTATTCCTGTATGTTCTTCACCTGTACATATGAACTTTTTACCTGTATATGTTATTCTATACCTGTATGTGTTCTGGTTTGCCTGTAGACTCCATGCGCGAAGCCACGTTGACAGTGTTGCCCCAAATATCATATTGAGGCTTGCGGGCGCCGATAACCCCCGCGACGACTGGGCCGATGTTGATGCCTGCAGTGAAAGCAGGAGCATTTCCATTATTCTGTCGGAGTAATTAGTCTTTTTTAATCATCATCATCATCATCATCATCATCATCATCATCATCAGAGGAGGAGGAGGATAGTGTACTAAGCCAATGCGAACAAACAACTAGTCCAGTGAACCACTCACTAGTCAGATCAACCGCGCCAAGTCCATTAAGTCAGCCCGACCGTCTGATCGAGGCATTTTTTGAATGAAACAACTTCTACTCCAAAACTAAAATTTAATGGAAGGCTTAAATAATATCTATTCAATGAATTGGTGTGCAGCTGGGACAAATCTCATGCAATAGTGAAAAATGCAAGTGATCCTGAACAACTTTGCTGGCGTCTTTCTTTAGAAGAAAATATTCAACTGTGTTCATAAATTCAGAGCAGCAATGACAAGTCTGCGCAAAGCTGATAGAATCAGAGAGAAAAAATAAATTAAGGTCACGTTGACACTGGGTGAGTTTCTCCTCACCGACTTTCAAGGAAAAATTATTGTAGGAATTTTCATTGATGTTGCGAAGTTTCTCTTTCATGGCCATCACGAACTCCACCAGCACTGTCAGATATTCTGTAACGGAGGCGTCGGTGTCCTGAAGAGGGGGAAATACAAGCAATAAATTTGGTTAAGATTTTTTTTAAAGTTAATCAAATTTGAATCTGTAGAATCTGACATGATGCAAACATCGACAGATTTTTAGACAATGAGCTTGCTTCTTAATGAGTTACTGAATAACACCCTAATGAGATACCCATGAGGAAAAATGTTCTGCTTTTGATTTGCTATAATTTTATTGTTATATTTTTTCACTCACTGGGCAATAAGAGCTTACTACTGTAATATTTGTAACTATTTGTGAAATAAATGACTTCCTCTATACGCTCTATTTTCTGCCTTTAAAATAAAATTTAACGTTATGATTTCTAGTTTAGTCTGAACCCTTGAAGGATATCTCTTGCAGCTTACTCCTCCCTCATCTCCATAGAAACCTACTTTTTAGTTAGAAATAATAACTCACCAAAACCCTTTTAAAGTTTTTTAAAAATATATTGTTTGCAATGTTTATGGTTTTCACATGCTGACCTTTTAAGGCCCCCACCAGATAAAAATAGTTGATGCGATTTTATTTTTTGAGAAGACAGGAAAAGAGAGACTGACCTCAATCAACAAGTGCGGCATCAACCCCACCGCCGCCATGTAGGTGCTGCCAATGGTCTTGATTTTGTCCACTGCCTCGAACCGCGGCTCGTCTAGCAACTGAATCATCACCATCATCATCAATCATCAATCATCAATCATCATCATCATCAATCATTAATCATTAATCATCATCATCATGTCATTTTGCAAGGATAAGTGACGATTTGGATGCTGCGTTTGGCTATATCATCAGTTCAATTAATTGTAATTAAGAAACGGTTGGGCTCGTCGACTGACCTCATCGAAGTCTGCTAGGATCTCGTTCAGGACTCGCAGGCACTCGACGCCCTGGTTGTTGGCGTCCAGCTCCATGTAGAAGTCGGAGAAGTTGGGCACTGAGGCAAAGAAGACGCCCACCTTGCTGTACTGCTGGCTGTACAACTCCTGAACAACAAATCGCGCGCAGGGGCACGTGTTCATCTCGGGGCAGCAACAGCAATACTGGCAATTCTCTCACACATCAGAGAACAGACAACACCAGATCACAGCCACTCACTCACCGACTAATAACAACACTAAAGTGGGAAACAACAACAGCACGTGTAGACAGAACAATGATGGTTCCAACAATTCTCTGTATCATAGACTATGACTCTGTAACTGTGTTCCTACCTTGTAATCTCTATTACAGTCTTATTCAACAATGTGAGCGGCTACATGGCCCCCAGGCTACCACGTGACTTGTGTTTCAGGATGATCCTACTATGTGATTCCTGTTACAGGGGAATCCTACCATGCGACTTCTGTGTCAGAATGATCCTACCATGTGACTTCTGTTCTGATGGTCGATGAAGTGGGAAGCCACGTGAGTGGGCAACAGGTTGCACAGAATACGGCGGTTGCTGCTCTGGAGCTCTGCCATCTCACTTTTCTCCTCCGCTGCCTGCATAGATAATACCCACTCAAAATATTTCTATTTAAGACATAATATTCTACAAAAAAATTTTAAAGACAGTGATTAAGATAATTTAAAACACTACAAAAGATTCAAGCAAATGAAAGAAAAAAAAATGTAACAGTAGTAGCCCACAGCAAAGTGAGATCTAGACCATGAGAAAAGTTCGTGCGTTCGATTCTTCTTTCCGAATCGATCACGAAATTGCAATAAAAAGTTGTTGAACTCCTCTTCTCGAGCAAATAAATAAAATATTTTAATTAACACCTTGTGAGCACATTACCTGAATCTTCCACAGGAAGTCCAGCCTGTTGGTCCACTCTTGCTGTCGTCCCTGCACGTAGAGCGCCACAGTGAAGATGGCCAACACCACGATCCCGATCACGTGGGTGGGGACGAGTGGACTGCGAGTTCAAAGGTCATTATGGCGTCATGTTTCCAAAACAAGGGGAAAGGAGAAAAGAAAAGTAAGAAAAGAAAGAAAACTTTGAGGATAAGAGTAGTAGCATTAGTCTATGTCCAGGTGAAAAAGCGACAAGTGAAATCCAAAGGTGCTGAACAATAATACTCAGGTGTACAAATACGGAAGATAGTAACATGTACATGCACATCTTAGTTTTTGACAACCTTTTTCTTTCCATGACATTTCCTCACAATTTAAATTTTCAAATCCGCCTTGTGGACTCACCGAGTCTTGTGGTCAAAGTCGACGAAGAGCTGATCATGGGTCAGCTCCATGGTGATGATGAAGGTGGCTGAGGTGAAGGCCATGAGAAGCATCTTGACGAGCGCCGACAGTTTCAGGAAGACGGCCACCCCCAGACAGCACAGCACGCCGCTCAGGAAGATGTAAGGAGGGAACTCGCACGTCAGGTGGTCGTCGCCGCTGACGGGTGTCGCGTCCGCCAGGAACTCGAAGAACTTACCTCCCGTGCAGCACAGCTGTAAACAGCAAAATAAACAAAAACAACTGAGCTAGAGTGGTGCAACATCTCCACTGGAAATGAACATGCGGTGCAAAGTGGAGCTAGATTTGTGTATATGAAGGTAACATGTATCCTAGCTCAGGCAGTAATGAGATTTTGATGGAGAACAACTTTCAGGATAAAATTATGGTTACAGTATTGAATATGACGAACGTACACTTACCTTGCATACGCACGACGTATTATATATATATACACACACAACACAATGTTTGACGAGCCCCCTTTCAAATGACAATGAGGACGAAAAGATTTGTAGGTGAATCGAATCGAAGAGGAACAAGCTCAGAGGAATTTCACCGAGTTAAAAATCGCGGAGAAGACTTTGTCTTGTCCAGCTCACTCTTTCATTTTTTTGAGCAACTCTTTTTCTGTTACATATGACGTCTTTCTCTTGTATATGACGTCTGTTTTATATATATGACGTCTCCCCTCTCCCTACAAGTGACGTGGAACAAATGACGCACACAAGACGTCAGACACAAGACACCATTCATACACGAGACAACACGAGACCTGCCACAGCTCACTACAGTATTAAGGGTGGATCTTCCTTCTCTCACTATAACACATCATCAGTCTGGGTGTTACATACCACCCTACTGTTATGATAAACAGACAACAGAGGAAGAACGAAGAGAGACACACATACACAGAAACACAACAATAAACATGGTCAAGAAGAGAGCTAGGAAGGTGGGGAGGGGGGGATTTGGTGTTTTACGCCGTGTCAGCAACTGAGGCTATATTACGCAGGCAGCCAGCTCTGTAAACAGATGTCACGTGCAGAGAAAGAACAGCGTGCCCGAGACGAGAAATGAACTCTGGGCAGCCAACCTTCACTGTATTGGTGACAGGCGCTAACAGCGCTAACCGTTGCGCCACCGGGCCGCTTAGGAAGGTGGGGAATAAAAGGAAAGAGACAAATAAAGCAGACAGAGGAATATCCTCAGACACTCGGCTGACAAGTACGTAAGCTTACAAACCACATTTATCTGCGCCATGACGTAGATGAGGATCACGCTGGTGACGATAACAAACAAACGAAGGCCGGCTGACTTTCGGATGTCAAAGGTCGTGCACTGAAACATCCCCAACAGTGACGCAGGACGATTAAAGAAAGACGAACTCTAACGTTCTAAATACAACGGTATAACAAAAAGAAAATCCAAATTGTCTTAATTCGTAAAATGCACATTTGCAAAAGTATAGGTAATTTTAATATCAATAATATTTAAATTTGTCTGAAGCGCGTTAAATACACTTTAGCAAAACTGCAGTAGTCTCCCTTGTAGCACTGTCATACAAAGTACAAAGTGTTCTTTGCACAAACAAATAGAATGATACCAGCCTCTCCACTAACTTCAGTTCGCTCTCTATCGCACGTCCGCACACACGAACAACATCCATGTTTTTATCTCTTTCTCTCACACAGATGAGTGCAGTGGCCTCCCTTGCATTGAGAGGCTGGAAGATGGTGAAAGGTGCTAACCTTCAGCTTAACGCTGAGGATGAGGATCAGCACGACAGAAATCCAAGTAAAGCCCGCTAAAAACAGCATCAGCAGCAGAAGAGTCCTGTGTGTGAAATCGGACGAATTAACAAATGATCATGTGGTTCCGTGAACCAGAAGCAATGGCACGTGCACAGAATACAAGTGAAATGATGAAACTAAATTCTGGAATGCTCCAAACGAGACTTGCACAGCATTAAAAATGACATTCTACACAGGGTCAAATAATACTCCAACATCATACAATACAAATAAAATGATGACAGGATATTTTCAAAATATCAGACAGTTAAACTTGCATTGTACATTGTACAGTGACATACTGACACCCACCACCCAACCCCAGCAAAACGATTTGGCAACACTACTGACCATGGCAACGTAGTACTATCCTGACAACACTACTGACCATGGCAACGTCGTGCTACCATGGCAACACTACTATGGCAATGCGCACAGTTACCTCGGTAACACCACGGCTTGCAGACCGGCCACGCACATCAGCATCAACAATGAACAGATGAGGCTCCCGCTAAAGGCAAAGTCGCCAGATTCCTGGAACTATGAACACACACACGCAAACAAACAAACAAACAAACAAACAAACAAACAAACAAACAAACAAACAAACAAACAAACAAGCAAATAAACAAAATACCCGAATGTCAAATACAACTTTTTCATTGCACAACATCACAACAAAAAGAATTGCGACACTTTCTCCCTTTCCCTCCAAAATAAATAAATAAAAACAAAACAACTTTCATGTAGCAAACCAAGAGCGTAACTGACAAGTTGATCTAATAAGGGATAAAACCACCGTCTCTGCTTTGTCGTCAGCTGGGGATAAACTGCCTGGAGTTTCATCTCCTCCCGGACAGATTCCATGGCGCGAGTAATTCAACAACGCTCGACAGCGCTCGTCAAGCACGTGGGGTGAGATGCACGGCACGCCGCCTCCCGCTAGTGGCATGGACAACACCAAGCAGTCATCTGCTCCATAGTCAGAAGGGTGCTAGCTGACTGCTTGCTGCTAGTGGCATGGACAACACCAAGCAGTCATCTGCTCCACAGTCAGAAGGGTGCTAGCTGACTGCTTGCTGCTAGTGGCATGGACAACACCAAGCAGTCATCTGCTCCACAGTCAGGAGGGTGCTAGCTGACTGCTAGGCGCTGACCATGCAGCTAGCGCCTAGCGAGGCGTCGTGGGGCTGGCCCCTGGTTGCCTCCCGCAGACCTGTGTGCACAGGAAACGTCTGCCGGGCCCAGGCGCCTGAGGATTTGCAGGAGTTCTGTTTACATTCAGGATCAGGGCGTTTTCACAGCCAAGCGAATAAACTTTCATTTCACCAAATTCCATTCATCTTAATCTTAGGCGTGTTCGTTTATACCTGAGCCTGTCTCTGTTCTTCTGCGTCTGTGTACATGTGTGAGGGGAGAGAGAGAACGAAAGACTGTTCATCTGTGTGTGTGGGCGTAAAAAATAAAGTAAGAAAGATGGCCTCCAAGACTCACAAGCTATTCAATGGAATGTGATTTTTTTATTTTACTTACTTTTTCTAGAAAATCCCAGGCACAAAACCCACAGAAGTTCATGTTAATATTAAATTTCGCATCTTTAACATTCCACCCGCGTTTGCAATCATCCAACTTAAAACCGAAAGCCTAAATTTGTAATTCAAGCCATCTTATAAATCAGTCTGCTCAGAACTAATGGGATTTACCGACTCAATTTGAAAACAAAATTCGGTTACATTTGAATAATGAAGCACAGTCGTTTCTTCTTAATCTGACGAGAACAACATCAGTGAGGGTGGTAAGTATTTCTTTGAGGTCAGTAGAACCACCATCAAATATTGTAACAGGAATAAAAATATGATAAAATAAATAAACTGGAGGAATGGTGGCGATATTTGAAAGATGTTTTCGGTGAAGCACGTGTTAACTAAGGGTCAGGTATCTCTGTAGCTACCTGTCTCTCTTTGTGTGTAGCTTTGAACCGCAGGGTCACGAAGTTCACGTGGTTACTCTTCTCTCGCTCGATGCTGCGGGCCACCAGCGCCTGGGCCAGGTACTTGTTCACTCGGTCAGTGGGCCCCGACGACGACGACGACCTGCAGTGTGTCGAATGACTTTATTCACATCGTGAAAATCTCTACTTGCAACCTTCTCTCTCTCTCTTTCTCTCTCACATATTCCTTTCTAGGTTTTTAAATCACTAAACACATCAAACATCTCAAGACGAAACAGTGAAGGTCCTGTAACTCGTGAATAAAAAGAAAGGGCAATCCGTTGATTTGGTAACGACATTTTCCTAACACAGGTGAAGATTGCCAGCAGCTCTACACCAGGACCGAAGGCAACGCAGATCGTATTAAGTCCTTCAGTTCATCCTCACATCCAGCCTCCATTGCCTTAGTTACAGCAACCTCGTCCCCCGCCCACACTGACACCCTGACAGGCAACTCGTCCTCCAGGGACACACTGACAGCCACGCTTTTACTTTTTTCTTTTTGCTCTTCTCTCTTTTTACTTCTTCCCTTCTCACTCTCTATCTCTGAGCGCCCACGCAGCGATGCCTAAAGATCAACCTGTGTTGACTTGCACTTCCATTCCACACCCGCCATGCCCCAAAATGTCGGCGGAGGCTTCAAAGAGTTGGTCCTTCAACTAGCAAATTACCACCGGCGTTAGACTTTGAAGAATTTGGAATCACCTGGGAAGACTGCTATAAATAGAGACCTCGGCCGGAGAGAGAGAGGAAAACAGAGAAAAACACATCTGTTTACTGTAACTAAGGTCATGCCACCCAACAGGTACGAGGTAATTCTGTTTAGTCAGTATTACAAGTACAACTCATAAGACACAAATCAGATGACGGAAGAGTATGTGGACTTAAAGAAAAACGGAATAGTGATGTGAAAAGAAAAAGATGGCGATAAGAATAATAACACAGATGAAGTCATATGTGATGGAAGCTAACGGTGCAGGTAGGACTTGCAGACATGTTGAGATAAAAATAAAAATGTAAACTGTAAAATGTAAAAATAAAAAATGTCCGGGCATCTAGTGGGATCTCATAAAGTGTGTGTGTGGAGGGGTTTATGTGTCAGAGAAACATAGAGTAAGAGAAAAGCAACGGTGATTCAAAACCTAAATAGAAAAATAAGATAAACACCAAAGCAAAAAGGCAAAGTTATAAAGTAAACACTAATTTTATTCAAAATGCAACACATGATAAACTCAGCAGCTAGATTTACCTCTCTTTAAAAGGTTTCCGTAGTTTATCGCTGACTGTGGCCATTATGCTCTGTGAGAGGAAGGAAAAAAGAGTTAGTGTGCAGCTTCTGATAAGAAACACGATGAAAGACTCACAAGCTCACAGCCGGTACAGACAAACAGTCGGTGCTGCCAGTCAACGTCAGCAAAGTATTCGTCGTTATTTCAACATCAACGATAAGAATGCGTATGCGTAAATATCTTTATAATACTCTCTCACACCTTTCATTTCTTCCTTCTTCCTCCCCCACCACAGTCAAACAGCCAGAGACGAACGGGAGAGAGAGAACGACATAGAGAAAGCGGTACAGAGCTGGGCTAACTGTGGGGATGGAGGGAAGGAGAAAATGTGAGGAAGCCTCTCTGTAAAAGGAAAGCCTGTAATGCTATAGTCACAACCCAACATCGTCAGCAGCGAGAAGAACTTCACTTCTAACCAATTCTCCAGACGGCAATCAGAAACAGCGAAACAATGGATTGACAGGCTTCTTCAATTCTACTTGTCCAGCGTCGGCTGAAACATCATCAGAGAATATAGCAGTCACAACGAACGTCTCACAGCGCATGCGCAGCTGAGAGGACGTCAGCACCTCACCCAACTGACGTCTGCTTACCCATCTGTGGCAGCTGCGCTCCTCCTGCGAGGGCGTGAGGACGTCAGAGAAGGGGATCTCGGCGTTGAACTTGACGCTCTGCATCAGGCGGATGACGCAGCTGGACACGCCCTTGAACGACAGCTTCTTGGGCCGCAGCCCCGCCAGGTCACGGTTCATCAGTGACGTGTGCTGCTGCAATACAGGACAGTAATATTTCCATCTAACAAGTTCTAAACTTGGTGACAGGTCTAATAGGGTTGATGACACAGGTAATAAATGCAGCTGATGACGTCTAATACACTCTATTTTACTTCTGTAATCACGTGTATGCCACGTATAGCAATATTAGTTGACATGTTAAGTACTGTCCATTAGAAAGTGTAATAAATACAGACATAACATAACAAAGGATTGATTTTTAGGCATAAATACCAAACACTGGAATACGGCAAAAGAGATTTAAATATCATGACTGCGGTCCAATTTCACAGCATCTCCGAAAATAACTCGGAAAAGCCTCAATTAATTAAACAGAAGAGGATAACCACGTGTGATGCTGGAGTGGAGCTCGCGGCGTTGCTGCGCCAACTTGTCAGGACAAAGCAGACGAGGGACAAATGTACATCGCATCGTGCCCCAGTGTAAATAAAGAAGACTGTAAGGGGGACCAGTTTAAACTAAAATATACAGCCAGTACAAATATAACAGACATGGCCCCAGTCTAAATTAAGCTCCTGTTGTTTATTCTCCTCTCATCCAGACTTCACCAAGCGGCTTCAGTGAAGAAAATGTCCGAAAATGCTTTTATCAGTCAGCGATGAAACTAAATGATGTAAGACCAGTGAGCGCTGTAATATTTACTTTCTTTCACTTGATTTGTCAGACAGGGTGTCTATTTTTAATTAATCAAAAACATTTAAAAAAAGATTCCCTGTAACACAGTTTATAGGATCGACAAAATTAAAAATTGTTTTAAAAATAGATAAAACACAAAGGGATGTGTAGACAGACACGAGTGGTGTGAGGAACCTTAAGATAAAAGTGGGTTAGGGAGAGGGAGGCTGGATGTTTAAGCACAGATGCTGTGCTCTACTGAATTTCCACGTGCATTAAATTTGTTTACTGCTGCCACAGAGCTCGATAACTTATCAAAATAAAAAGAAAGCAAGAAACTGTTGTCACTGTGTTAAAAATAAAAACACGAAGATTTACGAGATCTCGCGTTGCTTCTGCATTCTTGTCACTATGCCTGAGACGACATTATCAACATTTCGTACATGGCCGAGCATGGCGGAGTGATTTATGTCATGTTCACCTGCCTTCCTGTCTCCTTCGTCTTGTTGACGATTTTCTGCCTGAGCAGTCTTCTGTGAGCAGCCAAGCGAGTCTAATGAGACCTGAGACACATCGCTGCTTCATGGTAAATAAACTTGTTGAGTTCTTGACTCAGTTAACGGGTGGGTGGGTGCTCGGGTGTGGATAGGAGAGAGGATGGGTGGAGGTGGGAGAAAGAATGAGACAATGTGTGAGACAGAGAGAGAAAATTAGTTTTAAATAACCTTGTAGCTTGAGTAAACACAACGCCAATGCCACAAACAATCCGCTCACATTTCCACAGAGACGGTTGGTGCCAAGACAGATGGTAAAAGCAAACTCTGCCACAGCAGACTGCGTCGATCGCGAATAGAGAACTGTCATCAACAACATCAAGTGCTCAGCTGAGGTAGTGCGCACTAACCTCTGATTGACACCCTGTCGTCCTAGTTCCCACAATCCTCAGCAAAACAACATCACCACCACACCAATCATCAACACAACACAGCGAGGTCGTGGACACAGGCGTAAGATAATCACAGAAGCCAAAGTGCATCAACAAGTGCAGCTCACCTCCAGACATACAATTACTGTTGCTTGCCATCAAAAGAGAAAAGGAGTCAAGAAAGACAAAAGACAAGCGACAGACGAACAATGACTAAAGAGGACCCTAGCAACTGTACGTGTGTAGACATTCAGAAAGAAAACAATTTGTTGATCAACATATGAAGGACACGTTCCAGAGGTTTGAGTTCATTCAGATCATATATTCCCTGTTAGATGGACGTTACCAACTGCCTCCTCCGGGTACTGGGGGGATATGATGTGCATGGCGACAAGAATCAACGGACAAGGTGTTCTTCAAGACCAGAAAGGTGAGACAAAAGGTTCGTCGAAGGATGCAGTGAGACCAAGTGGAATGTACACAGTTGTAGTGCAGGGTAGTGGACACCAAGAGCGGGACAAGACAGAGAGTGAGACTAGACTAAGAGCGAGGTGGACCAATGAACTGAAAAACCAACTTTCCATGGCCGCCTCGGCTTCTCAATGACGATCTCCACGTCAGGCTGTGAGAGGAACAGGACATCATCATGAAAATATTGGTCAACCGGTCACTGTCAAATTATGTGTGTGTGTACCTGTGTGTGTGTGTGCCTCTGTGTGTGCGTGTGCCTCTGTGTGTGTGTGCGTGTGTCTATCTATCCCTTCGTGAATAAATAAGCATGTTCGCTTGTGCGTATGCAAGAATATCTCTAAATCACAAACCCAATAAAAGTATTGGTTGACAGAAGTCTGTCCTAGCGACTAGCTCCACACACCTGACAGCAAAGCTTCAATGGCGACAGATTACAGACTACAACACATTTTCTGTATTACCAAACCAATCAAGAAATGAGCAATCTGTTAAATGAATTCGGACATTTCTAAGCGCCTGCCTTACATCCCAAACCCGCCTTCTTGGTGCTATTATTGATCGCTAGGGGGCGCTACACACACTAGTCATACACGTGGAGTGAGTTTCTCTCATGCCCTGTATCTACCTTCCGTGGGTGCTTGGTCTTGATGAGGAAGGTCTCCACGTTGTGCTGCCGGAGAAAGTCCTTCCGGTCCCCGCCATTGCCGTCCTCCACCTCGTAGTCACCGTGAAGGTGCTCCAGGGTGGCCCGCGTGATGTGCACCCGCCTTGTGGCAAAACAGTTAAATGAACAAGTGAGACGAGTAAACCCCAGTGAAAGACGAGGCAGAGGAAGACATTCGCGCTCACATATATATACATACACATACAGAAAGAGAGAGGTATATGTAAACATATATATATATAAACGCATAACTAAAGAAAAAGAAATGTACATCAATTGACTCGTTGAGTGTTTACTCCTATGGTTGCATATCACATTTTTTCAGTTCCCGAGGGGGATAGTGATGGCATAAAATAGGTTTGACTTTTTTTAACGGTTTCATAAGATGGCGGGTATCTCCGGTGAGGGAGGAGGGAAGAGAGGAAGAAAACAAGGTCACATATGATCGGAACGATCAAAAGTAATGTCAGCGTAGCAAAAATACCTCGGACATGTCTTAATGTACATGCCCCTCGCAGCTTCCGGTGGAACTAATTGGAGATGGGCGTTACTTAATGAACAAACAGGACGTGGGGCTACAGAGGCGACACCAATGAGAGCATCAGGGAGATAGCTTAGATGAAAGGGCTTACGCAAAGAGCTCTCAAAAACATTCCATAAACTAGAAACAGGAAGAAAATGTAAAGGTGAAATAGAAAACAATGACATGATGATCAGAATCCGACAGGACATGAGCAAAAAAAGATAATAAAAACAGCGGCCTTCAATAAAACCAAAACATACGTCAACAAGACACAAAAATAACATTTTATTGCTGAAAACATATAGCAATTTGCTTGTCAAAGGCAATTTGTGATTGTAGAAAGCTCTGTATGCGGCTCTCACCCCGGAATGCCGCCGGCCTCCATGTAGTTGGCGAGGGTGACGTCATTGCTCCAGACGTCGTACTGCCATTTCTTGAGCCCCAGCACCCCGCACAGCACGCGCCCCGTGTGTAGCCCCACGCGCATGTTCAGCTGCACATCCGTCTGCTCGCACACAGACCTGCAGGTAAACAACAGGTAAACAACAGGTAAACAAGTAATCAGCTGGTCAACAAGTCAACAAGTGAACAGCAGGAAACGCATTCATCACGTTGACGACATGAGATTGTGATCGGCCTTTAGGGGAGAGCACTGCTTCTAAACTCGGTCCTTCTAAATCCTACTCAATCCTACAGGGAGAGGCACAGCTTTTTTGTGAACTAGAGATCGTTTAATCATGTAGAAAATGTGATTTGTTTCCCTTAAAGCTAATCCGATGTTGCTACCTTGATGACTTGTAAATTATAAATTTCCGACTGATCAAGGGCCTTTATGGTAAGAATTCCTTTCATCGCCCCACTACATATCCTGCTTTTATGGAGAACTTAGCAGCCAAACATACACGTGTATACCGCAATTCTTCACTCTGTATAACATATCATTAACGAGAACCAGTACAATTGATCACGTGATGACCATAGTCTCTGCAGTACTCGTCTCCAACCTCCACTCAGCAACAGAGGATGGAAGCAAACAACTCCATTATCAGACAGAAAAAAACCCTGAAAACTTTAGGGCTATCGGAAACTATTGGTCATTGTCCTTGTCCTTGTTAAAACCAAGCCACAGAAACTAAAAAACAAGAACAAACCACAATTCTACAGACTTTGTTCCTGAACTTTGCGGAACGGTTCCCCGCCGGAAGCGTGCGAGCCAGCTCGTGGCATACCTTGCAAAATGTTTCGTGAAAAAAAAAAAAAGAAATAAATGGCATTCCTGAAAAATGTTTTAGTTCGCAGTGAAACTTTTGCGAAAGCTTTACGTGCGCGCGCATATGCGCCGTGTCCACGGACTGGATGAGAAAGTGCGGCACCACCAGAGAGCCGTCAGGCACCGCCTGTCAGGAGAGGGCGTCTGGCTGTCGGCTTCTCCCAACAGTTTCGGCAGGACCAGGGAGGGCTTCATCAATATTTTCCCCCTATCGCCTCTGTACACACAAGTCGCTGCCTAAATTGATTACTGAGCGTCCTTGCATGGCGCCGTCTCCCTCCTGCCTCCGCCATCTCTCGCGCCAACACAAGGGCAGGCGACTCTCACTTTCTCTCTTCTGATTCCCTTGCTATCTCATGTTATACCTTCTTTTGGACTTTTCCCGGTCGAGAGTGTTCACAATGTACAGAATAGCACGGCATACAACTAAAAAAGCAGTATGGTAATGAGTGATCGTCATTTTCATAAAATGGTAAGTGTTCTACAACTCGATGTCTCTTTATTTCATACTATAATAATATATAGCATACCTATGAGTGAATCATCAGTAAAAAGATTGACCTTGTTAAATTATTTCAGTGCTGATGCCTCGGCAGATAAGATTTCCGACAGAGCATCGAGGAAATTTCGAGGTGCGTCTGGAAAGAGTGAAAGTCGAGATAGTCGAGATCGGCGAACTCTCCAATTCCAGCCGGCGCTACACGAATGGCGTAAAGGTCATGGCAGGGCAAAGAGTGGATACAGTCATCTGCACCGACTGTGATAAAAGTACAAACTGAGGTGTGAAAGGGGATGGGCAATTGTTGTTGTTGATGATAATGATGGTGGTGATGGTGATGATGATGATGATGATGATGGGTCATTGCTATTACCGTCTCTAAGACTCTAGATTTCTGAAAAGTGTTTCCTGGAATTCAAGATCCTTACTGTAACCCCGATAGACAGCTTTGTCTCCTGCCTTTCACACATCTGTAGAGAGAGAGCCTCGCTCTCGACAGCAGCAGACACGCGATTGTGAGGATGCTGAGAGGGGAGACAGAGAGCCCCGGCAACAGCAGGACACTGGGCAAGTGGCTGCAGGAAGCGGAACCCACGAGGGCGAATGGAGCCCAAAACGGTGGAGCATTAGACAAGTCCCCCTTGATCTACCAGAACGAGGCCATCTTCACGGCGGTGCCGGTAATTTGATATCGACCCCCTGCTGCTGGGTGTGTGGCCACTCTAAAGTGCCAGCTACACCTCCTCCAGCAAGCTGGCCGACTGCTGGGACAATCCTGACAGGTTAACAGAAGATCGAGATACCAAGAGACATGATCAGACACACCTTCCTCCCTCACTACCCTCCCTACCCTCCCTAACACGCACAGAGCTGCAGACCACCAACGACGAGACAACGCTGAGCTGCACTCACTCCTGCTCCCATGGGCACGCTCCGGTTTCTTGACTTGAACCGGGTGACAGTAGTGATTAGTGAAACTAGAAAGGTTAATCAGTGACCCCTAATTATAATCAGTGATCCTTAAAGACACCGTAGCGATTCTTGGAGATCATTGACCATGTGACCACCAGGGACTTGCTGTAATCTCAGTGAGCAACAAAATGCCGACGGGTGCTGCTGACCTCAGGTGGGAAATTGTTTGTACACCATCCGGTTGCAGTTCATAACGGTGAAAACGTGTTTTGTTTACAGACCAATGCAATCACCACAACTTGCTTTTGGCAGGTCACGAGATTCGTTCACGGTCGGCTGAACACAATGATGGCTGCAACATGAAGGGAAGCTGGCGGCAGCTTTCATTGCGTGTCTCTAAGCGAGTGCAGTCGCTTAATTATTTCCGATGGTAAGCAGCAGCGGGTAGGATGCGTAGGAAGCGATGAGCAGGAAAAACAGTTTTTTCTTGTAACAGTCACACGTAATACATTTTTATTTGAAATTTAATTAATTTTTAGGTGACAATAAGGGGTGGGGAGCTGATGTTTTATGTATAGGACTGTATCACGGCAGAATAGCTGGCCCTGTAAACAGTAAAGAGAAAGAACAGCGTGTCCGAGACGAGATCTGAACCCACGACTTCCGATCCTCACGGTAAGTGACATCAGAGCTAGGAGGCAATAATGATGACATACCATAAGATATTTGAGCACCATACCATAACAAAATGCATCATTTGAATAGAAAAATGGGGAGCAAAGAACAAGAAACCAGTATTCCTCAAGTCTCGAGAACAAATATTTGTATGGAGAAAGAAAAATCAAATGGAGAAATGATGGAGACAGATGGAGAAAGAAAAATCAAAGAGAATCGAGTTTATTCCTTTACACCTAACACCGAGCTTCATCTACAAGTCTACCTACACAACCTGCTCAATGAAACGGTCGCTCGATGACGACTATTATTGACGATGTCGACGAAGTGAGCACATGATGATTTCACTTGGTGTACCCTTCATACCAACGATCTTCATTGCAAAGCTTCTATGGCAAACACAATTAAGAACATTTCAAAGAGGAAATTAAAACATTCTTAAAAAGAATTAAGAACATTTTTTAGCAGTTCCTAGGCGACGTCCACGTGTTCACTCGGGTTTCCTTGCGTGGGATCTATGTTAATATTTTTTTACTTAAACGCCAAAGATGATTACCATGGTTTGAAAGGAAGGAAGGAAAATGAACTTGTTCTCAAACAACCACAGATTGCTTTGTAAGAGGAGTGGGCGGTGTTCAGGAATATGTTTACAAATATAATTCTTATAAGCATTTTGATGACTTAATAATAAACAGAAAGTTTACACATATTAACTCAACAATGCCTCCATAACAAGCTCAGTTAATATACTCTACTTCTGCGATCTTCTGCGTGAAGACGATGGTTTTGATGACAAAAGCAATGCCGATGATGAATACAGAACCCGAATACGAGTGTCTCTGGGAGTGCATCAACCAACTTTTGTACAATACATACATCTTCATCACGATGATTACCCCGACTATCCCTGGGCGACAATCACCATGACCAACAGTCTGCGACTACCCTGCATGCCCTGGTACAATCTCCATCACAGACGTTTATTACCCAAGATGCTCCATGTGCAGCCGTGTTATTTTGTTTATTGTTTATTTTGATGTTTCCAGTGAAACATGGCTCCCCTGCCAACTAGAAGTCGAGTCCACCACAGTCCATTTAAATGCGGACTTGCTTCAGAAATGATGTGGAGCGTGGAATTGCCGGCTGCTGCCAGCTTTATGCAGATTTGTCAAGCTGTGTCCTCGGTCCGTGGGTTTGTCAGGGTATTCCACACTTCCCTACCTTGATTTGATCATTTGATCACTTGTGGGCCGACATTGCGGGGGGAAAGTGCGGGGGAAAAGTGCGGGGGCTGAGCAAATAATATAAGCGACTGGCGGAGCGGAGAGGCCAAACGCTCCATCCCAGAAACTATCAGGCAAGGCAGACACAATGTTATTGAATGGCACACCATGGGCATGTCATACACACATCCATCCATCCAGCCGTCTCCAGGCTCTTGTCTCACGTGATTCTCTGTGTCCTTCTACTTATGTTTTACTTAGAGTGCACCTCGACCACTTAGATAAACAAATCATCTGGCCATCAATACAGGCACAGCAAGCAACAGTACTTGTTCCACCCAGAAACCTTTAAAACATATTTCAATAATATTTCTTAATATTTTATGCACATAACAGTTTAAATTGACTCGTGCAGTTTCTCTCTATAGATAAATATCTAAGCCATAGACACTCTGTGTGAGTCAGATGATGATAACAGTTACTACCTTCATCTCTCATAAACCAATTAAGACACGGCTCGAAAATTGAAAACCAAATATCTTCATGCTATTAATTCTGTTTTTCATCTATTAGGTCTTTGATCGAAACTTCGAAAAATATATTCTTTTTACGCACTTTTCTCTTTTTAGAAGACAAAATATTTTTGAAATTGTTTACTGAAAGACCTGTATTTGATGGCTGGATATAATCATAAACAACTTTTACAATCACATGACTGTAACATGTTTCTCAATTTTCAAAAGGAATTTTTTTCTGTGTAAAATGGCGTTTCCATTAAAAAAAAACAACAACAACAAATATTCAACTCTCACTACACGTCGCCCTCGATTTCGAAAATTCAAGATCGAATGCCGCCCACGATATAATAACAGTTTATTTTTAAACTTTACCTTGTGAATTATTTTATTGTTTTAGGAGTATTTTAAAATGATTTAAATTAATGCAATTGTACCTAAATAACATTAAAAAATAATGTGTGCAAGATAAATTGAATGATAACAGGACCTCGAGGTTTCCCGTCTTTTTGCCTTCACAAGTTGGTTGTGAGCGGCTCTTTCTTTCCGATGTCAAAGATTTCCGATTCTGATGCTGAAAGTTTTTATTCAGAGAATGACTCTTTTGTTCTCTCTGGTGAAAAGAATGTGGAACAAGATAAAGAAAGTAGTTTATTTCTCCAAACAATGCAACCACTGTTCGTGACCAAGACACGCAAGTAGAATTCTTGTTCACTTTCTACAATCTCTAACAGTTAGTAATAACCTCTCAGATAACACATCTTGCGTTAATTTTTACAAAAGGAAATTTCGCTGTAGTTGAATTTTGTAAGACCTAGACTATTTTATCAACATTTTGTACTTGGAAAGAAAGCTTTTGTGTGACAACCAAAAACAAAGCAGCAGAGGCCAGCAAAACAATTAAACAGCTATATCTTAGGTAAATGTAATTAGAATTGAATAAAATTGTATTAATCTAGGGAATGTATATTAAGATTGTTTACCTAAAATGTCTTGTCTCGAGGCAAAAGATAAAATTTCCTTTTTTGCAATGTTAACCATTAGCATTTAGCAGGCCTCATTAATAACTATTATTCATAATTAAGGTAAAGATATTTCAATTACTGTGATTTCTCTGGCTTTTCTTTTTAATTTCACGAATGTTGATTAATTTTTCTTTAGTTTGGAATGTAACAAGTCTACTTTTGCAATATATTTGTATTTGATCAGCAGGTTTTTGGAACAAAACCCAAAACAGTAGAGGGCCTTTTCTTACAAGCCAGCAAAGAAATGGTTAAAAACAGATCAAGACAGACTTTATTGAAGTATCAGTTGTCAATGTAAAGATATCAAGCTGTGAAGCCAGCACACCATAACAAAACAAGAAAATAAACAAAGCAAAGTTTCAAGTTTAACGATTCCCTTTCATGGAAGCCTATCATCTATTCCAGGGAAACTAATTTAGACCCTGGGTCGTGACACAAACCTTTTCTAAAGACTATTCCAGTAAATAATGTAAATAATGCAGATAATTAATCCACATGCCGCTGTGCGCCCATTAGCGCCTGCACAACAATGTAAACACCGAGCTCGATAGCAACAGCAATCAGGAGACAGCGAGGCACTAATTAAATCTCTGGCACGGGATGACATGTCACTGCCACGTCACGAGCTGCCAGCCCGGGCAAGAAGTGTCACTGCCATGTCCTGAACATCCAGTCAGGAAGAACATTACTACAGGATTCTGTTTAAAGCCCAGAGCTCCTGGATACCATACAACCGAATAAATGTTGTGATGACATAAGCTTATTTACTGTCTTTTGTTTGAGATCACTCACGTGACAGAAAATATATCGGGGAGGAGTGGGGAAACGGCGGATTCTTGTAAACATTCAAAGAGATAATTGAAGAGCAAGGGCGGTGAGAACAGGCCCATGTATCAATGCGCAGTGCACTTACTTCTGTAATCGTCTTTTAAATGTCAGATGAATGCGTGGTCTGGCTCCTGTTTTCATCACAAAAATCTTATTTTGCTGTCTACAGCAACAAGCACGAGTCGGAATGTATTAAGACTATTCATAGCAACAACCAATATCTGCATGATAATAAAAAACATTGGTAAAGGCATTTGAATGCAGTGTGTTGTGTTTGTCACTACAGACTACACAGAGGACTATATTACTTTCATCACGCGCCACGCTCTGAAGCGTGTGTGAAGTCTCTCAATCTTTGTTTTTACTTCTTTCTTTCTCTCTCTCGATGTCTTGTTCGCTCGCGTGTCGACTTATCGGCTCGTGCTTGAACGGACACACAATAAAGACAGTGACTGTACCAGGTCTTGAAAAGTTCAAAGTGTTTGTCCTACTACTGTGCAATGCCAGTGTCCTCAACACGAGCACCGACCTCCTAGGGAGACCTTCCCACACGGTGAGTATGAGTGAATGTCAGACGGGCAAACTCCAATGGAAATGTCGCTTGAGTGTCATTACCACGAATAAATGGAAACAATAGCTTTAATAACCGGGATCTGGTGAGGACATGAGAATGCGGAGGAGAGACTGTTGTCACAAACAATGTCACTACTGCTACAAGTCACGACTGCAAGGAGACTTTCCCTCCACTGACCTCAGCGACACTGACAAACACCCGAGATGGACACCCGACAACACAGCACCTTTTATTTTAATCAAAGCCTCGTCCCTGATATTATCCCTGCCAACTATAACGATGAGATAATTATAACGATAACAACACATGCAGCAGAGCATCTCTGAACGATGGAATATCATAGTTTAAAAAGTTCTCTAAGCCTAAAGCAAATAAATAAATATCTCTCTTAAAGGGATTCTAAAGGCAAACTAAAACTGCTTAGAATGGCGTAAAGAGTAGGATAAATGTGAATCTCGTCTATTTACATGTGTGTTCATGTGGAAAACGTTGAAGGTTTTTAGTAGAATGTTGTGTTTAATAAGAGAAATGACACGGGACTCTTTTTTTTTTTTCGCTTCCACGAAGTCTCGTTCTCCGTCACGTGACCCTATGACGTGTGGTTTCCATAGTGACAACCATGCCTCGAGAATGTGCTGCACCCGATTGCCACGAAAAGATGGAAAAGATTCAAAATTGTCTTTTCATCAGTTTCCGAAGGACAGAGCCTTACAAGCCTGACACACAGAGTGCGTCATACGATAACATGACGTCAAATCTTCGCAATGACCTCAGACACTTCCTGTGCGTGTGACGTCATAAGGAGACTGACATCACAAGGAAACTCGTCTGCTTGATCATCTCGGGAAGCTATCGTGGTTACAAGGGTCGATTTCACTGGAGTTTGTCCATGTTTATAAACATCGGCAACTGAAATAGTGCTAATAAGTGGTAATTAAGTGAGAAACGAATCCTTTATTTCTCCTGTATTGCTCTCGTGCTCTGTAATTATAACTAAATATATTTTTGAAACGTTTGACCATCCCACAGCCTTATCACAAGCCATGAGTATCCCTTCAATGACCAAATGATAATCATACACTGAAGAGGATTCCCGTTTTCAATCGTATCAACATGACATCACTGCAGCATCATATCGAGCTCTACTCACGCTATGGCATCAATCATGTCACATGACATCACT
Organism: Pomacea maculata; assembly: GCA_004794325.1. Classification (NCBI taxonomy): domain Eukaryota; kingdom Metazoa; phylum Mollusca; class Gastropoda; order Architaenioglossa; family Ampullariidae; genus Pomacea; species Pomacea maculata. Next base: position 288,050 of record SRHC01001470.1, on the reverse strand, counting down.
GCAGCATCACATCGAGCACTACTCACGCTATGGCATCAATCATGTCCAGTCCCATCTCCACGCAGCAGTGGGCGTGGTCAGCGCGGGGCTCGGGCAGTCCGGACACACAATAATAACAGTCGCCCAGGATCTTGATCCGCAAACAGTGGTTGTTCTGTGATGGAAGAGAAAACAATATCGGGTTACATTGTCATATTTGTTCTCTCTTTCGCTCTGTTTCAACATTCCTTCTTCTACCTTACTTAATGCCCTCGTTGCTGCACAGCAAAACAACATTTTTTTTTGCCTATCTCATCACCATGTCATTAATTTCTTTCTCCCCGCTTCCATCTCTTATATCATATTCACTTCTTTCTCTCTCTCTCTCAAGCACGAAGGTACAGCAAAGTAATGATTTGACCTCTGTGGGGCATTCAGCACCTCCGTTCATCACGGGCACATGCATGTAGTGTGGAATACATAAACACACAGGGAAGGACGGAGGGAAGCAGGGAAAAATGCATCCCTCCTCTACCCCCGTCTATTGTGCAGACCCCTCGACATCTAATAATCACCAGACGAATGCCCTCGGCACTTGTAGCCTCTCCCAGCGATTCTAGCGCCAGCGAGGAGACAAATTTGGTCGTCGGTTGACGAATGCCTTGTGTCTCTGTTTATTTCTTCCCCTCAGCCTGCACATGTCACGACTGCGAGGGGAGAGCATCCCTCTCCAGGCTGTTTGTCTTTCTAACGAAGCCGCTCGTTGAAGTCTGCGGACACACGCAGTCAGGCTTATGGATGGACAGATGGGAGGATGGGCAGTGGAAAACACATAGCTTGGATGGAGGTAGGGGTTGGGGGGGAGAGGGTTTGAAGTCTATCTAGTTTCTTATCTACGTTTCGAAGTTACAAAAGCCATCAAACAGAAGAGAAGACAACCGCACTTGTTTTTTCACCCTCCTCCCAACATCCCCTCCCCTTACAGTAACAGCAAAATGGAATCAGGCGTGCAAATGATTGCTCGCATCAACTGCAGCCGCCGGAGGAACACTAACAGTCGCCGCTGCTGCAGAGGCAGACCCACGGCATCGACAGCAGCAACATCGTGACTGGCCAGGAACGAACAGTTGTCTCCCCACGACCTCCCCACCCCACCCCACACCCCACACTCTATTGATAGGTGCTTTCTCTTAGCGTTTATGTGGTTTCTGTTTTTTTCTCAGAGGGAGAGAAATGAGTTGGGCTGGAGATGAGTTGGATCATTAAAAAAATCGAGGATTTGTCACTCCAAAAGGCTTCTTCTTTTATTTCTGTCTCTGGCGCCTGAAGCCTCTCACTCACAATGGCTTGAACAAGCTAGGTTAGTTGAGAACAGTTCTCCATATTTTCTCCTGAAAACGATGATAATGGAAATACTACCTATTTATAAGTGAAAAATATACTTACCGTTTCAGAGAAATTTTCCAGTATGCTATCTTTTAACAATCGGCTTTTTCTAAAAGCGATAAATCAGTTACCTTCATAACAACGACACTAAAGGTCCGGTAGTGTGTGTGCTGGCATCAGTAGAGAAGAAAAGCTTATTTATTAAACTAATAATAAACTAATAAATAAACTAATGTATCAGCTACCAAATGGTAGTTCGAGAACTTGTTACGACTGTCTGGTGTTGGGTAAGTAGCTGTCGCTCTTCATTATTTCTTCTAGCTCTCAACCAGGAGAAACAAGTATAACAGAGAAAATCAAGCGTGCCATAGAGAAAATTTCACTCAGAAATTTCTGGCAGGTCATTAATCATTTGGCAATCCGTAATGATCGTATTTAGGCCCTCTATTACCCGCTCTCTCGTCCACAAAACAGTTTAAAAATCCCCGAAAATAAAAGAAAAAAATCGAGAGTAAGCCAGGATCAATGGGGAAAATCACAAGTGATGGAGATGTCACGGCATGACCTCCCTCGCCAGCTAGGATTCTAAAAACTGAGGTAGCAGTGTCTCCCATCTACAAAATGCGAGGTTGTCAAGCTCCCAGTAAGTATTTTTCGTTGTCGAGATAAAAAGTGTCTGGCAGTTACAAAAACCGTTGACGTCAACGTGCGGCGAGGTTGGAGGTTGTTTTTTCGCCTTACAGACGAGGGAGGCGGCTGTCCTCATGGTATGTACATCTGCTGGATTTGTTTATTATTTTGGTGACCATTGTAAGGGCAAGTGCCTTTTGTCTTCATCGTCACTGCGTGGATTTTGATTTCTTAATGATTGCTGGGAAACACCTACTCAAGTTTCACGCCAATTACTGCAAGTTCACAACCTTCAACCTCGGGGGACAGTGAGAAGTGAAGACCAAACATGACAGTTAACTGGCTTTAATGTGGACAATTTCTGTAAATATTTGGTCCAGTCATCACAGCCTGACATACAGAACTGTATGCCACGATTTACTTCACAATTTGTTTTTCTGTGTGATCAAGGGGTGAAGATAATGGAGTGGAGTAACGAGGGCGAAAGAGACTTCAATAATGAACAGTGGAATGATGAATGACGAACTGATGCTACTTGTGATGATGACAGCAAAGCAGCCACCGGCTGCAGGAGGATGCAGACTGAGCAACAGCACCAGGAGCAAAGGTTAATGGTGGGCAGCGAGCAAATCCAATCCGGTTGGACCTGACGGTTGAGTTGCAGCCAGTAATGCGGTTATAATGAGACAGCCTGTCACAATTAATACAAACCCTGCTTTTCATCATGTCTCCGCCACTGATCTTGAGAGTGCCAGCAAGTGGTGTGCGTGCTCCACAGTCTGGGGACACTTCATCCACTGACCCTGCGACAACAGAGGTCAGGGAGCCAGACACCAACTCATCCCCATCCCGAGCTTTCGCTTCTGAAACGGTTGCACGTGCGTGTGTGTGGTTCCGACCCTCTGCTTCGGGTATCTCTTTCTTTAGGTTTCATGTTTGTGTTCTTACCATTAACACAATTTGTAAAAATAGCCATTCTCTCTTTCTCTCTCAGTTTTCATATTTTATGACATTTTATCAAATTTTAAAAATACTTCGACCGACTATATTTAGACTTTGCATCAAAGTCCTGGCTGACAAACATGGCGTGACAGTCAAACACTTTCCTCAAAATGTGAAAATACATTATTCTGCTTACAAAGATACGAGTGTGCCAGCTGCAAGTGTGAAATATGAAATTTGATTATGCGATGAGGACATTTTTGCGGGGTTTTTATTTCATACCAATTTTCTACAGACAGAGCAAATAATTATAAAGATTTTGATACTGTTGTTTTCAGTCACAGAATATTTCACTTTGCACACACCACCTTCTCTGCAAATTTTATAAAACTGAGCGAAAAAAAAAGCTTGTATGTGATCAGCGATGCTCTCTCTGTACTCGCGTGCACGTGTTGAATCAGCCGCTGGTGTTGTGGTGAGATGAGTGATGGGAGGAGGGAGCCGAGCTTGTGGTTGGCCACGCATCCCTGAGCGAGCTGAGCGAGGCTTTGTTACTGGGCACTGGGTGCTCTGTGCGTGTGTGTGTGAGATGTATGTGTGCGTGAACTGTTTGTGTGTGTGTGTGAACTGTTTGTGTGTGTGCATTGCCTGTGTGTGTGTGTGCTGTTTGTGTGTGTGTGTGAGCTGACTGTGTGTGTGTCCTCTGTGTGAGTGTGTGAGCTGACTGCTGCACGTCTACGTCAGATGTAGCTGTCTGCGTGTAACGCACCTTCCAGCAGGTGAGTCATGGCCTCGACCTCTGACAAACCTGACTGCACGGTGATGAAGGACGAAGGTGAAAGTTCGAGGTGTTTGTGTGAGGAGTGGAAGAGCGAGATGACGATATCATCATCATATCGTAAGATTACTAGGACAGCGAGGTTGAAAGGACAGAGCGGAGACATGCGGGGATAAGAGTTTTCACTCTTTACTGATAGATGACAGCAGACTATGCGTTATCATGAAGAAAGAAGACAATAACAACAAAACAACCACACAGAAGTGATGACATCAAAATGCGCTCACACCGTTTGAGTTATGATATCAAAATATCTAACAGCTGTTTACATGTGCATCTTGTAATACTTCTCCAGTAGAAGCGAGTCACGATGTTTAAAAACCTAGAATAAAAACAATGCTGTCCTCCCTGTAACACCAACAACCACAAACAATCTTGATGCCGGCGGTTGGGCAGCTACTTGTGTCTGAGAAAGGGAGACAGGGAGAGCGGAAAGGTTAACTTCGGAAAGGAAAAGCAGAACGAGTCCATGGGGACCATCATCCTGTTGCAGCATTTGAAGCAGGCACAGGAGCAGCACAGCAGCATATCCTCCTCGTGCTGCAGGGCAGAGGGTGCAGCACCCGCCCTCCCCAGGATACACGATGAGTACCCATGCCTCGACACAACACACCCTGGCCCACAGGAAACCTCCTCTTGGTGCAGTCAGCACCACACCACCTCCTGCCCCCGTGTACCTGGCTGGCACCGGCAAGTGGGGGCCAGAAAACGGTTTTCTCTCCTCCACCCAGACCTTTACAGAGATCAATGCACAGATACCTGGTGACGCGCGGAGCTTCTCACAGGATGCGAACAGGTGCTTCACTAAAGACCAAATCAATGTCTTCTCCTGTACGGAAACACCTGGAGTATAGATAATACACAATCATGCACAAGCAGTTTTTATGATGCTGACTTTATGTACTGCTAGAACACGTGACACAATACATTCCATGGACGCTGACTGTCATGTGACGCATTTAAAAGTTTTTGATAAACTCTCCGGACCTGACATGAAACCGAATCAAATTTTAGTTTTGTTTGGGCGATCTTAAGGTCAAAGTGCACATATGGCTCAGAGCAACCTTCACCTTAACTCTAAAAGAAGAGGAAACACATTTATTCTAATGACTTGAGCACCTGTACAGGATGATCTTAATTTGAGGTCAGGGTTCGCAGGCAGCCAATCATTCGTGCCAACGGTGACGCAATACATCTCCAACGATTTGATATCTGGTGCAGGTATCACCTGTCTCACACACCGTGACTGGTTCTCATGCTCTCAGCGCCAGCTCTGCGATAACAAGCTGATAACAGAAAACAGATGAAACGGTCCTTATCTACGAAAGCAGAACACGTCAGTAGGAACGGATTATATCCTCCTTATCTCGGAGGAAAGGTTGTTAATTCGTTCAGACATCTCGACCCTGAAACACTTCCTTTCCTCTGTGTGAGAAGGTGAGCAACTGCCGCACTGTCGGCGATTAGCTTTTCTTGCCTCCCTGACAATTAAGTCCACGAATTAAAAAAAATCAGGGTCGGTATCACACCCTGGGGTTTTATCCCTCTGCCTGCCACCCGTCTCCTCCTACTCTGACAGATTAACCTCATCTGAAGGCAAATGTCAGATAATGACTAGAGTTTTCAGAAGTAAAGGGATGATATGTAGTTTGATGTTTGTCCCTGTCTAGGGCACGGCCACCATTTTGTGTAGCCTGGTGTTACGACTACTGAAGCAGCCATTGCTCTACCCGATCCCAAGACACTGGATGGCTGCTGGCAGTGACAAACCAGACAAAGTCCAGGGAAAAGTGGTTAAGCACGCCAACTCATTCATTGTTTTTCCCCCCAGACAGTGCCAGACACCATGTTTAAAAATGCAACAGCCCCCATGATTGGTTTGCGGGAGGCTGGCGGACTTCGTGTGGATCCTACTGATTGGTCCCCTCCAGGCGTGACGACGCCCTTGGCTTCCGCATGATTAACTGTTCATAATCGTGGACGCCGCCGGCGGCCTTTGTGATCTCCTTTGGGTCATAAATCTGAGGCAATCATGAAAGCGGTCGATGAAAATGAAATCAGCAATCGCGGCGGCGATAAAGAAGCACGTGATGCGTGCCGCGCACGTGTATACGCAGTGGCCAGCGCGGCACCGAGACAATCTCGTTACCTCTTCCGCGGCGACCCAAACCTGCAAAATATCTGTCCAAAGCCCCGTAATGATTCTTTATGGTGGTGGCGAAAGCTTTTCAATCTCCAACATCATCCCACTTTTGACTGACCGAGGTCTCTTTATAAAGAACTCGACCACCCACGACTGTAGCCTCCACGCTCCTCCCTTCTCTTTAATCGTGCGTACACGGGAGCGCACTTGACAGAAGGACAGGGATACCTTACAGAAATTGGGTAGATGTAGATGACACAGGGTGATGACAATGGTTGGGAGATGATCTAAAATGACAAAAGAGTAGAGGGGCAAGGGAGAGACAGCTCGGACTCCAGCACCTCCCGCAGGTCTGTTTCATTCAAGGTGGTGGGAAGGAAGCACAAAAACATCTTGTTTATACAACATTGTGGGGGAGGATGGAGGAGTAGAGAGAAAGTCGTGGAAGCAAACTCAACTTTCATCAAAGCACACGCCCGATGGCGTGGCAATATCGCATCCAGCATCAGTATGAGAGACTGAGAGGCCAGGCAGCGAGGCTGAGAGACGACGAGAGCAACACCAAAACACACCCACCCCGCTCCTAACTCACCATGCAAACAATGAGAAGCAGTCAATAACCATAAAGGTCCCGTCTCGCCAAAAAACAGCCGAGCGTGATATTATGATTTACGAGCGCCATGCAAGACACATATATTAGACGCCGGGATGGGCGGACACATGGGCGGACACGTGGGCGGACTGACAAGCGGATCAGCTAGCCATAATGCGAGATGTTTTTCACAGATCATACGTCATATATTATTCATACTTCCGAAATAGGAGTCAGTAATAACTTTAACAATTGTATGTTGAGGAAGGAGAAAAAGTTAAGTATGATTATGAACAGTGAATGATGACAAAGCAATCTTTGATTGAACAAATGCAACTGAATGGCTCTGATCATTGAAGATAGAGGAGGAAACAATGGGTAGATGTATAAAAATAAAAATAAAAGCAGAAGAGAATAAGAAGGAAGGAAATCATTGTCTTGTCTGGTGCGAATGGAGTCTGCAACAGTTATGCAAATTATATAATAAATAAATCAAGTATACTTATCTCTCTGTATGTGTCTGTGGGATGGAGGGTCAGGGTGTGAATACCGTAGTCGCTCGTTAGAGTGTTTTGCAAAATTCGCACCATTTTCACGATGCTAATTTTTTTAATGAATCACCTTCATGTGCGTGATAGAGAGGCACCATAAGCAGACGAAGGTGGGAGGTGAGTCAGACAAAGCAAAGAGAAGGATGGAATGGATACATTAAAGCAAAAAGACGATACTGTTCATGAGGTGCTAAAGAGAGAAACAACCTCTACAGGAATGTATCATCTGCTGGTTAGTCGAGAAAAATTAGTCTATAAAAAACTTATGAGGAACATGTATCCTCCTCCCCTCATTCCTTCCTGCCGAAGATCAAAGCAATTTTCTGTTGTGTTTAATTCCTTCATTATGCGATGTCATCGGCTGAAGAGAAGCTCTCGTGAGATGCCATCCATCTCCCTGCCTACCTAGAAGCTCTCGAGTTTAAAGGATGACAGCTGCTGACGATGGAGGAGGAGCTCGTGCCGGACAGGAAGGAAGCAAAGCTGTCGACGATGTTGCGCCATTCTTGCCTTACTTCTTCCTCGCGAGGTCAATACAGCCGCCAATATCGACATGGCATCTTGTATCAATCTACTGACACTTCCTCATCTCGTCTTCATTTGTGCAAATCTGCAATTTTTTTCTCACAAAAGATGCTGGAAGGCATTTTTTCAATTTTTTCATTTATCACAGACCCCAGCGGCAAGAAAATGATAATTCCAGTAAAACAGCTTTCTGAGAAATCCTTTCAGCCAAAAGAATACCAACAGATGATAATGGTATGAACCTGATCACGGGCTCGGGGACCTTAACCCCTAAAGGTCCAAAACAGTCGGATTAACTGTTCTTTTCTACTTTCTGTGGAATATATTGCCCTGATGCAGGCGAAATCCACCAGAAAGGACAGAGGAGCTCCTGGGAAGTCACAAAACACCGATGTTTGATTGGTTGATCAGCTTTCGACAGAGAAAAATTAATTTTTAAGATGAGTGAAATCCATGGTACAAGCTGCCCCTCCCTAGCATGTCAGGGTGCACTGCTGTGACGAACAGAGAGCTGGATGGTGCGAAGAACAGAGAACTGGATGGTGGGAAGAACAAAAGGTCAGAGGACAGATCCTCTTGTAGGAGGTGAGGTATCTTGGTGCTACCGTGACCCTCATCTTCTGCCAGATCCTGTTGTGGCTGCCATGAGCCCCTCCCATCACGATTCCTTGCGAAAGCAAACACTGGTGTGTTTACAAAGCTTGCACCTTGTACGAAGACTTCCCCGAAATGCAATGGCGAGAAGAACGGCAGAGGAGAAAAGGAGGAACACACACACACATTGTTCTTGAGTGCCAAGAGCATGCTTCTTACGAGTGTGAGTATGCGGTATACAAATTTTGTTTTTATTATTATTTGTACACACAATGTCTGACCTTGGCCAGCTGGTCGAAGCGTCCAAAGAGTTCGTTGAGGATGCGAACCAGCTCCTGCGCCGTGCACTGGGACGCCAGCGCCGTGAAGCCCACGATGTCAGCGAAGAGAATTCTGGAACAAAACACACATCTACCCGATGATAGGGTCAACAAAACACACATCTACCCGATGATAGGGTCAACAAAACAAACATCAACTCGATGAGGCAGAGCAAACAATACATCTACCGACGTATAGGTCTAGCAGGGTGTATTTTTTGTAATGACTAAGTAAAATTACTAAGTACACCTTGTCCGTTCTCCTAATACATGTCTAGAAACATCACATGACAAGAGGTCACAATCGTGATGTCACGTTTGTACACACAGAATGAACCTTCTGTCCGAGCTCTCGCGCTGCACGAGGCCTTCACATCGACAACATATTGACGCACAATCGTGACCTCCGTGATGCTGACCTCACTAGACCTCTGAGACTAAGTGCACGTGCTAGTGGGCGGTAACACGTGACCAGAGGAGTGCGTGTGTGGGTGTAGAGGGTGGGGATGTGGGTGTAGAGGGTGGGGATGTGGGTGTAGAGGGTGGGGATGTGTGTGGGGGGAATTTTGTCGGGGCGCCGACGGCTTAAAGCCCACGCCAACATTCCATTAACTCTCTAACGACAGACATTTTTTCTGATGCTGCTGGGCTGGGGCACGAAGCCGTGCGGCGGCAACTCACTACATCGCAACCTCGGAGACACAACCGATCCCACAGCTGCCGTCACGAACACCCAACAACTCCAGGACCGAGGGTTCGTCTCGCAGAAATGCAAGTTGCCAATTTCATTACATACGCAAACTTCTCCCTCCTGCCACAGCGCCAGCACCTTAATAAATTAGAGTTTAAAGCGACTTGCAAGAGCTATGACAGCTCTCCCCTTACTCTGCCTCATTTCCATGTCAATGACAAGGACAAGGGAGGGAGAGGGGAAGGGCAGAGGGTCCAGAATGGAAATGTGGACAGTTGATCTCGTCGTGAAGTGTCGGTGCCACGCGATGTTTGACAACCACTGCGCCACCAGGGCTGCTATTCCGTGTCGCCCCGCAGCGCCACCCCGCGACCCCCGCCGTGTCTTTGTATAAAAACAAAAAAAGAGAAGCTTCATCAATCTAGGACAGCATGGCAACCCACTTTAATCTCTCCTTTGATCGCTCGCAAGCGACGGTTCAACATCGTCCGCCCTGCGCTCAGCCCTCCACAGTCTAATCGGCTCTTTCCGCCCCAGCGCCCCCTACAGGATGGAGGGATGAATTTTTGCTTCATTTTTCTCGTGTATTCTTTTTTGTACAGAAGGAATGAATGACTGATTGCACATAAATATCAAAGCGTGCACAGGTGCCAGTACTGTGATTACATCAGGGGTGGGTCGGAGGATGAGGTGTGGAGGCGGTTGGGTGAGATCTCGTGTGATTTTAATGCAGATGACCAGACTGCATGATTCTTGTCCTCTTCACTCTAGATATGAGACGCCCCTCACTATCCTCAAGCTTTTGTATGAACTTGCCTTATTTATATTGTCTTAGTCTGCTTTGCTGAAGGCACGCACGGTGGAGGACCCAGGGAGGTACTAAGGTTACGAATAATGGATCCAAAAATACACTAACATTCTATGATGGGATGCAGGAACGCACATTTGAGTCTGATGGGATGTAGGGACACATGAATCAAAGTCTGAGGGGACAAGAAACGTCTACTAACACAAGAAAACCATTGTTTTACCAAAGCCTCAATCTCAGCCATCAACCTTCATCATCATCCAACACAACACATTCAAGCCGCCGCTACCGAGGACTGACAAAAAATTCAAAAAAGACTTCAACTATACATGTACTTTTTTTGGTTTAGTCCCTTAGCATACTGACGAGTAAGCATGTGATAAAAAATGCAAACATAAACGATTTTTGTTGTTTTACACGTTTAAAGACTCCCAGGAAGCATTGCTAAAACAATTACTAATGGCCGCCACTCGCCATCACCCGAGACGTCTTCAGAAGTTGTGTTTTTCTTGGCGAGGGCTCGTGTCTGTCGGCGACGCTAAATGAATTTGAACATTTGATTCGCTTTGTATCAAGCCGACATCAGAGGATGGAGACAGGGGGTCAGGCGTCCAGGGAGCTAACTCACGACCTAAGAACGATAACAAAATAAAACAGCGAATCTGCAACAAGCGCAGACTATTACAGCGCTTGCCAACAATTGGCTGCTCGGCTTTTCCTAACCTTCGAGTATCGAGGGAACACCGGATGCCATCAAACAATAATTTCACAAGTCCATTCACCGAGGAGAAAATCTACTTCATGCTATCTCTCTAGACATCGCACTCAACATCTACTTGCAAGTCATCCACAAACTATTTAGTCCAGTAAGTGCTGAGGGCGGAGGGAGTGGGGGAACAGTCGGCAAAAACGACCAGCACACGTTTCCTCAATCACTCAATCTCCCTCCACACATACATACACACGTGTATCGTGCTCATACTTCATGCTTGACTGACAGTCTCAGAAGTCAGGTGACTGGTCTCCCCTGGCCGGTAGTTAACGTTTCCAGAAGAAGACCGGAAGTGGGAGGAGGCTTCAGTGACTATTTGTTTCCCCCATCACTTCCTTCCACCTCTATATCTCCAGTATTGCTAAAAGCATTAAAGAAGCAGCCGGGAGATTTGTACACAGCGGAAATGCAGCAAGATGTCTACATGATAAATGACTGACGAACTCTCTTGACCTCGCGGCTTCCGAGCTCCGGTAATGGCGCGCACGAAGCAAAGTCGTTTGAATATGGGGAAAGCAACTGCTGGTGTTTAATTCTTCTCTTTTAAAGGGGTGGCTGTATTGTTCTCAACATCAGGGTAGGGGTAGAGTACTCACGTGACGTTGTCGTGTCGTTGTATGTAGATCTTGTGGAAGGGGCCGGTGTGGGGGTTGGTGATGTCCTGCTTCATCTCCATGGCGACATGCTGGGGCAGAACACTCAGCAGCAGTTTCTCCTGCAGGAGAGAAAAACGAGTGAACAGCATGACACAGGAAGATCGACAGACGATGTGTTCTCTGACAGATGAGCTACCTTGCTACACCAGCAGACACTAGTGAGTGAGTGAAGCAATTACTAGCTAGAGGAGTTTCTTAGAGAAGGATGAATAAATAGAGGCACACACACTCGTCTTCTCTCTATGAAGCTCATAAGAGGACAAAAACAAGGAGAAAGAGAGAAAAATAAGTGGGATGGGGATCAAAGAAGTTGACATAAGGCATCTTGAAGCTCTCTAAAAATGTGATGGCAGATTGAGTATAATTTATGCTGAGTAGTTTTCTTATCTGTAATATTTTACTCTCATGAATAACAGGGTTACCGGCACAGGTACAGTAACAGATGTCTGGGCTTTTCATTCCATTTTTTTTATATTTCAGACAGCTCCTGTGATATTTGCTCACGGTGCATGTCGCCTGTATTGCACACTTCAACTCAAAAGCACCAAGTGGTCTCTAGAGCAGACCTGGGCAAAGGCCGGCCCGCGGGCCGGATCCGGCCCGCCTCCTGTCTCTGACCGGCCCGCCCGCTGGCCTGCCCACCAGTAAATATACTATATATACAGTATTGGGTAAAACTGAGTTAACTATATTAGTCCGGCCCTCTAGAACCATCCCAGTTTCTCATCCGGCCCTCTAGAACCATCCCACTTTCTCATCCGGCCCCTTGGGAAAATTAATTGCCCACCCCTGCTCTAGAGTGGCCGGGTGGACATGCAACATTGCCTTTAAATGACTGTAAAGTTCAGTGCAGGAAACGGTTTCCCAGAATGTGGGCGAATACACGCTTTCTATTTCTGGAGATACACGCCTACACACACATCACGATGCACCGACAGAGGTCAGAGTCGTGACGTCACGGTTGTACACAGGTAGGCCTGCACAGCTTCATCGTATCCACGTTCAGTCCCGACGCCGGTGTTGTTGATCTCTTTGTGTGCATGCTGATCTTTGCAGAAAATATTTTGGGGAAATAGAATGTTGCACCGAGCTTCACCCTATCATCATAAAAACATTTTGCACCCCACTACACCTTTAAAGCTCTCCTCCCGCTGCTTACATTATCCACCTCCCGCCTACAATCTGAGACAGGGGGATCCTTCCAGGATTAAATAATTCTTCACTCTCGGAGTAACTGTTTCTCCTTTCTCCTTCTCACCCGCCCTCTGGCACCGCCCTTCCTGACGTCATCGCCCCTCTGCAACGCAAGAGGGCGCTGGTGATCTTTGCATCTTCTCAACTCTCGAGGACCTCGTCTTTATTCTCCTGTCCACCTCCCCCATTATTCACACCCCCCTCTCTCTGTAGGATCACAGTGATTCCGTTGATTGCTATAAAATGTTGGCACATTGCATAAAAACTGTAATATTGGCGGACCGCACTAATGATCCCCCCAAAGAAGGGCGATAAACGCAATATTAGCGGCAGTCGACGCGCATGCGTAAGGCGCTTTACGTCTCAAAAGAAAGGGGAGGCAATTGCAAATATTAGAGCGAGGGGCTCTTAGCAATCTTTACTTTGAGGACGGGGGGTAATTTAGGGGACTGAGGTTGGACGGGAGGATGTATTTGTGATCAGCCGAGATTTCCACAGCTCCGATTCCCCCAATCGATAGGACAATAGATTTTGCCGCCGACAACGACGACGTGACCAAACTCCGTCAGCGCACCCGACGGTTGTTGAAGCAACGTGATCGACAACACGGCCCCGGCAATCGGCGCCAACACCAAGTCATCGAGCTGAGATGACAGCTTCAAAATAATACAATGGGCCCGCAAAAATCGTCTTCCCTGTCTTGATTTTGCATTTTGTTGGAATGTCACAAGTGTCTGCAGGGGTGGAAACAGCTACAGGCTGCTAATCCGACATGTTGGAGGTGGTGATGAATATTTTTATAGCTTTATTCCTGAAATCATCCTCCAAAATGCACATACAACGTAGAACACACACAGAACTAGTCACCCAGACAACGAGGACTGGGGTTTGTGAGAACACATTTTGTCTCCAGTACATAAAATGTCTTCATCCGGGTGTATCACATGCTTGCTAACTTACCCTGATGTAGCTTGAGTTACAATGCTCACTCGGTGTGAAATACGAACCAAAACCTAACTGAGGGTAGGAGGAGGGTCTGCAGATGCAAACTCCCTTTTCTGTCCTCCCAGACACGTCCAGCCAAGTCACCGAAAAGTTCAGGAAGGGTAAAACTTCTTGATGAACTTCCTCGCCAGGGGTACAGAAAGGTTTTATTTTATTGACACAAGCAAGAAAAAATCTCCAGCTCCTTGGCCCCCAGTAATTTGCTGCCTGGCCTGCGCGTGTCACCGTGACGACAGAGCTCCCTGGTTGTCGAGGGCCATTAGATAGATGTGCAACTCCTCATCGCAACTCATCGATACGAGCATCACGTTCAGCCTCCGCCTCAGCGCTTCTCTCGCGTGCACAACCAAAGGTCACCGCGTGGGGTCAGCTTCTCGGAGTAAGTATTTCTACGCCGGGTGTAGGTGTAATGATGGAGCAGTTATGTTCTACATTACAAGGACAATCCCCCCATGAAGACCAGTAGTGCAGGTGATTGTTCTCGGCCACGTGTGACGAACTAGGAGGGTAACAACCGCACAACCTTCTGGTGTCAATCAGCTAATCCGAAACCTTCATAATTAATGACTAGATATGTGCACCGTTCCTACCGCTAAACAATGTTCAGATCGTGTATTCCATGCAAACAAATCAAATTATCCCAATTATAAATATTCATGACTGATTTTACAGGGAGTTACAGTAAGAAACACTATCAGAGAGCGACATCTATTCATTGCAGATTCTGTTTTTCAAATTTCTGATAAGCAGTCAGTTTTTCGAATATCGAGATACACTTTTTAGTTAAGTTTTTTTCTTTTGGTTGGTTTTTCTTTTTCTTTCTTTTTTTTTTCTTTTTTTTTTATTTTTTGGTGCTGAAGAATATCGACATAAAGATGCCCAAAATTTTATCTGTCATTTATCATTCTTCATATCACAGCAGGTCTTCCGTTTCTCCAGCCTGGTCGAGTGTCATTTCATTATCCTGGGTAATATTATTCTTCATGTCTCTGTCTGCACCGCATGCGCCTGTGTGTGTGTGTGTTTCTGTTCTCACACTAGAGTTTTCTCGACACGCTATCGTTGGCACGAATTTTAACCCTCCAAATAAAAAGATATGGATTTGTTTTGCCCAAGTCTCTCGCTCGATCATTGTCCAGCTTGTCTTCGATTATTTCATTTTCTTCTATTTCTACTGTCTGTGGTGAGGCATCTAATCCGGGCTTCCCCTCTTCCTAGACGCACTTCACTTCACTTTATGAAATCTCTTTTACCGGCTTTTGCGGCTGAAGCCAAGGATCAAGATTAGAAACAGCTATTATGCTTTAAAACGAGAAAGGACCCAGAAACCGTCTCTGAAGTATTTGGTTCATATCGCAGACTAAAAATGAGAATAGAAGACACGATGGGACATCCTTCCTTTCCTGAATATACCATCCTTACAATAAATACCCTGAGCTCATTTTTACCTGACACATTCAGCACACCCCTGAAACTGGGAGTCGCTTCCTTTTCTCATTCAAACCATTCGTTGCCCCACATGAAGAGCAGCCTCGGGTGTGTCCACCCAGAAACTGTGGCTCCCCCACCGTGGGAGACTACCCACAAAACATCTGTCACCCATGTAAATAAATGGCAGAAAAGGAGACGGACAAAGGGATCGTGATCTCCATGGAACTCCCAGCAGCCATTGCGTAACGCGGAGCAACCGACTAACGCGATGCCTGAACTCTGTTGCTAGGCAGCCGTGAGAGTCGCGCGTCTGCGCATGTTTGCTGTTGACTTCAACGTCTGAGATCCCTGATTCACAATCGCCAACGATCCAAGACCCTCGATGTCGATGTTCCTCTCGAATATTCGACGTTATTTTAGGAAGACAGAAGTCGATAGAAGTGGATAGCTATAGACCAGCCCTCGCCCTGCTTTTCTCTTTCCTCGCCTCCAGTTGTCTGCAATCATTTGTTGGAAGCAACACTATTTCTGGTATTTACCTGCCAACATTGCCTTGACCTCAGTGTGAAGTACCTGAGACGCCATTCGTCTGTGTAACAACAGAAACAATTCCAGTCCTCCATAAAAAAAAAAATGCGAAACTTATTTCCATCTTGGCGTCCCCAGAGTTACAGACTGTAAGAACCGGAAGTTGCTGTAACAAAACACTGACATGTTCGTACGACCTACCACCCACCCAGACCCCATGGTTGCTGACAAGCACCTTAACCACCGGCCCCTCGGTGCCTGGACTAGTCAGTCGTCACGCAGGACTTCCGCCTGCGCACTTCGATTAGCCTGTTCATCGTTCTTACTTTGCTGTGCTGCAGGCTGCTAAATATAGCTTTACCGCTATTAATTTCCTAAGTCGTATTGGCAAAATGCTTCATCAGCGTCAGCTGACGCCGACCAGTCCGTGCTGTACGAGCGGACGACACGGCATCAGTCGTGTCGCGTGCGTCAGACGCACGTCCGTCTGGACAAAGACGCTTCCAGCGACCGGTCGTCCAGTCGAGCAGGAGCACCACGAGCTCAGCAGCCCCGACTGGGATGCTGAGAAAATGAGCGGAAGTGAGCTGTTAGTCGTATCTAGTCGAGATGGTCAGGAAGGGGTCAAGGAGGTCGTCTTCTGGCCAAAAAGAAAAAAAAAATCAAAACATGGAGGAAACAGTCGAGATGCTGCTGCAAGTGAGCGACAAAACCGTTTAAGTCTTTCGTCAACCTTTTTCTCGCGAGAGGAGACTTCAGAGATCAATGATGAAATGGAATTTCAGGGTCTTGTTCAAGGTGTTCTCGTAGTTTTATTTTTAGAAATAAATTCCGGAAAGTGTCTTCCCAAACTAACCGATATTTATGGCGAGGGAAGTAGGAAGCGAGGCCAGTACGCCCTCAGCTGCTTCTCTTCAACCTGCAGCGCCGACATGATGGACTGGAGGACAGGCATGGGAGATAACGCTGGATGGATGCATGGCGATGACAACTATAAGTGATTGGATCGATAACAGGGGAGGGGAAGTAACCCAGGCATAAGGATGAACAAGTCTGGGGAACATTCTGAAGGAAGGAACGATGACGGGTGCTGACAGTTATGTTGATGTTGCAGCTACATAAAGATTAATGATCGTGACGAAAGCGATGAGATTGAGATAATGAGATGGAGGTCCTGCTGCCGACGACGACAATGACGATGAACAGACGGAGTGACAGCAGTAGATTATGAAAATAGTTCGAAGATGTTTCAATTCTTTCCGCCATGCACGGTTATTTCACTTTGGAGAATGTATGAATTTGAAGAAAAATCCCAACGACTTTTATCGAAACTAATATCTCAGTTGGAGGTTTTATTCTCCTGAATCAATGTGAAGACAACTTAACACTAGAACTTTGTCGTATCTCTCTCTCACATAGAAAAAAAGTAATAAAGCGAGAAAGGGGGACCACATCAAGACATGCAGACTCAAAAGAAAGATGGATGCCAGAGCCAACACCAAGAAGCGATCCCCGACTCACCAGTTTGTCGTTCTCATCCTGGATTTCCAGGCGGGCGGCGATACAGTTGCGGGTGTCCAGGAAGGTCTTTCTCTGGGCGCGGTCTGTGATGTTGTGCAGGAACATCCCCGCCACGTTCACACACACAAACACGATGGCATTGGCCACAAGCTGAAACACAATGATTTATACATTCATTGACTACCTGACTGAGAATGAATAGAAACTAAAACATGGCACTAGTTCAGAAACACCACAAACGGTCAGTTTAAAGGGCTGATGTATCAACCGATATGGAACAACAGGTCACTGTACATCACGAGGAGGAACCCTCCCTCCCACTCATCCTCCATGATCTCATAAACACTCGCAGCAACTCCTCACACACAGCGAGATAAGACAGAAAGGAATTAAGTGATATTCATATAGTCTCCTTCTGTTGCCCTTTCTCTGTAATAAAAGTCCAAAATCAATCAACAGGTAGGTTACAGAAATATCTGGAATAAAACCAGGTACTGTCATGTTATGTGTATAATACACACGAACGCAATAAACAGGAAGGGACAAGACTTTCATTATTTGTATCCGGATGTAACTAATACAATCACAACTCGTGTGGAGAGAATCTGTTCTGTGATCGCAGCAGACAGTAAATAATACTTTCTTTGCCGTGTTTCATGAGATGTAATCAAGATGTCTCACAATCGTCATAAAAAAGCCAAGTATTAGAGACCCTACTTTTCTCGGACCCAGCTTTATTGTGAGAGTTGTGCCCATCGTCTTTTCCTCGATGCCTTACCTCCCCTCACCCATCTACAGGGTCGGGTACCCATTCCACACCTGTCTCGTGTGCTGGTGGTATCCAAATCATGCCCTAGCAATTTTAGATGGTGCTGATCTCTCTGCCAGTAAGTTCCAACTAAAGTATTTAAAACAATCTTTATGACTACTCCTCCCCCCAAACTCTAGGCCGACATTTTCACCCGGAATTTTCTCCTTCGTGTCGTAATGTGCTTGAAACCAACCTCTCTCTAAAGCCAACTCATGATTACATTCAGAAATAATCAGCACCAGCTTTCCCTCTCTTCATTCCTCCATCCTCACTGGGTGTCCCGCACCTTGTGTGACGTCACCACATCATGGCGACTCAGCAGTGGGCTCGCTTGGCAGCACCAGCCTCCGCGGCAACAAAATCGAGCATTAGCAATTTTTGCGCTTCTTTGTTGTCGGCATTTGAACTGGAATCAAATTCGATTTTTCAGCCTTTTGTAGGCACTTACGCTGGATCAATGTCGGCGACATGGGTTGGCTTTTAGGCTCCTCCTCGCACGCGCTGGCGATGTGAAGGAGGTCTCAATCTCCATTGCGGAATAACGGAAAGGTGGTCGTCGCGGTATCTGCCTGAGAAGGACACGAGTGGTGCCGACAGTTTATGGAGTTCTCTTTCTACAAAGCTCGCGAGAGAAAGGGCTTTTCACGACGAGCACAACACGCCATCTTTCGATCTTTTTGCTGCCCCGGCGTGGACAACATTTTCTGAGACTGGGTTTCCTTTCGGGTCACATGACCGTGACACCGTGACAAAGGCCCATAAGGCAGACGACAGCTAGTAAAACTGAAACCAGTTGAAAGCAAGACACATTAGTTGGACAGCCCGACCTCAAATGGTTACACTGAAATGTAGGAAGGAGAGGAGAGCCCTCCCTATTATACCTCCTTAGCGGTTTGTGGCACTGGCCTCTGACCTTTAGAAATGAGCAGACCTTGAGGAAATGTCAGTCACATAACCTTTAATAATCTGATAGTTGCTGTCATGTCTAATGCTATTTTGTGCATATCCCTTAAAGAGGACATGACTCTAGTTAATTAAAAAATCGCGTTTGAATCCGCAATATCTCGACCACCTGTCCCCTGAATTAACGGTCTGCTTTGTGAAGGGGAAATCCAAACGCAGGTTGGGCTGAAGGGATGGACACTGAAGCTCTGAGTCATTCTGTGAAGGATTGCACAAGAATCATTTACAATAGCTTCTAAAATGCAAGTCGGAGTGATATATGAGGGTTTCATTTGTTTTCACTTCAAATCATTGAGACCACACAGGATGTCAGCGCTGGACAGGAGAGGGTCTGGTGATGAAAGCAAAACACTAGGGAGTATTATGGGTGATGCTCAATAGCCAGAGATTCGTGATAATGTGGTTCAACTTAGTTCACAGCAATCACACTGAAAACTCAGAAATAGCTAAAAATATATAAACTCGGATGTCAGTCAAGAACGACTGTTGCCCTTCCAGTAAAAGTCAGACACAAGCTCATCTCCTGCTGTTTGTCAACAAGTCAACAGGTCGTCATGGCGCAGGTACAAATCGGATCGATTCGAATGAAATATGAAATGCTTCAATATAAATGAAAATTGACACTCATTATAGAACTAATTAGCACTGATAAAGTGAATAAAATATTGAGTGCAGCACATCTGCTGTCTCCGTAACAAATATCAAGATTAAAAGTCGATCGAACGCTCTTGCACAACCATCACTATGCGCTGCACCAAAAGGTACCCGACATGGATTCATCAGTAAAAGACTTTTCAAATAATTTAATAATTGTAACCGACTTTAATTGATTTCCCTTGGGTCTTTATTATATAACACAGTGTCTTCACAATGAAGGAGAACTTTCTGGATGGGATTTTCTTTCACTCGCACATCTGATAATTGTAGAATGGAAGGGGTTAAAACATTTTACGGGATGTGTCCGCTACGCTTTCATTTACTTCCTTACACTATCTTCTTCTCTGCTTAGTGTTTTCATTGGACGGGAGGAGAGCAGGATGAAATGGGCCGTTTGACATCTGGGCAATGGGAGCCGCTGGGGTGAGCTCCACTGATTTTCTCGCCCATTGATCTCTGGGGTTAAGGAAGAGATGTAGCTGCCCTGTGGTTACACCGATCAAAGACAGAATCGATTTTCGTTGGAGGAAGAGGT
Source organism: Pomacea maculata (assembly GCA_004794325.1). Classification (NCBI taxonomy): domain Eukaryota; kingdom Metazoa; phylum Mollusca; class Gastropoda; order Architaenioglossa; family Ampullariidae; genus Pomacea; species Pomacea maculata. Next base: position 267,978 of record SRHC01001470.1, on the reverse strand, counting down.
TGAGAAAAGGAAGGCCACACTGCGCACCACAGAAGTATTTTCGCCCTCCAAAGTTTCTGATTGATGCGTTCACGAAATTTCTCCCCTTCACCCATCTTGACTGGGAGAGAAGCAGGCTAGTGAAATATCCGGCAGACGAAGCAGAGAGAGTGAGAGACCAGAAAAGGCTGGAGGATACAAGGCTAGTGTTTCGAAGTCTGGGTACTGACCCCGGACAGAAATTTTATCAAACATTGTGTTGATCGAGGGAAGCTCGTGTGTACTAAGGTTGGTCGGATTTTCATTTCCAGGGCAAGATTTCACCAGTCCTCGGTGATCCCAGAGTTATCTTCCCATCCCTGAGCAAACTGTCGATACACAACAAATAATCTCATCACACTAGAAAGACTCGGTGCACACACAGCACGCGCTGGCATTAGACGACGACGACGACCTCAAGTTGATGAAACGTCTTCCTGCCAGGAGCCAGGGCCCCAGTAAGTGGCCCCGTGATTGGCCGAGTCCTTCCTAAGGAGTGATTAGCTCCCAGTCACGCACTGCCGCACTCGTAATGAGTGCCATTGAAGCAGCCCAACAACTCGGTCACCACTTACCCGGAGTGACCGCCCCTGTAGAAAATCGGTGTGGCGCAGGCAGCGGGGGGTACTCACCACTTCCGTTAATTTTGAATCTAGAGACTCCATAGGGACACCTAATGATAGTAACATTTAATCTGCGAAGGTATAATAAACCAGTGGCTTATTAAAAAGAAAGAAAGACTTTTTTTTTCGTCTCGCAACTTTTGGACCATAGCGATCTGTTTTTATCGACTTTTGTCATCGACGCTATCATCTCATCATCGATGTTGTCGCCATTTAAACAAAAGGCCAACATATTCAAAAAAAGCACGAACTTGTATTACTGGACCGTTGGCAAACGATTTTTTTCCAGTTGACTACTAAAACGAGGCAGGTGTGTACAAAGCTTCCGGTTTAGTCACATTCTTTGTTTAGGCTCGCCGAGACTAACAGTGGAGAACTAAGTGTTGGTCTCGGCAGACAGACGGCAGTCCACCTATACACATCCATGCAAAAAAACGAGATGAGTGAGAGAAAGTAAAAGCCGACGACGTACGAGCTCTCATTTAGAAGGAGGTGCAAAAGGACATTGACAGGTCTGTTATGCCGCACGTGGCTGATTTTCATCGCACACATCATCCATCTATCCTCTAGAGACCTCATCAACATGAAGTAACGACTAAAGGCTGCTGAATGAGTAACTGACAGCTTGTGTTCATGTGTTTGATTGTGGGTATGGATGGGTTCGATGAGTACACCTCCCTTACTTGAATTTACAATCGCACGTGTGACCTACCCTCATCTCACGTCCTTAACCTCACTGTCATCGATGACCACTCGTGCGTGAACGATGATGCCCAATGATAATAATTTCTCTCACTCGCATCGACGGTGCGAACCAAAATGTCTTGTTAGGGGATGTAACTCAAAATGTTTTGTGTCCGGGTTTAACTTTCCTTCCACAGACTTGTTTAACCAGATACTTTCTGGTCTCCAACACTCGTCCAAAGATGTCGAGCTTCGCGAAGCAGTTTTACTCGACATATCGACCGCACCCCATGGTTTCCAGACGCCATTAGGTTGGCGTTTGTGACCGGGTGCCAGCAACAATATCTCACATCGAGACACAGAGTAATCAATCTCTAAGGCTTCATCTTCCGCGCACCATGCCGACTGGACAGATCAGGTTTGGTCAGTCTAGTCCCAACGGTACAGAAAATAAATGAGTATACTTCAGTCCTGGCGGTGTACATGGTGTGAAGTCATTGAGAAAGGCGTTCTTGCTGTTTCCGCATGTTTCACACAGCTGTCGAGACCCACAGGGAGCACGGTGGGGAAGAGGACCATGTTCTTGGAGTCTTTCTTTGTCTAGTTCCACCCCAAGCTCCTTCCCGCTCTTTTCAGCTTTAGAATTTTTTTTAGTGATTGAAGGAGAGACGCCTTGTCGAAGTCCTTCTCAAGACATCCTCACTGACTTCCGTTACATATTTACAGTACTAGTCCCCCTAAACATTGTTCCCGTGAAATAGTTAATGGCTGATAAGCTCATCTTGACAGTCTTCCCCACAGCAAAGATGATAGCAAAGTATATACCATACATTTTACCCATTCCAGATATACGATAAATTAAGTTGTTTTGTTGGTCTCACGTTTTGTTGTCCGTAAAACTACTGCGACTATCGATGACTTCTGGCTTCGTTCTCTTCATACATGTGTACACTGAACAGTAAACAACACTAGCTGTGCACAGCCGCCATCAGCATGTACAGATGTGTACACCTGTATGACACGGAGACCATTCCTTGACAACTTATTCCTGTAGGTATCGTGTAGAGGAGCAACACTACTACAGTCTGTCATTGTCAGAAGCTTCTGGAAGACGCATGCCATGTGCTTTACTATTTATCTCGCTTTTCACTCATCAAACATCAGCTAATTGTATGTGGAACTCGGGTTACCTACTAACTGTGGCGCTGAGAACATTCCAGCCACACCCATCCTCAGTTATTAACAAATATCTAGACCGTGGTCTTGCGAACAATGAATACGGGAAAACCTTCTTTGTTGTTTGAGGAAGACTCGCAATGAACAATGAGTACGGGAGAACCGGTATAAATAAAGTACTATGGTGGGAAAGACTATGAGAGAGACTCACAGGAGACAAAGGAAACAGATAAAAACTTGCTGACCTCGCTCTAGAGAATCCTACCTCCCCGCCATCTGTAGTTGGTAGCAGACTTCCTGTCAGAGAATTTGCCTCACGTTTGTGTTTCTTTAGATGATCAAAGCCATGTGGACCTACAGGTGAACGTGCACTAGTCCTGGGTGCCGGAGACTATGCCAAATAAATACATTCCTCAGACCCTTTTCCACCACATGGTACGCCAGTGGTGCAAGGTCTCGTCCACATCCAGGTGAAAGGTCAGCTATGACTGGACCCAAACTCGTGAGTTCTGGTCCCTACCTGTTGTCCGTCGTAGGCAGGTGTATGTGCACCCTAAAGTGTAAAAAGGAGTGATGAAGCCCACAAAGGCCACTAACAAACCGTAAAAACCAAAAGAAAACAGTTTTAAGAGATAAAATTTCTTAAATCTGATGGCAAGGTCCTATCCTCCTTCAAACTGTAAAGACTGCTGCCAATGGGACGGACCTGAACAAAGAAAACAAAGAACTTTCTGTAACAAAAACTGCTTGCGGATAGTCTGGAGCTCAAGACAAACAATCAAGACATGTAGCCCACTAAAACTTCCCCTACACCATGACAGACTGGTGGTGGCTCACCAGGTAAGAGGTGTCCTTGCGTGACAGGTGTGTCCTGACTGTAATCTAGCGAGGACCACCTCCCCCCGCCTCACAGGATGGCACGAAGGTAGTTGGTCAGAAAGACAGGAAGAGTGGCATGTAATTTATTTTGGTCCAGAGTGGACTTTCAGGGGCGTGTTGTTATACATCATCCTCATTATCAATATCGTCGTCCTCGTCCTCATCATCACCATCGTTACCGTCGTAATCTGCTGAACGTGATAACAGGATAGGATAGAAGAAAAGTACACGGAGTGGGTGGGTAGAATAGTTCGGTAAAGAAAGTTCGCAGCCATGAAAGGTGTTATAAATACCTATCGACCTTTAGAGCTAGACTACAGTTTTAGCTTTGCCCACCCGAGTATCTAACAAGGGGAGGTTAGCCGACTCCCATGGGCACTGAAGTCAATGGCGGTATTTCTTACTCCAACATCCCGAATTGGAATGCCATCCAAACTTCTCTCCTGCACGTGCTGGTGGCTGGAGGATGGTGTCCCCCGTGTCTTTTCCTCCCGCAACGTGCATGCGCGCGCACCTGCGTCCTCCACGCGCCCGGCGGCGAACTGGATGGAGTTCCAGACTCCGCGTGGTTCCTGACAGGGTTGTTAGGGCAACCCCACAGTTTTTATCTCCAGACTGCTGCCAGCGCCTTGGGAGCGGACGTGCAGCCCGACAAACTGCGGCACGAAGATTGCATCAAACGGCAGTTGCTGCTGTTTGTTCTCGCCAGCCTGACCACAAACCTGTTTGCTCTTTAATGACGAGCGGCTGCCAAGTAGGTGCAAAGATAACGCTCTCGATGTTGCTTTATGTTGTTTCTGTGATGGACCATATTCAGTTATGGAAATCTGGAATAGTGTGTTTGTGTGTGTGTGTAAGCGCGCACAGATATGAGAAGGGAGAAATAAGAAGGCTGTCATAGTCAAGACAGGGTAAGAAAGAGAGAACGACGGAGTAATAGAAAATTGAAGAGGAAAAGAAAAATATGAAAGACAGTGCCTTTTGTGAAGCATTTTAAAAAAAGTATCCGATATCCCAGCAGACGAAGGAGAAAGGACAGTAAGTGGTTCACTGGGCCGTGTAGAGGGCAGAGTAGAGCTGGATTCTTTCCGTCCAGTCTTCACGTTCCCTGACAAATCAAGTCCGTGCTTCTGCTGCTGGGTGCGCAGGTTTCTTTCTTTAGCCTTTGACCCGAGCACATGCGTCTGCTCCACACCTTTGTACTAACCAGTGAAGTCTAGGAGGGGGATAAACAGACAGTTGGAGTGATTTGCCTGCAATACTCTGGCTTCTTAAAGAACATGTCTCCTTTCGTGTTCGACATTTTATGTTTATGTAGCTTTCTTTGTAAGAGAGTCCAGAATTTCGTTCTTCTCAAATGACTTGGCAGAGGGACTAACCCCATTCTTTGCTCTTGATACCAAACTAGCAGAAAGGGGTCAAAACCATGAGGTCACGCAGAACAATCTTAATAACGGCAACGATGACAGGACTGGCACAGGTGAGATAAAGGTACACAGGTGTGTGAACATATCCAGGAGCTCAGTGGCTCGAATCTGATTGGCACTGTAGCCTGTGTTACTGAGCATCGTACACGTCATGGCGACTCGCTGCGGCACGTGGCGGCGTTCCAGCGCCTTGTTGTCTCGCGCCACGTAATCACGTGCAGACTGCGGAGTAGCAGGCTAGGAACCCAAGGTGAGGAACGTGTGCAAGTGGGAGAGGGAGGGTGCGAGGAACGGTTGCGCGGACCAACGGAAAGTTATCTCGGAATCTTCTGGAAATCTGCGGGCCGGCATGAGTGACACGGAACAAAATGGTTTTGTCTCGTCTCCCTTGGCGCGAGCGCCGTGCAGCGGGATGCGGGGAGGACCAGACCCTCCGAACCTCACGAAACCCAGAAACAGAAGCGGAGGAGATGTGCGTGGCGCAGCGATTACTCCTTGCCTGCGCAACACGAAAGGCTACTCCGCAGGTCTCGTGGGAACGAGAAAATAACGAGACTTTTCCGAGTCTTCAGTTTCCTGACCCGCGCTCTGCTCTTGTTCTCCTCAACCCACTCCCAGCTTTCGCAAAATATTTTGGCAACATGTTTGGTTGTCGGGGAGGTAAAAAACTCATCGCTTTTGCTGATGAAAAATAAAGAAAAATAAAGTGATGTCTTAAGCTTGGTGCTGAATATTCAGGCCATGTCATGATGGTAAGTTGCTAAAAGGTGCGAAAACTGGGAATGGGAGTTTGACATCATGTCAGATAAATTTTATAAAAGGACGGAGACTGCCAAGAACGTTATTATCACCTCTATCATAATCAATGTTGTCTTTCTCCTCTTCATCATGATCATTTAAAATGGCCGACAATCTCCTTCCCCACAACTCTTGCACGACGGATACACAGTAATCCAGAAGCTGTTGGTTCGTCTCTTTCTTCTCACCAATTAGCGACTAGTCGTTATATCAATACTTGCATCCCCTCCAAGACCTTCGAGACCTTTAGGACAGAAAGATCCCCCTACAACATTCATAATGTTGTCTTCTCTTGTCTAAGGAAGCCATTTAACACTAGAGGTGCTAGTGTGGATTACAAGGCTAGTTATCCCCATGACGCATGCGCAGTGTAAGAACACGGCTCAAGGGTGGGTGCGTGTGTGTGAATACTGACTTTTTGTTTCGTCATCTCTCCTCTCAAAGACAGATGTTCCACACACAGTGGTATGCACATGCCAGCCACACAATGCAAGCTACGACATAAATAACAGAAACTGGGTCAAAAAACAACAACAAAATCGTAAAGCAGAATTATTTCCCCTTTTATTTTAAAAACTACCGCAAAATAGTTGTTTCTACAGAGGTGTGTGGCCAGATTTAATTTCAAAGTGTCAGAACTGGTTTTTATCAGATTTCTAAGGGTATGTTTTGAGGTGTGATGTTTATCTTTGGAGGAATCAGTCTCAACAATGCACCGATTCAAGACGACGCACGCGCAAGTACACGCGCATACCACGAGCTGGAGAAGAGAGGAGGAAAAGAAAAGAAAGCAGTTTTCTACTGTGATCTACATCTGGGCCATGATCTCTCCCCCCAAAAAAAAGTAAAAGAAAACAAATTACATTTGTTTATGTTGCTCCGCGGGACTTGACGTCGTATGATTTACATTTGTTCAGCCTCTCTCTCTCTGTCTCTCTCTCTCTGTCTCTCTATCTCTGTCTCTCTTCTATGTGTATATATCCACGAACGCACACCCAGGCGCGTGCACACAGCAGAACACAGAAGCCACCCTTGAAGCAGATAACTCAGCTGCTGCAGGGTCTGGCAGTAGCCTCGCTCCGGGCACATCCGGGTACCTGCAAGCCAGCAAACATTGTTGTTGCGAGGACTGCAGCGCCCACTGGCGACCAATGAGACGGCCACTGATCAGCAATCAACAGCTGCACTGTGGCGACCGACTGTCAGCAGGGCCTGGCGATAATTGATTGAGTGTAATTAATTGTGTGGCAGGCAGGTGGTTCGAGACCCGCGCGGCGCGAGCTTGACACCAGCGACCGTCAGCGACATCGTTAGTGGAGCAACCGAGGGTTGGCTGAGCGGCGCTCATCGCCGAGCGGCACGTGCTCCACTTGGCCGTCTTGATTTTGAAATAGTCTTCTATAGTCTGTCTCTATATCAAAATAATATTATAATAATTGTGTATCTTCCATCTGTAACAACTAACAGTTCGTAAGAAATGAAACTCAATTTAGAATATGTGAAGTATTTATTGGGGTGGATTGTGTGTGTTCTTAATGTCTCCTCTGTCTGCCAGCAGTGTTGGTACTGTTGTGGGGATTGGTTTCTGGTTGTGTTTTTGCTACAGATATAGATACACCCTATCTGAAATTATTTACAATGAATGATTTCCATCAAGGTATTTAAGACGATTTGTCAGGTAAAAGCTTATCTCTGTATTTCTGTCAGACCACGCAATCTTGTCTTTGCATTTCCGCAGTGCGTTGCCTCAAGGCAGTGCATTTCACTTTTTTTTCAAGTAAAATAACCCATAAATTTACCAAATTTCCATTAACCCTCTGGGTTTGGGGATGGTGAAGTGAAGAGCGAAGAGGATGTAGAACGCCTCTGCCATGAACTTGGTTTGTCACTTCAAACGACGGATGACTAAAGGCTGCATCCGGGGTAGTAGCCGCCATGTTGGCAGTGAGATGACATTTTGCTCGGTGGTTGGGTTAGAATGGAGATATAGACACTCTTGGCTGTTTCTCTCTCCCCAGCAAGTATTTTCTCACTCCGAAAACGAATGTTACTGATGTTGTTTATTTATTTATTAATCTTAATACGCCAATACATCGGGAAGTGCAGGAACTTAGGGACCGAAACAAGCGAATACAGTGGACACGAAAGAGTCAAATAATGGCAAAGACTGAAGACAGGAATGGTAAAGGATGGAAAAGGAAATCTGGGAGCGAATGGAAGAGAAAAGACATAATGGAGAGAGTGGGAGGAAGAGCGGAGAGAGTGAGAGAAATAGTTGATCACCAAGCTAGTCAACACTAATCATCGTTGTTGCTGTCTGCTCTTCACATGTACTTACAGAAGTGTGTCTGTCACTTCACTACATTAAGGAGCCCACAGGACCCGTTTGTCTGTGAAATGCGTGGGCAGGCCCTGCTATTATTATGTAATCCCGCCTGTGACAGCCCCCCGGTGCCAGACCCTCCGTCAACAGCCAGACCTGCTCGGACTCCACTGGCGGCGTTGTGGCGGTTTAGAAGGAATTCATCCTGACCGCCATTACGTGCTTTGAAGACTCATCTGTTCAGCAATCAACAGAAAGTTTGCCAATTGCATTATGTGGGCGGATTGCCTTCACTCAAAGAAAAGTAGTCGGCATTGTGGCATTACATCGGGCCTGTGGCCAGTGTTCTTTTGATCAGACATCAGACATTTTTATTCGTTCAGTCCTGGAGGGTATGGAGAAACTGAATTATACTCAATTAGCTTTCATCTATACAATTTCCTCAAAAATTTTTTGCATATATGTGTGTAAGTGTACAGAGCTTGAATAAAAGTAAATATAAGACATTGTTATTTGAGAAAGGAAAAGATTCAAAGGAAGAAGACAGAAGGGGTTGACAGTTCTTCGATTCCTTTAATTTTAACCTTTGCCAAACTTCCTCAAACATTCGAAATATTTAATCAATTAAGAAGACTTTAAATGCAGTTCTTACCTGAAAATATGGACAAATGTTTGAGTTTGGCAGAGTGGTTACATGAGTGAGCTCACACAAACACTTATGGAACCCATCCGGAGGGAAGAGAGATTAGAGGAATTTTTTCACCGCAGTAAGCAAATTAGAAACCTCTCAGGTGAACTGAACCTCGAGTATACAGCAAGTAATTTAAAAAGGAAACAATTCACACGGGCAGGGGAAGCGTGGTTGAGGAGGAGGGAGGAGAGGAAGTAGCTGAAATCCATTGATGCCCCTGATGTCTGTGAGGGTTGGCGCAGCCCCGCTGTTTATCCATTTTCCTTCTCCTCCAGACCGCGCACCTGTCGTCCTCAGGTACGCCTTTCACACCTGACACTCCGCTGTGCCCTCGCGCCCCGATCGCTGCACTTCTTTTCATTTCCGGTTAATTAGCCGCCTGAAAGCATGCCTAAGTTTAAGCTAAAAATAATTAGAACTATTTAATCTTACTTTCCCATCCATTCTAAAAGTTTGGTAGATTAGAACAGGTGTAGCTGATCCACTTTAAGAAGAGAAAGACACCCACCCCGACACACACACAACTATATATATTATATATATCATTGGGATACCTTGACTGTCAATAGGAGTCAATATGTTCAACCTACATATACACAAATGTAATATCAATTATCTAAAGACTTTAAATGTTGAAAATACATAAAGCTGCAAAGCAAGTTGTTGACATAAAACAATAAATTCATTTTACAATAGAGATAAAATAGAAAAGCATGTTACTGACATAATCCTACAGAATTTTTTTTTCGTGAGACACGGAGAAATAATCAGATTGTGCTGCTAGTCAAGATGAGAACAGAACTCACGATGTTCCTCTATGTGCAGCAGTTCGTGTTTCCTACACTAACATCAACAAATCAGCTGACTAGTCTGCGGAAAGCTGTGCGCGCGCCACTAACACCTGGATTACTGCCCCCAGGTAAGTACTCATCAGGGCAGGAAGTGCTGCTTGGTTGATGAGATGGGCATCTGTGCAGTCACGCTCATCGTCGATGACAAGAAAGCAAGAGAAAGACTATCTCAGAGAATAAGTCTCTGTCTCTGCCTGTCAGTCTCTCTCTCACACACAGACACACAACGGTGTTTCAAATGTACACACACACCTGCTTTCACCTTGCACGAATACTTTCCCGTACGACAACAGGAGAAAATACGTGTACTTCTGAGAAAGACAAGAAATCATATCCAAGCATTTTTCTCGACATTTTTATTTTATCGCAAGATCTATGATGATGCAGCTGTCATGATGGAAGTGATGAAAAAAATTAGAAATATCATTACTAATTTTATTCTCACGCATTTCTTCAAAAAAGTATGAAACAAACGTCTGATCATCATTAACAATGTGTTCCTTCAGGCCCCTCCACTACAAATAAAATACTTCGATGACCTGTTCATCAACCTAGCCATAGATACCCTTTGAGAACCGAACCCAGTACCCACGAAACTCACGCCTGTTTCCACAAAGTGGTTGACATAGAGTCAGTATACTGAGAGTAAGTTACAGTCAGATCCTATTGTAACGATTCGCGATTCAGGCGAATCTAGTTAGATTCATTTTTATTTTTAACTTTCCCTGTGGTCAGGGAAGAGCAGTCGCGCGAGCGCTGACGTAGCTCTGCGTGACGATTCTTTTGCGTCATATAGTGAATGACGTAAATTAACTTAGCACAGTGTAACTAGGGCGACGATAGGCAATGGAGAGCCATGGAGTACTCATGATTGGTTGAGAGAGTCTCTAAGAAAGACAGTTGGATGGTCGTCCTAGTTACCTGGTCGCTAGGGGTGCCTGATTGGTCAGGAGGGAAAAAAGGATGAGTTAACTGGATGATTCTAACGGTTCTGGACACAGACGAGACCAAGCAGTTGGTGTGTACAGAGCTCCGTGGGGAGTGTACAGTATATGGTTAACTGCCAGCAACGGATAGCCGACGTGTGTCCAGTGGAGTATTATCGTGTGAAGTATTACCCAGTGTGGTGTAGTAATCAATCCAAGCGGAATATAATATCTTCGCCGATACGGCTTCAATCTCCTTAACTTCACGAACTGCGTGAAGAAATTCAGTGGATTAACCTGCTGGTCAGTGATTTCGTCAGCGCCAACCGTCTGAGAAACGTTTGGAAGAGGTTGACGCTGGAGGGGGTAGCGTTATTTTATTTTGTTTCATCCTCATCTCATCGTTAGTTAATTTCATAAACATTAAATGTGTTAATCGTTGGCCGGACCTTTTTGCTGAAAAAGGTGAAAGAGTGCGGCGAGCGTGGTTTACATGCAGATGTTTACACGCGCTCGCAAACACATTCAACACACTCTTTCGTAAAAACGTTACACCTATACACGTCTCCATGCACCTAGAGTGGTTCATCGTAACTTGAAGACAAAGGGCCTCGGAAGGCGCCACCAGTCGCTCAGACTCCATGTTGCTCGTTGCTGTGGCTCAAACGTTCGCCAAGAACCGTTGTGCCCGTGGCGCCCCCTCACCGCTACGTCAGCGGAACACGGAAATTGCTTTTCGCCGTCGGCATTGCAACGTGCGCACGTGCATCGCGTGCTGGCGGTCACATGACGCTGAATGAAATGTCACGTGATAGTCACAATGCCGACAAGCCGACAGCCGTCACAACACGGCGACATTCACAGTATGCTTGTCATTCATCCTCACACATTCTTTCTCTCTCATCTCTCTCTCTCATCTCCCCCATCTCTCTCTCGAACACGACCGCGTGCAGCATGCGACAGACGAAGAGCATCCTCCCATCACAAGTCCCGCTACCCATGAGCGACCTTGTGAGATGTGAGAATGTCAGTGTACAAATGTCAGATGCCAGACAAGTCAGGTTTGTAACACACGCTCACCAACACCAACAGATAATTACAGACAATTACTCTGTAATGCTACTTGCATGTGGTTATTCATTTCCGTATCACCATTGTATTTCCTGCACGGAGGGGGAGTGGGGAGGATTCCTACATGTTCCCATTGTTCAGATACAAACAGTAGCAGTGCTGTGGTAGTTGGTCTACGTCCACTTGTCCTTGTACTCCTACAATACCTACATGCTCCTCTCGGCATGTGGCACCAGTTTTCAGGGCCGGGTGCTTTGCCCTGATGTAGTCTTAGTCACTGGCTTGGTGTTACACACCAACCACCCACCTCCACCTCAACGAGCCAAGAAATGTCACGTGACGAGCTTCCAAACACCGATGACGTGGTGCCAAACAATGGAATCACCCCTTTCTTCCGCTAAAGATTAAAGTTTAAAACAATTGTCAACAGGAAGACCTGAAGGTGTGTTTACAGCCACCCACCCTGTGACCCCGACCTGCTAAACGAAGGATGTAAAGAAAGAAGGGATGAAAGAGTAAACGCATCAAAAGAACTCAGAGACCACATGGCAGCAGCAGCTTCATGGAACCTCGTTGCCCGACATCCTCCAGAAACTCGCAGACCAAACAAACTCACCATCTCACCCATCTCACCATCTCACCAGGCTTGATGAACACCGATAACCGGACCACAAAGCCTCTCGGCCTGTTGAACCAACCCTCGAGACCGAGGCCGCTGGGAGGTGGATATGACAGGAGTAAACAAAACAAAAGCCCCGTGTTTACCGCTGATGCAATTCTTGGCGGTGTGAGGTGATATTCTGGTCAATCCAAAGTGTTAGGTTCATTCCGACTGAGGCAATAACCTCATTCATTCCATATTTATTTGGATTATTTGAGACTAAATAATTGATAACAAAAATGACATAATTGGGGTCCACTTCTTCGTCTATTCCACTAAGACACACCCGGTGTAAGCTTTTTCTTACATTTATTTTTCTTCTTTTCGTATAAAATTACAACCAGATACCAGAACGGCCATAAAAGTCATGGATTCATGTTTTGGTGGAAAGTATATGCAACTCGCCATGTACAAGTAAATAATCAGAATGGTATGAAGGATAAACAATTGTTTTTTCTTTTCGAGACATTTTGCTTTGTTGTCACTGCCAGTAGTCTTCATTCCGAAACCTTTGTTGCCTAAAATATTGCTGTTCCACCTATACATCATTCTTATCTTGTTCACACACTCTGTCTCTGTGTCTCAGTCTTTGTCTTTCTCTCTCTCTCTGTCTCCATTGGCCAGACATTCCACACCAACCTGGCCAAAGTCGGTCTGACGGGTTCAAAAGGTCTTTGTGAGCCATGGCACCCACAGCCTGTGATGATATGAGGGGTGGGCAGCCGCTTGTGTCTGTACCTCCGTCTGGTTACACTTTCCATCGATGTCATCTCCCTTGGTGATGACAGAACATCCACAAGTGGCCCATAAAATGCTCTCAACAAAGCTCGGGCAATACAAGTCGAAAGTCAATGAGCTTTCTCGTCTGACTCGCTGACCCATTGAATCAGAGCTTCTGTTGTCCAAAGTTGTTTGAGGTGTGGGTCAATGGAGCTTGTCGTCTCTTCATTGGTGTAAGCACTTTTCATCTGCTCACTTTTTTCTCCACCTAACAGGTATTAATGACATTTGTCAGCAGATCATTGACTGAAACTATTTTTTTTTTGTTTTTATTGAGATGAAATATTATTAGAACAAACAAGGGAACTTGGCCGGCACTTTTTGAAATTCAGTCTATCCACCCGAAAGAAAGAAAAATGTAGCAAGCAAAAACTGTAGTCCGCACATATCACAAAATCTAAGGAAACATACTCTGAACACTTGAGTGAATGAAGTTGAGCTTCCCAGGTGGTCAGTCAGTCCAGTGGTTGACTACACACCCGCGCCGCTATGCACGCTGGGTAGGACGGGTGGCAGTGTGTGCACTACAGCAGCTTTTGATCGATATTTTCAGAGAATAATGGTCTTTCTCACCACACCTCTACCTCCAGCCTAAAAGCAAACATTAATCATAATAAAAGTCTGATGCTCCACCGGAGTAGTCTTCCCCTTCAGTTGACAGTAACCCACAACCGTGACTGGCGCCGGAACTTACAGAGGACCTGTAGCAAAGTCTTGTCTGGTGCTCATAGTGCTGGCAGCAAGAGGCAGCTACTCTTCACACCACCAGGACAACGGACAAAAACGTTTTTCTTCTGTCGGTGGAGCTCTTGTCTTCCATCCTGCTTGCCGTCCGTCCATCTCCACGCCCGCAGCAGCCCGGTGGCCACCTTGCACTCGAGACAAAGAAGAAGGAGTGTGTCGGGCTCAGACCGTTTAGTGCTGACGACTGCCATTGTCACCAGAGGGGCGATAACTGGCACAGACTTGACCCCAGTGGTGGATGTAGGTCACCTCTCTCCCTCCGTCTGCAAACGAGATTAGGAGAGTGCGACAATCGCAACAATCACTCACTCCCTCGTCTGCCTGGTAACAGCGAAACATCCTTTGTGCCGACTGTCGACCGTTGTAACGGTTTCTTTGCGTGGAGAGAGAGAGAGACAGCGACCTCCATCTGCCTCGTTTCATTCATTTTAGTCACCTGTCATTAAGAAAGACTTTGACATCTTCATCTGCTCTATGTTTCCTTTGTTTTCTTTTGGAGCCTGCATTAGTCGTATAAGCAAATACATACATAGTCTGTTAGGGAGCAAACAAAACATTTCCTTTTACTGAACCCATCGGCCATTTTTTCAAATAATAATAATAATAACAACAATAATAATAATCGCAGCATCACGACCAAGATAAGGCTCTGCGCTGACCGGTGGTAAATAAACAGTAGGTAGCAGACAACAGACAGTGAGATATGTGGATTTTAATGTGGATTTGCGAGAATTCTAGCTATTCTACATTTTCCCCTTTCTTTGTCTTCTTTTTTTAAACCTTATTTTTTTCAAATTTAGACATTTTGTTCATATTTCACACAAAAGAGTAACAAAAGAAAGTCAGTTGGGTTGCAGTGACCTCTCCTTGACACTCAAACTCTTCAGACCTTCGGGGGAGAAGACATAAAGACTGAGAGAGAGAAAAATTCCCAGAAGTCCATTTCTGCTGCTGACGGCGGTAGAAAATTCCAGCTGACGACCTGGTGCTGTGTGTTTGTGGCGACTGTGACAGTTTGCAGGTCTCGGGTGGATGGCATGAGTACTCAGGTATGTGAGTTAACAGCTCGGCACACGTGAGCGTGCGGTGGGAGGGATTACGTCATCGCAGTACGCACGTGCACTTGCTTCCACCCTTTCCCCAGAACTTCCCTTCCTGCCTGCAGCCCTCGGTCTTTATAGCTCCCCCGCTCACAGGTCGTGTGGTGGGAATGGAGCTGGCGTCTGGCACCGGGAAATATTCCGACTACATGCAAGTGCGGGAGTTGAGGAGACTCACACGTGTCATACAAAGGGCCGCCCAGACGACCGGTCTGACGGGAAACGCATGCGCAAGGAGGGGGACTCTGGGTCCCGTTTCATTGTGGAAGATGTTTTGACCCGTTTGCAACCTTCTCCTGGGTGAGTGGCCAGAAAGGAGGGAGACACCGCCACAGGTTTCGTGGGAGGAGAAAATGCAAACTATAACTGGCTCAACGTGTCAAGGGCGCAAAATATGAAGGATGAAGCTCAATCTTCTTTCTCTCCACCCTTTCACCATTTCCTGTACCCACCACAGACTAGGAAGATATCCAAGCAGTCACATCTAGACCTCCCCTCCCACATCCTTTTATTTTCTTCATAAATCAGTTATCCATTCGCCATTAGATGACGGAGAAGTCATCTCTGTCGCTAACCATAGCAAGTCTCAAACTCGGTCCGGAAGTTAAGTGGATAAATAAGGACCTTGATGTGGAGACTTTTAATCAGACAGTGAGAGTTCACACATTCAATAATTCCGCGAGTCGCATGTTGCTGACACAGCTCAGTCCTTAAAATTCTATTTTCCAGATATTTACCTCACCACCAGCTTTACCTCAGATATACCTCTCTCTTCCCAAGGCATCCTCTTTTCTTCTTCTGCTGATGTCTGGTTCGCGGGTTGTTTGACAACACCGATGTGAGGAATCCAGTACAGTAACGGCTTTGCTGACGTAGCCTTCCAACACCTCGTCTACAAACCTTCCGAGCTGACGAATGTCCAAAAATACTAAAATCATTTAATTTTTTATAATTTCCATCGACTAAGTGAAGGAAAGAGGGCGGAGGCGATGCTGGAAATAAAGTTGCGGCAGGCGGCGTGTATTTGCGAGATTAGACACCCGGGGTAAGGTCTGGCTTTCGTTCTCCAGAAAACCACATTGTGACGTGCGTGTTGCCATTCTGGAAGAAAGGACTCGATAATGGAAAAGCAGCAGCAACGGCTGCGGCGGCTGTTGAGTACACAGCACCTGCTGAACGTGCAAGCCTACCTGGCTTTTCTAGGCCATGCATCGGCGCGCGCAGGTTCGCGCATGCGTACTCGTGCACCGCTGGCATCCTTTGCCGTCAGACGCGTGTTGCTGCTGTTGCTGTTGCTGCTGACAGCGAGCGCTTCGTGTGCTCACATCCACGCCAGGCTCTTGTTGCCAAGAACAAAGGAAACTCGCTGCTTTCTGCCACATTTTTTTCTCTTTCACATTCTTTTAATCGACGAACGATTGCTGCCAAGGTAAAAAAGTCACGTGACGAGTCTAATGGTTCGCTTCCTCCACGAGTGTAAAGCATGTCGCTGTGAGATCCGCTGGTGGCAGGCGTGCCCTCGCACTGATGGTGGTGGCAGCATCAGTAGACTTTACAATAACAATCATGTGCATGTATTGGTATTGTCTTAAAGGAGAGATGAAAGTACTTCGCTCGTCTCCACCAACAATGTTGTCCATGTCATGAACTCTTGACACAGTGGCACTATCCTGAGTCATATTCTACCTGTCCTTTCTCTGTCTGACATGAATACATGTTGGATAAAGTGATAATCACCCCGCAGTGTCGACATCTGGAGACAGAGCCAGCGCCAAGAATATTACACGGAGCATGCGCAAACAGGAAGGAAGGGGAAAAGAAACACTCCAATTCGACAGGAATGGTCGAGGTTGTGCTTTTAACAAGAATGGCAATGGACAACAATTTACATGTGGCTTACATCCGAAATGGCTTCATCCCAGACCGCTTGTGCGGGCCCCAGCAAGACTGAGCATCCAGTGTGCACACTGCGCATGTCACTGTGACCTGCCACTTCCGGTGGAGTCCTCTTACGGTCAAACCAGCTCTTTCAATAACTACAAATCAGATAATTATATGCAGGGACTAGCTGTATTGAATCCACCGAGTTGTGATTGAATAAATTTGCTAATCAAGCCAAAAAGTTCCTAAAATCATCATTAGTCCCATAATAACTATCCGTGAAAATATTCTACAAGTGTGTTTAATGTCCTGTTGAGTTATCCAACCTTACAGTCGCTCTAACAGTTAGCTTCTGGTGATTTTTGTTAAGACTGAATTCTGAGGTTCTCTCTCACTTTCAGACTTGACGCAGAGTTTGTCGAGCTTTGGAAGCGAATGCGCGAGCTTTGACGAGCAAAGTTTGCACGAACCTTTGACCCTCGAAGGTTTGTAGAAACACAAACAGCGCAGGTCCATCCACGGTACAGGGAATGTGTCGAGAACGTTCAACACAATTCCAACGGTCCTTGTCCTCAAACGCTTCCCCGTCAACTGAACCAAGTGAACTAAAGCCTGATATTGTAACCACGGAGATCGTGAGATGGTTGTAACATTCCAGCCCATGGCAGTTCCCTGGGTCACACGACAAAACCTTCATCCCCTAACCCTTTCTCCGATGTTGACGGTTCTGTATACCCTCCAAACAAAACGAGAAACATTGCAGCTTCCAGAGGACCAATAAAAAATCAAGGGTAGAAAAACATACCTCCCGACTTTCCCACCTGGGATCACATTATTCTCATAAAATTACTTACCGTAGATAGAGAGAGAGGGTGAGTGTTTTTTTTTTTTTGTTTTGTTTTGTTTTTTTTTGCACTGAGCCAGCTCCTAAAACTGTGTCATGGCAAAGCAGCTGACCTTGTAAACAGGTGACACATACTGAGAAAGAGTGTGTGCCCGAGACTAGAACTGAACCCACGACATTTAATCTTCAGTGTATTTGTGACCGGCGATAGTCACGCACTGTTGCACCATGGGACAGCCGGGAGAGCGTGAGGAGAGAGAGAGGGTGAGTGTGTGTTCACGCCTCCTCGTGTCCGTTAGCTTCCGTTAGCCTCCCGTTAGTTAGCCTCCCTATACATTTACATCGACTCTTACACACTATTCATTCTGTGTAGACAACATCTGATCGACATCGCCAAGCAAATGATTTTTTTTTTGTCAAATGTTTCTCTTGTTTGGGTATCAACAGATGTCACATTCAATAGAAATCAACACTTTTCAGCTGTATGGACGGAACAAATAAAATAAAAAATCCATGAAAGTATTTTCAGAAGAAGCAGAGGCAGGTGATGCTGACCTCAAGCAGCTACTGTATTTCCCAGGCTAGCAACTGCCTCAGAGACCCTCTCTACGA
This sequence comes from Pomacea maculata, assembly GCA_004794325.1. Taxonomy (NCBI): domain Eukaryota; kingdom Metazoa; phylum Mollusca; class Gastropoda; order Architaenioglossa; family Ampullariidae; genus Pomacea; species Pomacea maculata. The sequence continues at coordinate 249,889 of SRHC01001470.1, read as the reverse complement.
GGCTAACACGACTTCACGAATATTTGCTTGACATCAGTAAAACACGAATTCGGTTTCTGGTGTTACACAGAAGATTCCACCCCATCCACCCCCGGCACATACCCCGGGGCGACATCCTTGCCAGGGAAGTAAACTAACGTCCAACCAGCGACAAACAAATAAATCAAAATGTTGGACACATGTTATTTTTGTCCGTTCGGAGGGACCCCTAGGAGCTGTAGATGAAAGCTATTACTCCTCAGCCGTGGAACTACATTATCAGACTTTTTTTTTGGTCTCTGTGGAGGAGGGTTCATGCTGTGCTGTCTTCACGCCACGTCATCAACAATGGCGTCTGTCCACTTCCTCCTCTCCTCCCTCCTCTCCCTCTTCATTTTTTTCCCTTGAAGAAAGGTAGGAGCCACGTGACTCTTGGCATTGATGTTCTGAACAATCGAAGACAGGATGGGTTTCCTGAAGACAACAGCTGCTGTCGTAAAGTAATATCTGACACTTGCCACCTCCACACCTTCTTCACTCCTGTCTTCTGATTATTCACTTGTTGGAATAAAGATGCAGCGACTGCTTGCCGCTGGCCTTTCATTCTCCACACACTGTGCAAAGATTTTTCTGTCTTTCTTGTTTGTTTTATGTAAACATAATCAGAAAACTTAGACTAGGGACTCGGACAAACGCAAGTAAACAACAACGATCCACAGAACAGCTGCGCCCCGCGTGATATTGAGTGTGAAACATTCCTTCACATCGACACAATGAGCAACAAGCTTGTGTGTGAATTTAAAGCTGGATGTCAGTGATAAGAAAGAAAATACAAACTCTGATTTACTTGCTGGTTTTTTATCGCACATAAATATTATATATATACATATATACAAACCCTTACAACGGTCTTTTGTTGATCTCCTGAAGTATATCTCAAACAGCTGAGTTTTCTTTAGGCACATGTTTGTATACCAATGTGTATCTGGACATGTGTGCAGGCCTGTATTTATGTTTGTAGGTATGCATGGACTATGTTGTTATTACATAACTGTATGAGTTCGACTGTACAGGTGTGTGTGGGTGTCTGCACGCGCTGTCAGTCCTCCAAGAACAAAGCATCAGCAACAAAAGATGACATGAAGACATGAACCTGCAACTCATCCACTTCTGGACTTGGACAGGGAGGATAGTGAGATGAAGGCTGCAGTTTTCGATTCGCAAAGGAAATATCAAGTGTACGGGTGCAGTGCGAGGAGTATGTACCCGAGTTTGGCTCATCAATCGTCATCTGTCTACTTGGAATGTCACAAGTAGAGCAGCGCCGCCTGTAGTTGGCCGAGCAAATATATGTTTCAGGTGCACAGCTTGGAAGATCCATGTCCTGTCAGGACCGGTAACTGGCTCAATGGCCCAGTTCCAATCCGACACGCACGCCGCTAGACGGCGCTCGCACACGCAAAATACCACCAGATGCTTATTTTCGTCCACCGCCGATCGACACAGGAAACAGTTCTGCCATGAAACCTTTTCTCTCAAAGAGTTTTTGTTTTTCTAAGGCTCTATGTCGATTTGTTTCCCCCTTCCCCTATCTTCCCCTCCATCTCTGTTTCTCTCCTCGTTCCCCATCCCTACTCACAGAGAGCCTCACCCTCGCTGTGTTGAGGAAAGTAAAATATAGAATGCACCACGTGATATAATTGCCTCTTGTCTGCCAGCTTCTCTCTGCTTCATCTCTGTGGCAAAGTTCTCTCACCTGTAATGATCTCTCAAACACCATCACGAGGCACAAAGCGAGCTTGTCTGCTCCTGACCGACTGAAGCAGCACTTGGCTTAGTTAATTATACTGCCAACAGGCATCCTTTGTACATTTATATTTTCAATGCTTGCAATCGGGGTACAACTGAAGAAAAGCTCAGCCAGATAAGATTTGATGGGTTAACTGAAGTTTTACTAGCTGGGAAAGAGACAAAGCAACCAAAATCAACACACTTGATCAGTTGTTGAATCAGATGAGCGAAAATGTTTTCGAAGAAAAGGATGAGGACAAAGAAAACGAAAGTAGCCTGCTAAGCCAGTCTGCTCGCTCTAACCTGTAAATGTCCAATGGTCTGATTTACACCTTCTTACACTCAATCTGTGAGGCAGTCATTCGTCCATTGGTACCTGTTGATGTCCCTCTTTGTTTGTGTCTGCTTCCTGATCGATGTCGTCTGCAAAGAGTACAAATCGGTCTTCCACCGATGGAAAGGAAATGTGATGGTTGAGGAGGGTTTCACGCCTGATGGCGTCCAACAGTTGAACAGCACAGGTGATGGAGGTCTACTGTCCTGTGAAAGAAAATTCCCATTTGATTATCCAACAGAACTGCGCTCGTTGAACTATTATACAAAACTTCGATGACCTGGACGAGGCCTTTTGAGTTGTTGAACATTCTCATCGCATGATGTAACCCTTTCTGCCAGACTCTGTTGAAAGCCTTTTTAAAGTCTATGAAGTTGTTATAGAGGGCCTGTTGATGCTGAAGATGTTTTTCTATCAGGATGCGACAGTTAACGATCTGCTCAAGTGTTTTCCTACTTGTCTGAGGCCAGCTTGTCCTCGTGTCAGCATTTCTCAGCGGTGGTCCTGTGAGGTTCTGTCTTACTTTCAGCATGGCTAAGGTTGAAAGAGACTGGCTGGCAATGAATTTCTTCTTCGCATGAAACTTTGTAGATGTGTGAGGGCCCGGCTACCATCTGGTGTTGTAATAAGACCTCCTCCCCTTCAGAAACAACTCTGACTTAGTTATATAAGTGGCTTAATGAGTTTTACAGTTATTGATAATATCCCTTACCACATGGCAAAGTTTTCTAATATTTTTTTTCTTGTAATTCTAAAAAAGAATAAAATAACATCTTTTTCCATCCTCACTTCTTGTCTTTGACTTGAAAGTCATACCTCTCACGATATACCGTTTGCTCTCAGTCTAATCACAGAAGCGACAGTTTCAATCTATTTTTGAAAGTTTTCCTGTCATTGTGAAGCACCCTCAATGTTTAAGTAATTATCTAAGGAGCAAGAAAGGCTTCAAGAAACTGTCGGTAAAAGCAGGCAGACATCCTGCCTCCAAGAAGTACACTAAGGTCATCCTGCCAGTCAGTGCTGTACTTCCAGAAGGTCGCCGTGGTACAGCTTCACAGCCAACCAACCATCCATCCATCCAGAGGGCCCTATGTCTCCACACAGAAATATCAAGTCAACAGACACATGATTAATTGGGAAGAAAGAAGCGAGCAAGACCCGCGGAGAAAGGCGAAAAAAGGACAAGTGTCTGTAGTTGTCGGCTCACCACCGGGTGGCGTGACAGGCTCACGGGTGAACCCGGCGGACAACGATCTTCAGGAGGCTCCGTGTACACAACCACAATCTCACCGGAAGTTGCGTCTGGCGGACAGAGGAACCTCGTGCGCACACTGTCTCCCTAGTAACCCAACAATAGAGAAGCTTCCAGTCGTGGAGTGCTCGTAACTCACTATGATGGAGCAGCTTCACACCCAATGTTTTCTGTTTCACTCGGCCGTGCGAGGGTTTTCACTTTGGGCAGAAAGTCAACGGCTGTCGGAACCTTGGTGGTGGAGTGGTTGTGTAGGCGTGGAGGTGTGTAGGGAGGGTGTGTGTGTGTGTGTGCGTTTGCTTGTGTGTGTGTGTACTCATGTGCCAATCAGTACAGTCTGTTACAACCACAAAAATTAGGAATTTAAAATCAAAGGAAAGACATGCACATTCCACCCTCGATCACATTCACGCGCGCGTACACACACTCTCTCTCTCATATAAAAATAAATCTTCAAAATTATAATGCAGGATGGAGCAAGACAAAGATGCTGGGCCCTGTGCTCACCTGGAGGTATTTCTGACAGGATCCATTCCTACTCCCCACTGACACACAAACAAATTAAAGTAGACAGGGCGGAAACCAGATGTACACACTTTTATGCTCGAACATTGGAACTCTTGACAGAAGAAAACTAGGGACAAGTGGAGGAGTAATAATCAGACATACAACCATAAAAATAGTCTCCACACAATTGTCTGCTTCCGGGCCATCTACGTGTGCGCGTGCGTGTGTGTGTGTGTGTGCGTGCGTGCTAACCTAACGTACCCGAGCCACGCACTACAGAGCTTCCTCCAATCCCACCCGGGACTTGAAACACTCGCAAGTCACATCCTTGTGCTTGTGATCACCTTCAAGCTTCTTTCGAGTTTTCAAGCTGAATACCAATACCTCGATGCAAAAATTTGAAAAGGATACAGTCAACGAAAGAACTGGATTTGGCATTTTTTTATTTAAAAAAAAAACATTTTATGATATGTAAATCAGGAAGTTTTATTCTCCCCGGGAGACTTGCCGGAATTCGTCGCACGAGATGTAACTTTTTTTTGGTAATAAGTTTTATCTTTTTGCTACTTTGGTTGAGTTTCACTCTCTATTCAAGGGGGCAGACCACTCGAAAATACATGATCCCCCTTCTCCAGAGATCGATCGCCGAATGTGATGTTGAAGTGTTTGTCAAAAAAGAAAAAGAATGCTGAAATTCCAAAGAAAAGGCGAAAGCTAATCTGCGGACTGCGATAGACTATTTTTTTCAAGCTAGTTTCTGACCTACCGAGTGTCAAGTCCTGCCCTCCAACCCTCATCGCCTTTCTACTTCCTTCTTCATTCATCTTCAAATTTTTCTGTGCAATGAACTTAAGCAGCATGCCAGTCGTTTACTATAATTTCCCATCATGTCTACTAAAGACCCATGAAAGCATCTAACCATCAAGAAGAAGAAGAAAGAGAAGAGAAGAGAAGAGAAGAGAAGAAGAGAAGAAATAAAAATATGCTGATTACGAAGTGGCAAGCACTAGTCACTCGATGAAATGCAGCAGACGTACAGACGAGCAAGCAGACTAGCCGAGCAAATGATGTTGCTAAATACAACCTGGAGCACTGTGAACATATTTTACCAATCGATTGGACGGCGAGGACAGTTAGGCGCACAGCAAAGGTAAATGAAGAAATAAAGTCCCAACAAACACAACAATGACTTCAAAGACCGTGAACGAGGCAATAGAAGAAACATGAAACGTGCAACATGAAAGAATATAAAAATAACAACAAACAAATTAGTTGTCAAACCTGTCTCCACAGAGAAGCCGGAAACGCGTTGGCAATCAGGGCAGACAGAGCTAGATGCAAAACCGGAAGTAGTACTCCCAATATGGCCGCCACGATGGTGCGCAGGGGCATCATGGAGTAGACCATGAAGACGACGAGCACGGTCTCCCACACGCCCTCCACGGGGCTGCGCACCGCCGCCTGGCGCCCGGGGACCGTGAGGCCAAAGTCCAGCGGCAGCGAGAAGGCGGCGAAGCAGACGAGGAAGACGAGGACGACGTAGCTGACGACCGGGAAGTGCGCCTCCTCCATGAAGCGCGTGCAGGCGAAAAGGAGGAGAGCCGAGAAGGCCACCCACTGCACGGCCATGTAGGAGCCCAGCACGGTGAAGTAGCTGGCGAAGGCGAAGTTGAGGACGGCCAAGGCCAGGGTCAGGAGGGCGAACAGCGCCAGGAGACAGGTCAAGGCCGACTGCTGCAGCTTGAAGACGTAGCTCTGGTACAGGTCCTCCAGCTCCTGCGACGGGAACCGGTGCCGCGACACCAGGCGCTGCAGACGAGTCCGCTTCGGCTGCTTCAACATCGGGGTGTTCTCCATGGCTGCTGCACGCTCATACCCTCCTTGATCCTCTGTGATTCCTGTCTTCACACACCATCCTCTCTCTGTGCACGTGCTTCTCGTCACCCTCCTCCTGCGGTCTTGCTGGCACTACGTGGACACGACGTGCATACTACGTGCATACGACGTAGGTGTGACAGGAAGTCATCGCTGATGACACTGGCATCTCATTAAAGACAAGATCATGTACCAAGCCATTCGCAACTTCTTTCTCACAATCCAGCAACTCTTTCCCTCTCTCTTTCTCTCTGCCTGTGTTGTTGTTGTGTTTATTCTAACATCCGTGGCAGGACCGATGTCGGGATATCATTTCAACTGTCGACACAAAAAACTAAGTCATTAATTTGTCGTTTGTGGAACAGAGATGCACGCGCTGGTTTAGACATCCTCGCCAGACGATGATGGAGGCCATTGCGTAGGCATTTACAAGTTATTAAACATGTTTGCTGCGTCCTTCTCTCTCTCTCAAGATTCTTGCCGGGTTCACGTCGATGTCTCGCTCAGCCCGAGGCTGTTGTCGGAATATTTCTTGTTTTTAAAATGCTGCTGCTTCATTTGTTGTGAGCACCTCCACACTCTGCTGTCGCTGTCGTTGCCCAAGTAGTCGATTTCCCGGCACTGATGTGCGTGCGTTTGTGTCCGGACCGTCTGCACGCCAAGCAAAACGCTGCCAGTCGACTCTGACCTTTGAACCTGCAAGATGCTGCGTCACTCCTATCACGCTCGTCCTCCCAGCACATCACAGACTCCACCCACTGACCGCGGACACAGCTGAGTGACTTCGCTGCTCGGGGACAATCCTGCACCATCGGCAGCTGTGGTCATCGCACGTATCGTCTTCTTGTCGTCTGTAATTCCTGCAAAAGTAAGAACGAGAATGACAGAGAGTAGGAGACAGCTTCCCATCCTAAGGGATGTTCATCAAATCTTTTTCCCATAACAGCCTCTGGGAAACATTGTTTACAAATGAATGTTTACCAATGTATTCATTGTAATTTCTACAGTTTTCTGTGGCATGTTGAAGCCTGAGGCCAATCACATCACAAAACTCTAAAAGTATTTCTTAAACTAAAACATTCGAATGTTTGAATATACACGTGATGTATGTAAAATCTTTGCCAAACTTCAGCCAACTTGTCCTGCTACAAGTGGTCTGTTAACTAACTGTACAGCAAGTTTATGAGTTTTGGGATTTAATGTCCACATTTATGGACCTTGAAGGTAGTCGAGTATGGCAAAGTGTTTGTAAGACCGTCAAGTAAATGATTGAAAGTCGACGATATAGTTGAGGAGAACGTTGAGCAGAAAGACACTGACTAAAATATGACTGCGATACTTTGCCATGATGGCTACATAAAATATTGGCAATAAACAGTCGTAGTTAGATATATTATAATGTGTCAGATTGAGAAGGACTTTTCGCCCTCAACAGGGCTGTAAACCTCGGGGGTAAACTAAATTATTGCAGCTCGAAGACTATCAGCAACATCCCATAATTTTATCACAAACCTCTTGATGGGATGGTTTTCACGCCCCGGACACTTTACACGAACACAGAAGGGGATGGAGAGACTAAAGTGGACACCAGCAGTCCAAGGAGGGAGACAAGTTTAGCGACTGTACGAGGGGAAGACACTGACCATCATTCTACTAAATAAAAGGCAGACGCGACAACAAATAAACAAAAATATGAAAGAAATGATGTTAATTCAGTAAACACATTGTGATAACTCAACATAAAGAACAGTATTATCCTACAGTTGTTTCCATCTTCACATCGATAGCTTAGCTTCACCAAAAACATTCAGTCCTCCAGAGACAGTCACTTAATAGCTACTTCAGAGGTAGGTAAAGTATGCACGGTACATAGGTCAGAGGTCGCTGGCTCCAAAACCATAGCACGTGATGATCGTCCTTTTGAGGCTTGAAGACGGACAATAAGGCGATGAACAGTGGACACCCTGGGTACAAGCAGACCTGTCAGGTCCCACCACACATCCACCCACTTTGTGTCCGGTCTATGGCTACCCACCCTCCCCGCTAGAGGTCGCTGTAGCAATGATGTACATGATATAAATGTCTGACATAACAGAAGTGTCACATACAAGCGACATGTTCATGTTCTGTCAGATTGTGGCGCGGTTCACGTGGCCTGTCTGACCGCAGTCTAGTCAGACAGCCAGCCAGACATCCTACCAACAGACCTGCACATGCAGGAAGTAGTAAACATTAAAAAAAGGTCGCAATGAATGGAAGACCACCAGGGGGCGTATTTATGAAGTCGTTTCCCCGGGGCAAAATGGGGAACTCGAGGAAAAGCATCTGGTTTTTGTAGTTATGATGCGATACCCAGACCTCGCGGACACTACTTTGTGTTTGTTTACTTCATGGACTGTTTACCACCGTGTGACTGCGGCTGTAGGAGTAAATAACACCGGGGTCTGGACACCGCTTGTAACTCAGGAAACAACGCTCGTCCTTGGGTTACACAGGGCAACGACTTAGTCTTGGTTGATGATTATGGTTCCAGAGCAGTTTGAGTGGCCCAGTCGCCAGATTCCTTTCACGACAACCTCCTGTCGTACCTAGTAAAATAAAAACAAACAAAACAAGAACAACAAAATTTGACATGCACAGCGTGCACCAGACGACACGCTCCGGCCACTTCGTTAGCAATCTGCTATAAGACCACCACCACCACCACCACCACCACCCCGACGTCCGGTCTTTGCAATTAGTGTCCCGAGCCGAGATCTGAACCCGAGGCCTCTCTCTCTCCCTGTGGTGACAAGCGAATGTCTTAACCACTGCGCCACCGGCCACCCCCCAGTAGCCATTTTCTGTTGTGCGAAAGCTTGATGGCGTCGTACACCACAGCTCACACCACAGTAAAATGTCAGCTTCAACAACAACAACAACAACAACAACAACAACAACAACAACAACAACATTCGGTTGTGGTTTGGGAGCAAGAGACAGTTACTCCAGAGAAAAACAAACAGCTGTACGTCCATTGACAAATCATAAAAGTTTCTTACCTACCGAAGGTGATCCATCGCGGCCACCGTTAATTGATCTTCTCTACTTCGCAGTGGACTTTATTGAGTAATTAATTGCTAATTCATAAACGGAAAGTGTTCATTTTACCCTGTATCACATCTCAGGTGTTGTGTCTCACCCTGTATCACACCTCGGGTGTTGTGTCGAGCCTTTGTATCATACTAAAGCGCAGTCGACATCCGACATAACCTCCGACTGATTGCGTAGCTTAAACAGCCTTGACCTTAGTTGACTCGGGGTCAGCAGTTGACATTTATTAAAGGTCCGATGTTTATTCCAGATAAAGATTTACCAGGGCAAGGAGATTTTACTGTAAATGTCAATTGAACTCGTTCACATTCAGAGAGTGCCCCTAGTCTATTGTTTTATTCCCATGATGCCATGTGATGACCTGGTGTTTGGCAGACTTCACACTTGCGTGAATGGTCTTTGTCATGTGATGATGACCTGACAGACTTCACACTCCCCTGCATTGTCTTCACCATGTGACATACTACTTTGTCCTAAGAATAAACTTGATTTCCAAATAGAAGTTCTGTTCAGGAGAGAGACATCCGTCAGCAAGCAAGATTGGCATTGCCACTCAAAGCTCGACATGGATTTTCGTCTCTCACCTGGAAGCAGGTGAAACTAGGGAGGACGCGAGACAGCGGCGGCGACTACAAAAGACTGTCCTGTAAACACACAAACAGTCGCACAGTCCCGGCTGTACCTCGCCACCAGCAAATTCCGCTCACACCTGTTTGTTCTCAAAATCTGCGGTTTCTGGCTGCGAACCCACAGGCGGTGCAGTGCCGCGCGTGTGGTCTGTGGGCCAACGTGTGACCGCCCAGGAACGTGGCCCGGATGCTGAGCATTGCAAGCACGACCACACGGACAGACAGACAGACAGACAGACAGGCAGACAGAGAGACTGATGGTGTCGACACCTGTTCTGACGACAGACGCGTGCGACACTACCTCCTAATGGTGTACTGAGGGTCGAGCCTTCGAATAACAGTGAGAAGCCAGTGAGGACCGTGTGTTCACAAAACCTAACATTACTATTTGTACATGTGAACACTGTCCCTGTATTACTATTTCTACATGTGAACACTGTCAATGTATTACTATTTCTACATGTGAACACTGTCAATGTATTACTATTTCTACATGTAAAAATTATTTCAACGTATTTTTTCTGAGGTTGCGGGGAGGGGATTGCTGGACAGAGAAGAGCTACCAGCTCTCGACCACCTGATATCGTTAGAGTTTCTAGAAACTGCCTTGTTAAGATACTTCATTCCACTAAAATAGTGGGTAAGCAAAGAGCTTCGATCAAAAGAACACACACAGAGGAAAGACAAGTGCCTACTTACGATGTCTGACATATCTACATCCATGTTACAAGTCTTCCTCTAATCATCTGACAAGCTTGCAAGAGTCTGAGATTTCTATCTCGACCAGAATGTGGAAGGAAAGACACGAACATTTATTAAACAGCGGAGTGGAGAGCGGCTGTATCTGCAGCAACCATCATCACTGATAAGAAAACTAATGTCGTTTCAGCGATTTCCGTCGACGGGCTCACAGCCTCGGGAGGCAGTGTCGATGGTGACGTCAATGCGCGCAAGTTCCGCTCCAACCGTCAGTTTAAAAACATTTTGCACACAGACCTTTGACCTCGTGTGCATCACAAGATATGTCACAAAAGCTTGATCGATGAAATTTGGCGACAGTTCCTCCGGCACTCTGTGACCCTCCCAGATGGTTCTACCGCAACTGGCGTAAACGAGTCAATAATAATAATAATAACAACAACAACAACAATAATAATAATGTACTTACACTTGAAATGAAGCACTGGCCATGTGAGTGAAGACAAGGAGGTCCAAACTCTGTGGAGGGTCTGTAAAGCTCACTGCACTACGGTATCCATCTTGTTTTATTTTCTGTGCTTTCTGAGCATCGTCTGCACTGAGTTTTGCTCTCGAGGAGTTGGCGAGCACGTTCACACTTTGCACAATGGCACCACTGGTCCCTGAGGTCTTGTCCCGAACACACACACAAACTGAATGGCGAGGCTGTCACACGCACCTGCCAGTCACCGAGTGGACCAGTTGACTTGTTGGGCCAGCCTGCTCAGGTAGAGGGATCCTGGAGGGGGACAAGCGGAGCCCTCATTACTGGTAACCCCGGCCGCCCCCTTCCTTGTCAAAGCTGGAGGAGGACGTGAAGAGGGCTTGCGATCGTAGCACGTGACAGGTTGGGGGGGGAGTAACGGTTTTGTCTGTGTCGGTAGTGGAAGGTCACGTTCGAAGAGGTCAACAACTAGCTCACCACAAACTCGCTTGCTGACGTCCTGTCGTCGACAACCATCGTCCTTTCGTCAGCCACGTCATCGTGTCCGTTGGAGAAAGTTGCTGTTGCCAGGATACTAGCAGACGCGGCAAAAATGTGAAGGGAGTTGGCGCAGACTGCTGCAGGCCCTCGCCCCCACGAAGCGTGGAGCCTGACGCCAGTCTTGAGAGTCGCAGGCTAAAAGAGTTCGCCCTGCAAGTTCAGAGAAAAGTTTGCCGCGCCGGGGCAGGTCCCTAGGAGCAGTCGATACTCAGTCCCTGCCTCTCTCCTCCCACAGTGTGCAGGCGCTGGCGCTCTCGGCGTGCGCTCCATCAGCAAGGCAGAAAAACTGCGCTTCTATCTTATCATCCCCGGCTCTTGTTAAAAATAGTCCTCGTGCTCAGTAGGGCAAGCAGACAACAGTAGGCTGTGCCGAGGCCAACAGACGAGAATCATCCGCCGTTTGGGAGCCAGCGCTGGCGCTGCGGCGAAGGGTAGCTGCATCAGCAACTTGTGATGTTGGTGCGAGCGAGTGACCTCGCCACCCCCTCCTGACCTGCGCATTGCTGGCTGGCATTTCAAGTTGAAGTTTTATGTCTCTGTAACCTATCGACGAGAAGCAGTTTTAAACTTTGCGTTTGTCTGTGGGAGTGAGGGTGCGTGAACTAGGTGTTAGCAGTCGTTGTGAACACCCCGGGGGCGAGGCTCTTTGATGTTCTTCAGACGCCCGAGTGCAGGATGGAGTAGGTACACAGCATCTCTGTACACAGAGGGCTTGACTCGATAACGTAAGCACACTTACCTGTTACTGGGGATGTAAATACAGATTGCCAGCAGCCAGGTTGTTTCCTACTGGCTGTAAATCTTACACAGTCGTTACCTTCTCGATCTCTGCCCTCGGTGTACATGTACCTCTTGGCGTTTAGTCTTTTTGTTCTCTTTCTCTTATTGCTTCTTCGTTCTGTGCATGTCTGTAAGGTTGCGAAGTCAGCATTTGCTGCGACGCAGAGTTGTGTTTCAAATTAATAGTATTCGCAGTGAAGTATTCAACAATCATCATCATCATCATCATCATCATCATCATCATCATCATCATCATCATCCGCCAATCATCCATCAATCATCCATCAATCATCCATCAATCATCCATCCATCATCATCATCATCATCATCATCATCATCATCATCATCATCATCATCATCTCACACATAATGAACCTAAGTATGGCGGTCATATGTTGGAGAAGTGTGTCGTAAGTTCAACTTCTGTTTTCAGTGTCACCTCTAACTTGCTCACCCCAAAATAACTGAATAGCGACTGAACAAAGACCCTTTACCTTCTAGGAAAGAAAGGACAGGGCAAGAGCAAGGCAACCTGTTTGCTCTGGTCTCATTTATTCTGTCCCAACAGTTATTAGCCCGGATGATCTCGCTGTGCAAGCAGTTGTTTGAAATCATTGCCGAGCACCTCACTGTTCGTATTTCCAGGTATCATCATTTGTTCATGCTAGCATGCTGGGAGCTCGTTATGTTCGTATCTCGGGAAAGTATTTCACAATGAGGCGAGTTTTTGCCGCTTTTTGTGCACAAGAACCGTATGTTAGATGTCAGTTGAAGTGGAAAGACATTTCGGAGCTTGTGACGGGGTCAGAGGTCGACCATTTTTCATTTCGCTGGACACTGCAGACCGGACAATCGCTTTGCTTCATTTCATGTTCAGTCATGTGACTATAAGCTGGCGGAATAGAGGTGAGGTTAAAGTTTCAAAGTGATTTTGATTCCGTTCAAAGAGTGTTTTCTTTTTTGTGAAGTATGAGCAAGCCTGATCCACTTTGATCAACTTGAAATAACTAGGAACAACCAACCAGTTAGATACCATGCCGAGACGGAAATTCATCAATCGTCTATTTTTAACCACTTCCATCAATCTAAATAAGGTTTTAGATGACATTTGCAACATTTCACGGTGTGCTGCGTCCTGTAAGGTACATACATGTATTGTTTGACGACTGGACACCCGGGAATCAATCTGATCAATGGTGCACAAGATGCTAAAATACCAATAACTCTTTTTTTTTCTCGGGATACACAGGTCCAAACCTTTGAGGATTTTCCATGGATATACTTAAGTAGTCAAGGCTTTATCCATACAGTAGCTGAGAACATGTCTGGGAAGAGAAGGGATTGTGTTTATTTCAGGTGGGGTCAAAGGGGAGGTGTTAAATGTAGAGAATAGCCCCAACACCCCAGTAGATTGCCTAAATATCTGGAGTTTGTGGGAGATCTGATTTCAGCTTCTTTCTTTCTCTCTCAATAAAGAGTTCAAGTTCTCTCTCTCTCTCTCAAACACACTGATGCTGCAGCATGGAGGTCTGACAACCCCAGGCTCGGGGTCGAGAGCTGTTCAGACTTTGCCGCACACACTTGCGTGACTGAACCGACGCAGTCCTGCAACGGTTGCTGGACCCTCCCTCCATCCGTAACCGATCCGTGGCAATCAGCGGTCTGATGTGGGGCAGTGTTACCTCCCTAATCACACTTGTGGCCACTTGTAACGAAAACTGAACCCAGAGACGTAAAGATTTAATAATAACCGTCCACCTTCCAGGTAATTACACCTGGAGATGAACAATAACGACAGAGATAAGGTAACAAGGTCTGTCCTGTTCAACCAATGTCCCTGAAGGCTATCGACAAAGGTTGAGGGACTTCAGGGTACATGCGTACCAACAAAGTGGCGACTCACTCGATGCAAAGATGCCATACTTACCTACACTTACCGCTGTTTACAACCTGCTTTACAAACACGAAACTTGCTGAGCTGCTCCTGATTCTATACGGACCGTCAGACCGAGACCTTCGAACCAACAGATGGGAAAGACTAATATAATCGTCTGCAACAAAAATGTGATTTAAAGGTTTCGTCGAAATGGGATCAACTCGTCTGTCCAGACACTGGTTTTCGCGATCCCTGTCGAGGAGGCGTCGGAAGGAAAGCTATCAAAATCTATGCTGCAAACCACTGACCATGCAAAAAGAGTCGATGTTCCAGACGGTCTGGCTAGTTCTCGAAAACCTTCCATCAGGCCATCTACCCACAATCCTTCGGCTCCGCAACCCCGCATCTTGCCATCTTTTCGATACGGTCTGTGGCAAAGAGTGGACCGTGCTAATGGCAGAAGCGACGAGATTGTCTAAACTCTTCTCGCATCGGATGAATTTTCTTTCATCTCCACCTGCCTTGAAACGTTCATTTCCTTTCGATTTCGCAAGGGGAACCGGAGACCGGGCAGTGAGCTTGTGATCTTGCGAGATAAGTCGAAAGCCAAACGATTTCCGCTGTGCAGTCTTCTTTTGAAGAAAAGCTGCTGGTCAGCTGGGTGGTTCCCTACAATAAGCTTTACTGCAGATGGTATCTTTCTTCCACACGAAAGCATTCTCGATGTGGACAAAAGCATTAAATGTGGTCATTGCAAGTAGGTTAGATGATCAGCACTTGTTTCTCGGGTAACGCTGAACTAAAATCAACATTTTACAAAAATATTTGGGGTCTGCTTAAACTCTTCTTAACCTGACAGATGTCGAACGTTTGAGGATGTTGGCAAAGCTGCATGTGGAGGTCACAGAAAACCAAATGATGTTAGGTCAAACTTTCAGGACATCGGAGCTTTGCTCAACATGCTGAGCCAAGTCCTGATTTGTTTACCAAATACCAGTTGGAGGTTAGATGCTTTGGAACTTTTTCAGGTTAAGAACTACCTTTAACCAGGTTGCAAAGGCGTACACGTGTAGGTGATTATCTCCATGCAAGTGTGTGTGCATGCGAGCGAACGAGAAAGTGTATTTTTTCATTTTGCATCATTTCCTTTCATGATGCATCAAATGGTGTCAGATTTAAGTAATGAAATGACAAAGTGGTCGAGCTGCAACTGGCTAGCTGGTCACTTGTAGAAAAACCACCGAATCATTTTAAGGTGTGCATCTTTACTCTCCTCCTCTGTGCCAACCAGGTTTACACTCCGTTCCCTCCCCACCTTGGGTAATAGAAGACCACGTCCATCGATGATGTTCTTTCAGAAGGGTGGTGGCACGAAGCACTTCATCAGCAAAAAAGAGTGGATAGAGAGAGAGAATGAATGGGAGAATATATACACACACTTGCATGCCTGCATCAACAAACAATTATTAACAATCACGGAATCGCACTGTTTGTCATTACCCTAACCATAGCAGCGGTCGTCAACAGCAGAAAATTAAAACAAAGATAGATCTTTAACAACTGAAAACATGGAATAGTTCGCGCTGTCCTCTCTTCTTCTCTCTGCCCTGGGAAGCAGGAACTTTCGACCTGCATAATCTGTCTCATCTGTAAAAATGAAATGGAGTCTGGGGTACAAATGTAAGTGCGTGCAACTGTCCACGCACAAGAAATCAATTCTCTTTTGATTAAGACGATAGATGGTAGTTTCCGGTCTGTTATTTACTTTTTTATGATTTTAGTGTCATCTTGGGGTCGGTCCCATTGATACACAACTATTTTCTTAATTAAGTGGCATTCTCACAAAGCAGTTCATGAACACGCTGCAGTAATAAGGGTTTCATAACTCAGAAAGCTACATTTTATGCAGGGAGGTGGTAAGAGACTTAAACTTGGTTGAAAGCTTGCTCTCTTAGAGCAATTATCGTGGAAGCGTCCTGTGACTGAATTTGAGTAAAATCGGAAAATGCCGGCTGGTAACTCGTTTTATCGACCTCCCTGGCGAACCGCACCGTCTTCAGACCCAGGATAAATACTGCAATGGTCGAAATCAATTTAGCGGCATTATTTACATGTGCCTTCAGCTGATCTTCTTAGGTCTGTGCTCTTTCCGCACACACGATGGTAGAGTGTGATATGCCAGCTTGCGGCGATAGATTCGTTGAAAAGCAAGTCACGCAGGGCAAGTAGTTTAAAAATATTACAAAAGTGCATAAATACAACTTGTTTGTAACCAAATGACTACCACACCAAATAATCAAGAAAACGAGAATCCTTTTTTAACATTTGTTATTTTATAATTAATTCGTACACAATAATTCACACCTTGCCAGAATTTCTTGAGACATCTGTTGCAAAACGGGATCGTCTATGGGAGACCAGTCTTGAAGGCTACAAGACCTGAACATCTGAGTTAGTTCCCTTTCGTCGCTGGCCGCGGTTAACTCACCGCCTGGCCGCTGCTGTCTCTGTGCTTCAGGCGCACAAGAATTCAATGCACAATTTTCACCGCTCGCAGCAGCAAACTTCGCGCTGTGTTCTTGCTGCCTTTGAATTAACGTTCGCAAAAGGATTGTGCAGTCCTGCTCAAGGGAGGAAAGTGCTGCCATCTTCTCCTCTGATACCTGAGTTGTTTCCCTTTGTGGGGTGAGAATGTGATGAACATTTTTCGTAGCGCTGAAACAAACAACTTTAGGTCGCAATTCTAAAATATTGATTCTCTAAAAACTAACCTGTGAAACTTTGAGTGTAATCTTAAACTGGTAGCAATATGAAACTGTAAGAGATGAGGTCATCCTAACAGCATATGAAACCAGACTTCTATTGCCTGTTAAAGCTTAAGTCCACTCCACTGCTGTCAAAAAATAACATACCTCAACTGGAGCATTCACACACTGACCCTACCTTAGCCTCTGGACATTTAAACAAAATACCACAGACACAGGCATACCAGCCTGCCATAAGGCCAATTAGCTCTTTTGCTTTCATCTGTCATCCCTTTCACTGCTGGTATGCAAATTATAGTAACTTAAATAGTTATATAATAATGCTGACATCATGTCAAAAAGAATACAAGCTAGAATGGTTGTGAACTAACTGCTTTAGGACTGTGTTCTATATATCTGGTAAGATGTTCCAGCTATCCTGAGGATAATACAGCAATTATAACAGTTTTTCCCCTATACCTGGTTAGTGGTAGAAAATTATGATTTGCTGCAGGCATTATGTAAATTAGCACATTCCAGAGGTGAAGCTTTTTTGAGGGAGTTATGTGCGAAAATAGGTATATCAGATTTGGCTACCTGAATGTGATATCATTTTATGAGAACTGTTGTTATCACTACTCAAGAAAATGGAATATTAATCATAACATCATTTTTTTCACTTTATGAACAGGATCACCTTTAACTAATTTTTTTTTAAAATTTAGAATGAAGATCCAGTCTAACTGAAGACACAAATATGTATCTGGCATTTTTCTGCATCATCTTTTATTGCTCCGATGGTGTTAATGCTATTTATCTTATACCCATTAAGGCTATGCATCATAAATAATTATTGATGATGCTTTCCTGCACTCCATCTTCTTCTTACTTCCTACAGCCGAATAATCCAAACTGTCACTCATTCTCTCTATTTGACTGGTGTTGACTGCTGGCAATGTTGTCAATGGTGCACTAGCATGACGTAGTACACTGTTATCAGTGCTGGTCGATCACAAGTGTGATTCGTAGCAGATAATTAATTAACAAATGGGTTTTGGAGGCTGAATTTTACAGGTTAGTTTTATATCATTTATATCTACTGACATGTAAAAAAAAATGCAAACCATTCTGATTGGTCTTTAAGATTCCAGTCTCTTCAAAGCTGTGTATTTGTCAATCTGCATGAGTTTACTTCCTGAGCTTATAAGCATAGCTACTTTGACATAAGATCATAGAAACTGAGTAAACTGAATCTTTATTCTTTATACTGAATTTAATATTTTACTTTTTCGCCTCTCACCCACTAATTTTTAAAATGCTGTGACATCTTTGGTAGGCTTAAGAAGAAAATTGTACTGTAAACATAGAAGAGTTGATAGAAGCGATAGAAAAAGAAAAACAACAATTATCCACCTAATCCGGCCAAGCATCTGGCCTACTGCAAATGCCAAAGAAGAAGTATCTTTGTAGCCTGCATCAAATCCTTGCTGTAGTGTTTCCTCCTCTCCTGCACTGACACCAAGCCTATACCCACTCTGAAAAAGAACAAAATGCCAGTCTTAAACACATCTGGGGAAAAATTATTAAATCTACACAACTGCATATCTCCAAAAATAATACACGAGTAAAATGCTCACTGCAGTGTGCATGGACATCAAGCTCAATCCTGACACAAAGCATCACTTCTATGGCAGGACAGAGTATAAATACCTTCTTTATATCGTTTTCAGCTCTTTCCCACTCTCTTTGCGCGATCGCATTTTCTTCTACACCATCGTCGAATATTTCATCTATTTCAGAGATGGCCGACGGCATCCACTGTGCCATGATTACGAGCGAAATTCTTTCTGCACGCGTTTGATTACAGAATGAGCGCCACCATGTTTGTCAGTAAGTCACATGATATGTCACGTGACATCATCGCTCTGCGTTCCGCACCATGGGCGCCCGCGGGCGCTCACTCTCGCCAGTGAGACTGTGAAACCACGATACGTCCATGGGTTATTTCCAATTTTCCAGGTTTTTTTTTTTTTCTTAATTTTTTTCGTTGTTTTCGTTATTCTTACTGTGTCTCTTTTGTCATTTGAATGTCTTCAGTTTTCTTGTATTTTACTTTCTGCTGTGTTTAGGTCAGTTTGGGAGACTTTTTAAAAATATCTCACGAACTATATATAACCAATATCAAAACCAAATACATGCAAATAATGGCAGATAGACTTCGAGATAAATATTGTGCTGTAAAAGCTATAGCAGCCAAAGTGTAAGATAAAAGTAGGAGCTCTACAGCCTGACGCACTGTTCCAACAGATTGCATCAATAATTAATGAACATATAACCTTCTAGAAGCTCTTTAGAAATTGTTAAATTTTATTTAATCAAATGAAGTGTCTTAAAACAACACAATCGTACAGTCACTCAAGCTGTTAATTAAAATATCAATAAATAAAATGATATTTTTCTGGTTGTACGTTTTAATTGTTAATTAAGTGAAGTGTCGTCTGCAAGCCTACTCTTACAACCGTGGCAGCCATCTTGGTGCACGTGACGTGCTACCTCCAGGGTCGCGGGCGCCCGTGACAAGCAGGCCATACCGGAGCCAAACGTGCCTGAGCTCAAGCGGGCGCCCGCGTTGCGGAACGCAAGACTGGTACCTGACACAGGTGAGCAGGTGTGTGTGTTGGCTCACTGCTGTTGAAACTGTTCGTCTGACAGTCACACGAAGCACGTAAGTAAATGTACGATTTGCGAGTTGTATTCAATATATAACAGGAACAAAAGACGGGCAGTAATGACACACGGAGACATATTTGTGTCATGTTTGTAGGTTCGTTCACCTTAAAAACGATGCTGTAGGGTGTGGGTCTGGTTGTTTACTTTCTCCAGCGGAATATGTATTACCTGTAGGTGTTTATGCTGTCGACTTACATCGTTATATTATTACGATGAATATTATATGCGAAGATAGTGACACCACAGGTTCACCCTGTAAGACTTACATTCGCCAGCAAAAGTCGTGGCCACGCCTTTCCGTGATGTCCGGGGCTCGTAGACAGCGAATTGCTGGATGGTGGCTGTCAGAATTGATCAGACCTGAGTCTTGGAACTGCTTCTCTCCGAGCACTATACTTTAACAGCTCCAGGTCTCTTAAGATTTGTCGGAAATGAAAAGTGTCTGAAGACAAGAAATCAGCAGAAAGAGTTTTGATATAAAGGGTAAGTCGATGAAAACAACAAGTAGTTCGAAAGGTGTTCAATGATTTCAAATGTTTCCTATTATGGTGTGTGCGCCGTCCCTACCACACCCTTGCCCAGCTATATTTACGCCCCGTCAGACCTTGCCGGGAAGCTTCGATTCAAACCCACATATCGTTTGTGTACGTTATCTGCTGCATGTGCGACACACCCAAACTCCAGGGGAGGGGTGGATGAATGCTCAGGTGAATGAAGGACAAGGTGTGCGTCACTAGGTTCTGACCGGACCATTCGTTAGGTTGCCTTTCAGAATAATACAGGTGTCACATTCATGGTGCAGAGAAAGGCAAATACACAAAATCTCTGTCAGGGTATCAAAGACATGTCAATCCTGTTTAAATGTTGGAACGGTTGCAAAGTGTCGACTTGTATGTAGGTTAATGTTTGCAAGCTAACTGTCCCGATGGATAACATTCGTTGTTATCTGTATAATGTTATTTTCCTGTTTTGTTAAGTTTTGTGTGGAATTTGTCCGTAAACCACTTGTAATGGTGACCACCACGACAAATAATAATGATAGGTGATTAGACAATGTTTTCTGAGTGAATGGCCAGACGTGAGCACAGAGCTGGCGCATGGTAAACGAAAGTTGTGGAGGGCCATAGAGATAGCGGAGGTGAGCTGGAGGGTTCACGCTACGTGCTGTCCACACTCGCACTTGTTTGATGGTCAGTAGCCGACAGCCTGACACCAGGCTGGGTTAGAACAGGTGGTGCATAGCAACAGGGAGGATGGAGCCACACTGGGAGGGAGGAATGGAGGGGTTAGTGTACGTAAGAGAGAGTGGGCATGCCGTCTGAGGTCAGTGAGAGTGGGCATGTACTGTGGGAGTGGCGAGGGAAGCACACACGTACCTTTATGTAATGTGTACCTGTGTGCATGTGTGATTATTGTGTGATTGTGAGCACTTTTATGATAGACGGACGCCAAGAGTCAGTACGAGCCCTGGCTGACCTCTCCGGGCCGCTTGTAATTGTAATCATAAATTATTTCCTAGTATATAACAATAAGCTTACAATTCGGTTGTCAATGCCTACATTTCATTCAGTAACGTAATATAGACTGAAAACATTAGAACAAGTCCACTAGGATCTACATCACTACTTAAACAGAGAGTTGTTTACACCTGAGTGGTTAGCAAATGAGGAAAACTAACGCTAAATAATCAAACGTGTAGTATTCCGATCCACAGAAAAAATCCCCAGTTTGAGTAATGTCCCCTCAACCTTTCTTTAAAAGATAAACAAAATGAACAGAAGAAGGAAAACTATCCACTGACCAAGTCCAGGCTCCCTTCAAAACCGTGGGCCCGGGTACACCACCCGGAACCCCACCCACCCTCGTCAGGTCTTCTTTGATGTATGGCTGTGCGTGTGTTTGCGTGAATGCGTGGTTGTATTGGTAGGTGCATGTGGACATGACTGTGCGTGCATGCGTGTACGTGCCTCTGTCTGTGTGTGTGTCTGTGCTCGCGCGTACGTGCGTGCGTGCTTGTGTACAAGAACAACTGCCTCAGTGACACTTCAGTAATGTGAAAAGCTCATGGCTTCCTCAGACGTGCCACTGCGCTCTACTGTGAGAGGGAGATGTGAGGTCGAGCCTGGCCGTGGGATCAGGAACCGTGCAGGAATCTGTCACCTAGCGGCACCAGGGAAACAGTTCTTTCACCACGCGACTATCTTCCATGCAGCCACGTAGTCCACGCACTGACCTGCAGACGGAAACACATCACGAAGGTATGTCGAGAGTTTGGGTGGACACACACTATATACCTATGCATATAGACTCGAATACGAGTGGATTATATTGTCGACCTGCTCGAGCTACTCTGTAGACTTTACCGGGGGCTTACACTTGCTTGTGTTTGTGCTGTAAACTAATCTGTGGACATGTGACTTTTTTTTCTTATACAGTGATACCTCGGTTCTCGAACATAATTCGTTCCGGGAGGACGGTCGAGAACCAAATTGTTCGAGAACCGAAGCAATGAAACCCAAAGGAAATAATGGAAACTGGATTAATTCGTTCCAAGCCCCAGAAAATGCCTATTTACTGGCCTAATTTGTATATAATATGTAGAAAAACATTAGTCTCAACAAGAAATAAGAAATAAAAGTGTATTTATTAAAACAAAAACAAAAAAAAAACAAAAACAAAATGTACTGTACAGAACAGTAAATTGTGTTTCATTTACTGTACCTGTACCAAACTTTATGGCAGGAGGGAATGAATGTGGAGGGAGGAGGGAAGGGGGATGGTTATTGTCACTGATGACGCAAGCAAGGCGCGCTGGGCAGAATGAACGCCATTCGGCTCAACTCGGCTCATCTCGGACGTTCGGATGTTCGAGTTCCAAATATTTGTTCGGATTCCAAGACAAAATTTTCTCGAATTTCCTGGTCGAATACCGATTTCGTCGAAAGTCAAGGCGTTCGAGAACCGAGGTATCACTGTACTTGAACTTTGTTAAGTGTCTATATGGATGGGTGGCATGTTGGGGGACTGAATCTCTTGGATAGTTACTGCTTGTATCCGACTTCTCCCGGGTAGGTTTCTGCCACTAACCTTTTCACCTGTGATTTAATTGTCAGCTTTCGATGTGTCACTTTATGTGAGTGAAGCTTATTAATGCGCGGGGTTAATGTTCGAAACAGTGAGACATGAACTCCCGATGTCCCCTCCCTAACTGGACTGTTCATATTCAGCAAGGGGGATACGGCGTTTTGTGGAAATACATCACGTGACTCGTTCGTTTCCCTTCTCTCTCTCTCACGCACAAACTCTTGTAAATAAAGGAGATCTGCATTTGTTTAAAAGATATGCAATATTAATTTTACTATTTTATCAGAGGAATGTTTCCGTAGCAAGGAAGCTTAGTTTTGCTGTTTGTTTGTCCATGCATGTTGTGTACTATCTGCATAAGAAAATACTTTATTTCTCTCTAGCATCCTGAAATTAGCATTTCCATCATCTTTAACACAACTCCTTCTATCCTACCCTCGCCAGCTCCTAACTGAAGTTACTGCAAGGTGTATTTCATCACAGCCTCATTCATTTTGTCTACACTGACTTGTCACCTGTGGTCTGATTGACATTACACACGAATCGTTGCACCACTTTCTTCAAAAGTTTTTCACGAAAATCATTTATTCACCATTAAGTTATGCTTGAGCTGAACTAGAAAGTGTGCAAGCTTGTTTTGTGATATCAGTATCCAGGGTTAATGTGATGTCATGTCAGCAGCACACTAGCAGACGCACAAAGAGTTATTCATACCAGGCAGAATGTTTGTTGGTTTATTTTCAAGTGGCGAGAAGGGATATAGATACACTATAGCTAAATAGCTAAATAGCTAAACCTCACTCAAGCACGAAATGCAGACAAGGAAAGGATTGACCTACATCCCGCTAGACAGCAGCCACAGGCCCCCATACCCTCGACTACCACTAATTATGGCTGATTGCTAGGTAAACGGTGTTGATTGTCGCCACACCCCGACCCCAGCCCGGAAGTAGGGGGACGAACGTGTAGTGTAGGCAGAGGAACGAGCATCCTGTTTTAACCACATTTGTTTCTGTGCGAAGTCGACAGCTGTTGAGGCAGTAGTCATTCTTTTATAGCTCGATGGTGGGTGACCGTCCTGAAATTACATCTTGTCGGTTGATTGTGCTGACAGTTTGTTAGAATCGAACTTCACAATAATAAACTCAGTGAGGCTGCTCGCAGCATCTGGATTTTATGGACACCATGATATACGACTGAGCATCGAAGCACAGCTGGGTGAGCTGTCCAAGATAGACGGCGCTGCTGCTGCATCACTGGACGAGGGTCTCAACTGACCAACAGAGTGGGACAACTCCTGTGTCACCTTCTTGAGTGAAAAGATCACGTGGTTCCTTCCCCTTTACTGTGCGTTTCAGAGCTGCGTGGACATTTCAGACTCCGGCCTGGTTATAGATGATACAAAACGATTTATCGACCTGACAATACCAGTGCTGCTCGCCATCACAACAGCAGGTAGAGGGAGATGCAGCGGTGTGCGACAATGCAGGGGGGTGCGACAGTCGCGGGCCATGCAGCAGCCGTGCGTTGACGCGCAGCGCTGTGCAACAGGTGGGTACAAGGGGTCATGTGTTGTCTTGTGTCACTCGAGCGGCAGGCGTGTTGTTTGTTGAACACACGGTTGATATCAGCATCTGCTGGAGTCACAGGTATGCCACCATTGTTTTCGCTCTCGTTTTGCATCTGTGTGTAAGTAAGTGTGCGTGTGTTGCATATGGACATGACAGGTGATGCAGTATGCTTTGAAGTTTTATCGCTGATTCCCAGGAATGTTTTGCCCACGGATTTTCGTACATTTTTGTTGTATTTTCTGCTCTTTTGCTAAACATTATGCTCGACATGTCATAGCAGGTGTTTCTGTCTTTCCATGTCAAAGAACTGAGGTGTCTCTAGTATTTTCCATGTCATACCACTCGCTGCTGTCACTATCCATGTCATGGCAGTAGCTTGTATTAGCATATCAGGCGCTTCTGGTACTTTCTAGCATTTTCCATGTTATTGCAGACCCTTAACAGGTAATCTAACAGAAAAAAAAATCTTTGCACAGCTGTACAAAGTTGACATGTCGAAACATTTTCATGTTCGTGAAGGAAAAATTAGTTCATAAAGAAATTAGTTATGGGGGGATCGGGGACAGGGTGTGTTGTTAGACTGCAGTTGCCTTGAGTTCGGCCCATGCCGGTGGGTGTGGGGGTGAGAGTTGAGAGGTCAGGTCAGGCACACAGATGAAATGTAGGTGTTTGCCAGGAATTACAGGAGGCGAGCGCCGGTGGGGATCCTGCAGGGCGCAGCCTTTACTCGCTCGTTCCTCCGTCTGGTGGGTCAGTGGTCAGAGTCAACCACTCACCTCGCACATCCTCTTGACTCTAGGCCCAGAGTAAGCACCGCAGCAACGGTTCTGTCCACACGACACACGTCTTCACTTTTCCCACAATGCTCGACAAACTGACAACTCTCGGTCGTCATTTGTTTCCTCGTTTTTCACTCATTTCATGCGTAATTTTGTTTTTAAATAAACGCTATAACGCTTTATTTGTAATATTTGGGGAAAAATCATTGCAATAAGCAAAAAGAAAATCGCTGAGTGTGAAAGGTGAGAGAGACAGGTATGCAGAGAGAGGGAGAGATCTGTTGGCGAGAGTATATAGATAGATAGTCGATTGTGGTATGTGCATGTAGTCCACTCTCTCCTGTCTATGGTGTAGACAGTTGTATAGACATCCAGGCTGTAGGAATGGAGTTTCGCGGCTACTGGCTGGTAGAAGATCCACAAGACTTTCCCTGACTTGGCGGTGTTCCCTGTCCAGGTGTAACTTAGCTAAGCACAGTGAACCACAGGTGACGCACTCATACGTAACTCGAATACCTGTCGCCAGGGGGAGCTGCTTTATTACAGGGTGCAAAAGAAGAATTACAGCTTGTTTTTGTGTTGTGTGTGCATCTGTAAACAGAGAACGCGTCTTTCATCTCATGCGACGGCAGAGACTAACATCAAGACAAGTCCCACACACAGCAGCATGCACGTGTGGGGAGATTAGCAGGTAACTGGCTGTGATGACGTGGCATCTTTGATGTTGTCATCTACACGTGGCAGTGTCTCTCGTGGTCCTCGTTCCTCTTACACACAGACACAAACACACACACGCCAATTAATGTCTCTCATATTTTTCTTATATTTCTCTCTCTTCGCTCGCTTGCTCACTCACTCTCTCCCCATCTCACACACTCACACAGACACACAAACTGGTGCAAGCCTTTCACTCATCTTTGCATGTACCAGACATCACAAAGTACATCACTGCTCGCATTCCTGCGTTTACTCGGTCAGCAGGTCTCAGACATCATGGGCAAGGCTAGAACATGCTACACTGATGTAACTGCTCCCCTCCCTCTGTTGTCTCACCAATCCTACCCCTCCCTACACCTCCCTACCCCTCCCTACCCCCCGCCCGTGTGCCTCCACATTTCCGTGAAGCGGCCTGTGACACCGAGCTTCTCTGGTAACACCACTCAGTCCTAACATTCTAGTTCCACCAGTGAAAGGCTGCTACTGTTACACTTAGCTGCGCACAAGCGGTCGTAGTTTAGAAAATAAACAAACTTGAAAGGTCGTGAAAAAAAAAGCTAATCCGTTAAACTAAGCGCATGCGCCTCAACTGTTTCCGGAACAGCGCTCAGCTGTAAAGTGTGGCTGGCTGGAACATGTAAGCTTAGAAAAACATTTCATAAATTATGTCAAAAACTTGAACACACACACATTAACACTCCTTCCCCTCCCACAAAATAGGTAGATGGATAGGCAGATACTGACAGGTGTGACACCCCGCATCTTTGTCCTTTGTCCGGGACGAATGGCTGTGGCATGAAACTTAACATCGAAGAAGGCCTCGTTCAAGTCATCGAAGAGCTGTACAATGGATCGATGAGTGTAGTAGCCCTGAACAAAAACGGAAAGTTTCATCCAAGCATTCTAGAACAAGTGCCTGAGGAGACTGCTTCGGATATCGTACAGAGAACATAGAACCAACGACTTTGTACGAAACGAGATTCCACACTCGAAGGACACCAGGAACCTTTACTTTCAATAGTAAGCTGGTCTTGTTTAGTCATGTGACTCGGCACGACACCCTGTCCTTCATGGCACCTCGGAGGGTAGTCGATGTCTCGGTGGTCAGAGAAAGAACTGACTTACAAACATCAAAGACTGGACTGGTCTCTTGTACCTGACTATCTCACCTACAATAGACAAGTGGCGGACCTGTCAGCAGCCTCGGGTATCCATGAGATCCTCCCAACGACAGGTGTCGGTCAAGGGATGAGTGAGATTCATCTGTAGCTAAGAGACAACAGAAGTCACCACCACGAGTGACTGGGCGGAGCTAAGAGCGAAGAATGCAAGATGCATTTTTACTGTGTCACACAATAAATAAAAAAGTCATGAGATGTGATATGTGTCTCACTGTCAAGAAGAGCTACAAACACGAGGACAGCTCCTGACAGGTGACTTGCGTGCGGCGGTCAACAAGATAGCACCACCATGGCCACACCCCTCTCTCCATTCTAGTCACGTGTTGTCCCGAGACTTTTGTTGGACACGTGATGACGCCTGTAGTGTATATCTTACCTACAAACATAGAGCCACGGCCTAGCAGGCTATGCTGTCATATCGCATTCCTTAGTTTCCCTTCTCCAGCAAAGGGTGGATGGGTGGGCTGCCTTTGTAAAGACTGGAATGTGTGGGCCGCACCCGCCTCTCGTTTTCAATATCCTCCATGATAATTTTTTTGTTAGTCTATGAAAGGGAATGGTGCGAGTAGTAAGAAGACTGAAAGGGTTACAAGAAAAGTGTATCTCACTACTTTAAAATGACACAGAGGTTGGGTGGTTGCAAGGGGTAGCTATTAATGTGTAAATACGTTCGGGGGTGTGTGTGTGTGTTTGGGTGGGTGTTCATGTGTATAAACATAAGCGCCGGATAAGGAAGAGTGCAAGTAGGCCAAGGTTAGAAACATTATATGAAGAACAAACATCCATAAAACAATTTTCGGGGAAAATACCTTCAAGTGCCGTGTGCATGAAAAGGTTTTGAAGGTAGAGGTCAAAATTTGTAGCTACCTGAAACGGACGGAGGGGACAGAGAGAAGGTACCTGGTTACCCGGTGTCCCATTTGCACGCTGGAGGGGGAGAGTGTGCTATCTGAGTTCTCCAGGAGCTGTCACTATCATTGTATATCCCCCATTTGATATTTAATCGCTTGTTGGAGACACGAGTACACAGGCACTTACAAGTGTAGTCGGCACGTGGAAACAGGTTCTTCCCCTTCACTGGGCTCCGTGTGTGTGAGAGAGAGACCCTCGCGTTGTCTGCCAGCCACTGAGGGTCCAAACCTTGACGAACATGTCCTCCCTGACCTGAAGATCCGTCTTCCCTCTCCAACAGACTTGGTGGTGTTCTACTCCAGCCAAAAGCAGGCTTGGACTCGTTTGAGGTCTTCGAGTGGAGAAACAAAAAGTAGGGAGGAATGGGGGACACTATCCGCATGGCTGGCTGAGAGAAGGTTGTCCTGGCAGCTGATGGTCTGTGTCATAAGCGGGTTCGTCCCTCAGGTTGGTGTTGTATATTGCCTGCACGTTTCCAAGCGCTGGACAAGCGGACAGACGATGAGAAACCCGGGTGGTCCTCACCCCTGGGCGTACAGTCGCCTCCGATATCTTCCACCGCGGTGCCAGACGCCGGCTGTCGTCGTCACGTGATTACAGCATCGTGAGGTCGCTGTCGTCTCAGACAATCAGACACTTTCCAAAAGTCGGACCACTTCATCGAAGCCCTTTCCTCCCAGAGCTGAAGTGAGAGTGCACTCCTCTCGAGGGCTCGCACCTTTCGATCGAGCACTTTCGTTTTCTTCGCTAATAAGTCATGATGGATTGATACAGGGTTGAGTGGGCGGCCTGTCTGTGGTTAGGGTTAGAGAGATAATCCCACACAGGAAGCCTCACCTTCCCGGGAGTGCCCGTGAGGAAAGTGGGCGTATCATGCCGCACAGTCACGTCATAGTCATCCCTCCACGAACGCATCGCGATCTCCCAACGTGCGCGCGTGTCGCAGTGTGACGGATTACACCGCTGTCGCCGAAGCGTGAACGTGCCCTAAAGATTGACCTCTTGACCCGCTGACCCTTCCAAAAAAAGGTGGCAGTGCACCAGAGAGGACGCAGTACCCACGCAGCGGACGATGCTGAAATGGACTTCTCAAGGAGGGTGAGTTCAACGCTCCATTCGTCCTGTCGTCTGCTACACTCTCTCTTTCTCTGTATTTTGCTAAGAGGGTGATATACATATCGATATACATGCCTGCTTTTGTCTGAGCTGCCTGCTTCTCTCTCTAAATACTGTCTTAAAAATAACTTTTTGAACCTCGAAAGAATAAATGGCAAATTGAATGTGGTGACAGAAGGTATGAATGGAAGCCCAAAAGGTGAGGCTAATGATCTTCGGTTCCTGTGGAACCCAGGGCTGTTGGAATCCAGAAGGAATAGCTTTTACAGTCGATTGAAACGACCACAAGACTCCTGAGTTATGGTGACATTGAAAGGAAAGGATTGAACACAGTCCAACTGTACACAAGGGTGGGTGAGATCTGTGGCACTGGACCTTGTCTATCAACGGCAGTTGTAGGCGGTTTATTTATTTATCCTCTTGTTGCTTATACTATTTTCTTAGCCAACCGTTAGGGCCTCAGTTATAATGTTTATCAGACTACAAAGGGGCGTCTCTATCGCCTTCTCTGCTCGGATCTGCTTTCACTGACCTTTGACACACCGCAAGAACATAAATAAACACATCAACAGTTTTGTGGGAAGCCTTTTATCTGTTTGTCAGTTTGCTTCACTCTCTCTCGCACACTTTCTCTCTATCTCTTACTTGCAACCTTCGTAGCTAGCTGTTTCGACCACAACATGGCAATTGTGGAAGCTGTTCCACCCACAGACACACACCCGGAGGTTCGCTGAACATGCCGTGAGGGTAAGACATTACTGGTTGATTCTCCTCAAACACCCATTACCTCCGCTGAACCCTAAAGTCCTGGAAAACATCCCTTTTGTTGTGCACCTGCCAAATCCCTAAAGTCGTTACAGTCGAACTGTTAAATTTATTTTTTAAGACGAAGAGTTCATCTCTCAAAATAGCATTTTCAACCTGTTCCACCCTCGTGTGTGATTGTTGTCTGTCACCAGGCCTGCGACCTCACGGCGACAACTTTCCCCTCAAAGTTCAAGTGAGTAGAGGGTAAGAAGAGAAAAGAATGTTCAGAAGCTGAGCTGATTAGGTGGGTCTCGACTGGGGAAGAGAGAGAGACACCTCGGGCGATAAGGCGATGAAGAGATAAAGCGGTTGATGTCGCACGTGGCTGTTTAACAGCTGACTGGCCCCCAACCACCAGCCACCCCGCTCTCGTGTCCAAGTCGTTGTTCAGCATTCCTTCCATTCTTTCCTCACTTCTTTTTTTCTTTCTTTATCGGATTGCTTTCATTTTTATTTATGCTTTGTTTTTGTTTTTTTGTTTGTTTTTTGTTTGTTTTTTCTTTCGACAATGTTTAAGACGACAGCTCTCTTTGAAAGTCGGTATCGATAGAAGAAAGTTCACACTCTTGGAGAACTTTAATTCAATTGGCAAAACTGTGTGTGTGACAGAGAGAAAGAACATCCCGCGGAAGTTTCTCGCCACTATTTAGATGAATGTTCAGCTCTTCAAATTCATCATTTTTTGTACAAAACTCGCAATATAGCTCTGTGCACACCTGGCGCCCGCTTCTAACCCTGGGGCCGATGGTAGGAGTAGACTCTAACCCAGGGTAAGCAGGTAAAGTTCACAGCCTTCACTTTCCACCACACCTGTAATTAGGTCACTTGTGGGGACCTGTTTGACTTGTATTATGGTCTTCAAATAGCACGAGTTACACTGTTTGTCGCCATTGCTTTTAAAATCTTTTGAACCTCGCCAGCTGCGTGGATCCTCGTGTCTTTGCCCACCAAACAGTATTTGTGGGTATGGTATGTAGTTTGTACCTCATTCACCGTGGGTGGCTTAGTTGCCTTCAAATATGAAGTGAAAGTAGATAGTATCTCATCTGAAAATTGCAGATAAAATCGGAAGTTGGCCTTCACATAGAAAAGACTGACCCCTCATGATAAGTGTAATCTGAAATTTTCTCGCACCCTCCCCACTGACCTTCCACATTTGCTAGAAGTTCACGGACAAGCTAAACTGTCAGGTAGTGTCTGATGTCCGTACACATCCGCATTTTTTTTTTGTTTGTTTCTAGAACAGAAACTTCCCAAACATCATGTGCAGATGCGCACATGTAGGTGGGTGTTGATGTGAAGATCAACAAGCAGCAC
The DNA here is from genome assembly GCA_004794325.1 of Pomacea maculata. Classification (NCBI taxonomy): domain Eukaryota; kingdom Metazoa; phylum Mollusca; class Gastropoda; order Architaenioglossa; family Ampullariidae; genus Pomacea; species Pomacea maculata. The sequence continues at coordinate 219,092 of SRHC01001470.1, read as the reverse complement.
GTGCTTCCACGTGCGACACTGATGCCGTTGTCTTCCCTGACCTGACCTGACCTGTAGCGCTTTATCAAATTAATTAATTGGATTAAAACTGAGGAGGGACAATTCTTACATAGGCTTGCTGGATGAACAAAATGATTCGTAGGATTCGAAATATGAGATCGGGGTGAGTGCAGTAGGATGTGTAGAATGATAGTCGTGTACCATTGATGGGTATGAATGGTCAACATTGATAACAGTGTCCCGACCAGAAGAAATATTCTTTTGATGAAGTAGCGGCCATGATATCTGAAAGTGGATCTTATCGGCCAGGGAGAGAGATGTTGGCAAAGCGAGTTCATCCTGCTGTGAACAGACATGGTGATGCTTGCTACAATATTTGTAAGAAACTGTTTCTGATAGCAGTGTCACAGACTGTGGAACTGGTAGTCGTAAGAGACTGTTTATGGTAAAAGTATATGTAGTCAGAGATGTGACGGGGACTCGCTGACTAATCCTACCTGCCTGGGTGTCGAGATAAAACTAGAAAAAGATGTAGGATTCTCATTCTCATTCTAGGGTGAGCCTTCGTTTCTTGTGTGTGTGGGAGAGAGAGATGAGAGAGACAGATGAGATAGAGAGAGACAGAAAGAGCTTGCCTTACAAAGTAAAAAGCCTTTGCTTAGAAAACGACCTCTCTGATGATTTAGTGGAATTTTGATAACAGCCGGCGATAGTCGGTGTGCAAAGGGGTGCAAGGCGCTGCACACATCGCCTCAAGACCCACCCTGATGCCTTGTTCAATCTTTTTGTCATCGTGCTTTACTGCTTCGCACTGACACCTGGGGTGGTGGAAATCTCGGTTCCTGGTACATTCCCCTCACTAACAATGTTACATCCATCAGGGACCTGAGTACACAGACATTGTTTTCCACATTAATGTTAGTTCGCTTAATAATGGCATTTGAACTTTGACCTACAGAGGTGTAGAACAAATACCGTTCAGACGACGTCCACTTCTGTCAGGGACCTCAGGTTGAGCTTTCTATCCTAAAGGCAGTCTTGTAGTTCATTGGTATGTGTCTTCGATGACGAACAAGTGATCGCCAAAATTCTCAAAACATTTGGTTGGCTTATTTAATAGAAGAGGGATGTGTCCATGACTTCTCGGGGTTACAGAATAACGAACAGGTTCATAGAACACAAGGTCAAGAGATTGGAGCAGAAGCATGTCTCAATCTCTCTTCCCTGACCTGGCTGCCATGACAGATTTGTGACCATCAAAGCCCGGATGTTTGACGATGGAGGTCGGGTGTTGAGGGAAATATTTCTTTGCCTGAGGTCCGAAGTCTAGACCTTTTTTTTTTTAAAGTTTTTTTTTTCCTCGGAGAAAGAAATTTTGCCGATGAGTATTTCGTGGAAAGGTTTTTTTTTTTTTTTTTTTTTTTTTTTTAATCAGTTTCAAGACAAGATTGCTTTCTCGGGTAAACACTGAGAAACTGCAGCTAGCCCTACTAGGGTCTCGATACACATAGCACCTTGCTAAGCCAATAGCTTGATGGCTAACATCTCAACAGTCAAGTAAGCTGATGATAGACTATGAACAGTCTAGCTAACTGCTTGCCCCCTGGTGTTGGAAATGTACGGTGTACCACAGCGACCACAGGTCTACAGCAACTGCAAACCCAACCGGACCAGGATTTGATTTCACGGATTTACGCCGTCAATTATTCCTATTCTTCCTTTTTCCTTCTGTCATCACTCATGGAGCATCCAGTCAAGACATGCAGTTCCCTTAGTATTTAAGATGATGACTTATGGGTTTAAAATGTTGGGGTAGAGGCTATTTCTGGTGGCGGTGACGATGATCTCACACACACACATGAACTCTGTTACTGATGTAACGAACTCTAAAAACTTAACTGCTTAGTTCCTGCACCATTGTGGGTTCGTCGAGCTTTCCTCTTCTCTCATTTCAAACCATTCTTTATATTTTTTATTATTATTTCAGCATTAAAACGCGGATGTGGTGGGGAACTGGTTTAAATACAGAATTGTTGCAACTTTACGAGCAGAGGTTTTACGGCCACGTGCAGGATTTTATGGACAGGGGCCCGAGGACTTCACCGAGGGTTCACGCAGTCAAACACTCTGTACATCACAGACGGAAACATCCACAGGTGTGGCTCGCAGTTACCTCGCATGCATCATCACGTTTGTGAAGGCATTCTATGCAAATGTCGGGTGTAATCTCCCTTATCTCACCTGTCCCCAGGTGAGTGTCACTCCCCATCAGTGCTCACACGAAACTGAAGGAAGCAGAGTTCTATAAACGAGACACACCGAGCAGAAAACTATCAAATGACTCTTTTTAATTTCAGAAAATGGCGAGATAAGCCAAGGATAATTTTTCATTTTAAAATACGTGTGAAGGTGTCACTAAGCCCCGCATGATCCGTTAATCTGTGGTCGGATATATGTCTATATGTATGTCAAGTACACGAAGTATTAGAAGTGAGTGGCACAGATATTAAAGACTGATTAGCACGAAGTAGGTATAACTGATAAACTGGGATAAACTGATTTCAAGGAGTGGAATTGAATCAAAAGAGAGAGTGTGGACTTTATCTCTCTCTCTCTGTCTTTTGAAGTGTTGATCCGAAAAATGTTAAGAAAAAGTTGGTTGTACATCTTACTTTGTGAGAGTAGTCGTTAAACACACACACACGCACGCACACGCTCGCACACACACACACACGCACACGCACACACGCTCTCCAGCACTAATGTGTGTTTATTGTCCCTCTGCCATCATTACTTGCATTCTTTCCTCAGCAGGTCATTTGCTTTGTCAACTACTGGCTGTCAAGTCAGTTTGACTGTGCTTGACCTAGCTGGAGGTCACCAGTCAAAAATAAAATAAAAAAAAAACCTAACCGGGTGGCTGAGCCCCGATAGTGACGAGTCGCGAGGGCTGCAGTGAATATTGTCTCCTCACCCCGCCCTGTCGTGCGAACCCTACCTGTCAAAGATACGCCAGGCCCGCAGTTTATTACCTACTGTATGTACCTGTGGAGGACGACAGGTGAGCTGACTGCGTGTGGAGGTGAAGGTGTGCGACTTCTCCACTCAGACCTGTGATGGCAGGTGAGGGAGGCGCGCGCTGGGTGTAGCGGCCACAGTTCTGGCCTCGTCTTGACTTCGCTTCGCGGAGTTGGTGTTAATTGGGACTAATTGACCGTCTGGCTCACATCATCACAGTGTTTGTGCTTCTCACAGGGGTAAGTAGCATCAACACAATTTCTTACCTTCTTTGTGTGACTTGCGTGAACAAATCATCTTGACAGACACCCGCCTTCACACAATCATCAGTACTTCGTCCACCTGTCGCTCTTCGAAAGATTTTCTCTTCTCATGTTCTGGTCTTCTCCATATTGTCATGTGGTGTCTCATGAATAGACGAGTTTTGATATTGTAATATCAGTATCTTACACTTTGTTTAGACTTTAAGAATAAGGTGACTGCAAGGGTAAATAGAATCCATCAGGGTCGCTGAGGTCACTCAGACAAGTTTATATTTCTCTCGGCTAATGAAAGATAATTTGCTTCATTCTCACGGTAGGAGAGAATTAAACTTCCGAGTCGAAGCTTGGCTGCGCAGGACTGTCTGACACAAGACAGAGAAGAAAATCATTGTCTTCATCACCATGTAATGTAAATTAATTTAAAATATCATCGTCGTCGTCGTCATTATCACCATCTTGTTATCATTGTCACTATCGGGATGTCAGATTCCATGGCAGAATTTAGTTATTCTTGTCTGGTGAGTACAGAGGCGGGCTTAAAGGTGTTGTATGAAAACCCAGGTAGATACAGAAGGGACTGTTGAGTACAATGTAGATGAGTGTACAAGGCAGTTATAGAAAGCTCAGTGGTTCAGGTTATGGCGAGAAGACTTATTAATGTAGGAGCACAGAGGATTCATTGATAAGAATCAGAGTGAGTACGAAAGGGCCGTAGAGTGATAGTCGTTGACTTTTACAGACATGAACATTGAGGACAATGTTTGTACCACAAGAAAGAGGTTTTTGAAAAGTTTAAATACGAAATATTAACACACACACCTGTAGGTGGGAATGTAATGTATATAACTATTATTTTGTGGTGTTTATGCTCATGAAGTCCATCCTGATTCATGCAAGTGGTTTCGCCAGTTGTGTGGGACATAACTGGTAGATAAATCACACCCACGTGGTGACAGTGGGCGCTCCACACAAAAAACTCCGACAGAAAAAAAAGTTGGCTTGTTTCTTCTCGCTTTTTAAAATTTATTTTGATGAGCAATCCGGTATACCCACAAGTATACTCCTGAGTTAAAGAACCTTCTTAACCAAATATCTGCTGTCAAAAATATCATTATTGCAGACCGTTTAATTTATAGTCCCACAGTTTAAAAATACTGAGTGTTTGGTCGTGTGCTCTCGGTGAACTATTTTCACCCATTGTCAAGTCATCTGCCCAATGCAGCACACGGAAGGCAAAAGCTGTTGTCGTGAAGAACAATTTCTTTGGGTGTGCATCAGACGGTTATAAACCGCTCGTTATCTGAAAGTCGTTGACATTTCGAAACATTGTCTGCTGAAGATGTTTCTCGGTAAGATAAGCTGTTTGATACAGATAACACGGGTAGCTGGATACCCGGCAACTTTATTGTGTGACACGGAAAATACACGTTTGATTAATTAGTTGCAGCAGCTGAGGTTGATGGCGATGTAGTCCCATGTCTGTAAACCAGACACACACAGAAATATTCCCTCTGCCTGAAATGAATTGTTGTAAGATGTAAACTCGTGACCAACACAGTTTCAGTGATAATCGGTGGACTGCAGTGCCACTGAGAAGAAACAAATGATGGAAGGATGGAAGACGAGATTAGTAATCAGACCTGTCTGTCCTCACTCATTGATATCTTCTTATTTTAAAACTTTGAGGCTTTTTTCAGATATTGTAAAGGAAATCCCTAAACTATTTATTGGTGGAGTGTTGGCTTCCGGTGGTTTTGCTCCTCCATTCTCTGTTCACAAGACGATCTGGTCTGATACACACACTCTTCTCTTTAATATCTTATAATTGAAGTTGTCCATGGCAATGATAAGTTCAAGGAAGTCAGTGGATGACCTGTCTCTCTGGTCAGGTAACCTGTTCTCTCCAAAACTGTATTTACTGGTGTCGGTCAATATTTTGATGAAAAAGATCAAGGAAAAGAAAAAAAAATCTTCTGAAGTTTATCCACGTTTTATAAGTGAACACATGGACTATAGAGGAGAGAAAGTTTTTACGCAGTTGTTTCTCTGTTAGAAAACACTTTCTGGAGATAACGACACGAGACGACGAGCCCTCGGTTATCTTTGCTGTTATCTGTGAGTCGCGACGATATAAACCAATAAGTCTATGTTATCTCAAGGACAAAAAGCAATTTATTAGTTCTTTGCATTCTTTTACACTTATTTTCTTACTTTAACCTTCATTACCTGTGGATGAATGTGTTTTGTGTCATAGCATGTTATTGTTAGTGAACTTTGTAAATTTCTTTTCTTTATTATCGTTGGTCAGAGTAGAATGCGATCTGCTTTAAAATGCGTTATAATTATCATTAAAGATTATCTCAGTCTTAGCTTCCATTAATGGTAGCAGTGAATATGGGTCATGTGAAAAATCAGATTCCCAGACTAGTGTGGGAGGTCAGTCTGTGTTGAGGTCGTTATGGACAGGTCAACATACAAACTTGCTTCAACAAACCCTGGTTGGTGTGGACAGGCTCGGCACTCACTACCCACTCGAGTGTAGTCGCCACGTGGGGCCGTAGTCATGAAACAGAAGTAACTTACCTCAGGCTTAGCTAAGAACCCTAAACATTTGTTGATCTTGTAACTGGAAAACAAGGGCAGACCTAGGGTCGGGTGGTTATCTAGGGGTCTCCGTCTTGCGTATGGTGCAAAGGTATGACCACAGAGGGCGCTCCAAGAATAGGTGTTAATCAGTGGTAAAACAAACCCAAGGTACAATTGTTACTTTTCTTCATACTAGGGCCCCTGGTGGTAAGAACGGTCACAAGGAGAACCAGAGTCACGTGAGTTATTTTTCCATCTCGCCTATGCTTCCTGCCTTCGGAGCATTGGGTTCAAACCCACACACCGTCCCACCTGCAGAGACCTGTTTGTTGTGGCACCTCCCAGCTACTGATCAGCATGCAATATAAGTACAAGACTGACAGACCGCTGCAGCTGCTGCTGGTGGGTGAGAGACAGGATTCACGATGAGATACAAACAAGGAAATCTACAGATAGTCGCACCGTGTGGACACGACACACTGTCAGGTGACACCAACTGTCGACATTCCGCACGTGCGACATTTCCAGGTGGCTAACATCACATGGCATAGTGGTCTGGGTGACCAGTTGTACCTGAGGTCAAATAATATACATTTTGCTATTATTGCTGATTTTATATGATTCCTACTCGTCCACAGTTATGGTTGATTATTAGCAGTAATGTCTGATGTCTACTCATTAGCAGTGAAAGCTGATGTCTGTTAATTAATTATCAGTTACGGCTGATGTCTACTCATTAGCAATGTCTCGGTTGGTTGGCTTTGCAAGGATTGTTCTAGCGACACCTTTGTGTCTCCTTATTTTTATAAAATATGCGACACAACTGCTGAAGTTGTGATGTGTGAATATTTTAATATGTGAAATAGAGGAGAGGTGTGTGTGTGATGAGGACACGGGATGTTGCGGGTATCATCTGGTCAGCTGTGTGGATGTTTATGGATGTTCCATGACTGAAGTTCATTTACGAACGTCCTCCACAATAACTGTCACCAACACCTGCTGCGACACATCCTTCACAGCTACCCCGCTGTGCCATGACTTTTTAAAAAAGTTGACACTGAACGATTTTGTCTTGACTAGGAAGATTTTGTAGTTCCGTGTTTACACTTACAGGCAGATAAACAACAACAGAAAGTATGATTGTGCGCAGTGGGATTGACACTAAGAGAGAATAAGCTTTCTTCGTCTTCTCTCTGGCATCAGTTGTCGTTGCACTATAAATAGAGGGTTGGGTTGTTTTTTTCCTCCAATGACCGGGATGGGATTTCTCAGAAAGCGGAGAGAATGGGGAGCTGAGAAAAAACTTGTGCACCGCCACCACCACAGGCCGACTTTCCTGGTAGAACTGATGAGGGGATGGATGGAGGGTGGAAAGGGAGGGGGCAAGCCGCTTACATAAAGGCAGAATGATTTCCAGTCATTCACAAGGAAGAAACAGAAATGAGAAAGAGACGAGAGAAAGGGAGGAGGAGAAAAAGAAGGATACCGACCATGTACCATACTCAAAAGTGTTTCCTTTCTGCACACTTGACCGTTACCAAAAAACAAACAAACAAACAATTCGACCAGTTTTTTTCTAAGACGGTATTAAGCAAAAGAGAAGGGTACCGTGAACGAGGGGTATGTCAATCACAGGGTGACTCCATGTTGTACGTGAGTTCTTTATGTGAGGCCATGTTGTACGTGAGCGCATTGCGAGATTCGAAGCTCGTCGTTCAAGACTGACGGACTCAATCCCTCGGCCGACCTCAGCCTCACGAGCTCTCGTCACTGTTTTTATTTTCCTTCCCTCCTCCCCGGCACCCCCCCCCCAGCCTTCCGGCCTGTCGGTGACGTCACCGTGTTGCCAGTGGCGATCGCTGCCTAGCAGCATCGTTACCCATCCATTATCCTCCCTCCTTCGGAGTGTACGGAATGGAAGGTAACCATGGTCACGTCTTTGGAGAAGAAAGTTACAAGGACGAGGTTGAGGTGTGGGGAGGGAGGGCGACGTGCCCAATATTTCGCATTAAACCCTCACCTGACAGGTAAGAACGCGGAAAACATTGCTGAGGGGGGGCTGAACTCCCTCTCCGCCACCCTCCCTTTGTTGTCGTGCTCCTGTCACGCCATCCTCTTGGTCGAGGACAACATGAATATAGGTAGAGCTGTCCCTCTCCCTGCTCGACTTTACTCCAGTGACAGCGCCTGGGGGGGCATATCCACCCCACCCTCCTCCCGTGCTGCCACAAACAATAATTCCACTACCAACGGGATGATGCGAGGTTAGCGAGGTTGTATGCGAGCTGTAGGGTCTGTGTGTGTGATGGATAGAATGAATGAATAAAGTGATCGACCGCGACTAGTCTTCCAAGAGCTGTTGAAATATCTTCTCAAGATCATGCGAGGTAACAGGAAATACTTCTGTATGTTTAGGAACGACAACTGCAACAGTCATCGAACATAGACATGTTTATGTGTGATCATCCCTCAATACATGTTGATGTGTCCGCACGCCAACTGCACGAGCTCGAGTGTCACCCACGTGGCCGGAGGCTTGTGTGCAGGGCGGGGAGGGGCTGAGAGAAGGGAGCTTCAACTTCAAGGTAAACCTTCCTTGTTGTTTCACTCCCCTCCATCCTCCCCCACCTCCAGTCGGTGACAACTCGTTGTTGTGCAAAATAACCAGCCCAGTAGTAACAGATAGCATGTTTGTGGAAGTGTTGGTGTCTAAACAAGCCCAACCTGTGCGCACCTGGAAACAACGGCGGAGAATTTTTTTTTTCTTTTTGAAGTTGTGCAAGCCCTTCCTCCCTGTGTCTATGGAGGCGGTAGTAAATAGTCATGGCTTGCGGGACTGAGGCGAGGGGACACCCTCCGGCGCTGCTCACGTGACTGGGAGGACGAGATGCGGACATCACTTGGAGACTGTGTGTCTGTTGAGCTTCTCTTGCTCCTGGATAAATTCACTAAGGTTCGAGCACGTGGTCGAGTTTTGTTTGTTTGTTGTGAAGGTAAGTATGACAGGTGGGGGGGATTCAGCATGGGGGTGTGGTCATGACAGGAGCTGCATCTTCTGTGGTTCCGCTTGTCAGGTGTTTGTACTATTGAGAGCGAAGGTATATCGTGTTCTCCTCACCTGTGTGTGTGCGCGTGATCACGTGAGCGTGTGCATGTGTTTGTGCTGTTTCAGGGATGTGCTTTCTTTATTTTCTTTATTAATATTTGTGATGGCGTGATCGCAGTTTTCATGAGCTGATCATGACCAGCTGTCTCGATATGTTGTTTACGACTTTGTCGAGTTTTCTTTACCTGATTCACACGGCGCCTGACCGCATCCTGCTACAGCTGATCAAATGTTTTATATTTACATATTGATAGAGACACCTGCCTCACACTACCTTGAGAATAACATTGAGCAGATTGACTTTCTTGCATGATTGACTCTGCGTACACCTGCGTGTATGCGTTCTGCGTATGAATGCGCGCGTGTGTGTGTGTGGCTTGTAGCTAGAACATGAGGCAATATATTATTTAGTAGTTGTTGTTATGTATTATTTAGTAGTCACGTAGCAGTCCAGTCGGTCAGCAGGATGACAAGAGCTGAAACACGTGTCTTTACATGTCGACAATTATTGCGATGTTGACCTCTGACACCAGTGTTTTGCATTTACGTGTTTACCTATTTTCCACATTCCACCTGCCGCCCTACCTACAACAGACAGAAGAGGAAATATAAACAGGAGGTGCGGGAGGACACAACTCAGTCGTCACAAAGAATTCATACAACGACATGTCGCTGGTTGTCTCCCGTTGTCCGTGACCCGGAGGTTGGCGCTGTTACTTCTGCAGCGTGCCTCCCTCCCATTGCTGCTCTTCCATCAAGTGTACCTCCAAGGATGTTGGTCGTACAGTTAGTGCCTCCAGGCCATATTTTATTACTGTTGTTGTAAAATCTGAATAGCAAGCACCTGGTTCAAGATGATGATGTCGTCCAACTGTTGAGAGACTCGATTGAGAGGATATAACATGCAAGAGTGACACTTGAAAATGTTTAAAAATATTTGTTTAAAATATTGTTAGGAAAATAATGGATGGTTATTAAGGGATACTTCCAGGTGCATGGTGAAACGATCTTTCGTGGTTTTTTCAGCAGCGATCAGGTTGAAAATAAACAAAGGGGAAGATTAAAGTGCTTTTCGCTGTGTGTGCTGCACATTCCTCAGCTGTTGACGGGATTACCGGGATGAGTGTCACACTTACAAATATTAATACCTGCTGCGCATGCCCAGGATCTGAGTGTCCAGGTGGACTGGGGGCACATCGACCATTTCATCAAGAGGCTGGAAGTGGGGGTCTGTCGGATGTTTGTCAGACCGGCGCACGGATCGACAACCTCTGAGCTGATGCGCGAGGATTGCATCAGAGCCGCTGGCAACGGCCACCCGTTGGCAAGGGGCCTGCAGCTGTCCAGCTGCGTTTCCTCACGAGCGCAATGTCTCGACAATCGATGATCTGTGTTTTGCCAAAGTTGCCGACATGCATTGTCGGTTAGACCTGGTGTCATCTGCATCTCGCCGTCTGTGTCTTTGTTTTTTCCCGTTGGTTTATCAAAGTTGATCTTTGTTTCCGTTTTCTTACATACAATATATTCAAAATCTCTCAGACACACTTCCACACAGCGCCTACACAATCAGTCATTCTATCTCGCTGTACTCTTGCTTTTTTTTTTTTTATTTTATAGCGGTTTTTTTTTAATATGTTGGGAACTCTTCTAGAACGGAACTTCCTTGTAACAAATCTCTTGTGAGATCAGCTGTAGGGTGGGTCTGGTCTCCCGGTGCATCACAGATGCCATGATGAGTGGAGCCCAGTGAACCAGACGATGTCAAACGGCATCTTCCTCCTGGTGAGTGCTTTGCGGTCACGTGGGTGCCGTCCTGCACGCTTCCATCTTTGTATGATCTACCGGTCCTGCTGTCTGTTGCCCAGGTGATGGAAGAGACGGGGGGTGGGGGAGGAACTGGCCTGACATGTCTGTCAACATTTATAACCGGTTCTGGGAGTTTCCACGCGCGATCAGTCGCAATCAAAACGCAGACAGTGCTTGCAGTAGTGTCTGATTAACACTAATTGGTAAATTTTCTGTGGTGCCAGTTGTAGTCAAAGCTAATTACAATTTATTTGTACACTTTTGGTCGTCAACTGACATAATGATGTTGGAAAGATTTCATTTTGACAAAGTTGTCAAACTTTGCAGTTGTTCAATAAAAGCCCTTCATACTTTCGCTCCGTTAGACGAGTAGAAAAAAGAGGGAGACATAAAGAAGACACAAAAGATATTCCTTGTAAACTTTTTATTTTAGTATTATGTAAAGCGTGTGCCTCTAAGCCCTGCAGGCCATGTCATCCATTCGACCACAAGCGTGGTTTATAATACTTTAATATGGTTGTGGAGAAGATCGGTTTTTTTTTTTCCTTAGGAGGACACTTGAACACTTGCCTACCTCGTTGTTGATCAGAGTATGTAACGGGAAATGTACAGATGGGAGGTGGAGGCTACCCCGCTCCTCCTCATTCCTGCCACTACTCTGTCCCCGTGCAGTTTGATTATTTAACCAGAGAAACAATTACATTTTCGCGACCTTCCCATCCATGTCCACATCCTTGACCCAGAGGCCGACGGAAGTGGGTTATGGATCCAACAGCGGCCGTTGAGGGAACGCACACAAGATGGTCGATCCACACTGTTACGTAACCCCCTGCCTGTGACGTGTTAGTCACGTGACATCTTGTGATCTCGAGACGAGTGAAGGGTGGCAGCTGGGAGTGTGGGGCGGGGCTGGAAGGTCATGGGTTACCGCACACCCGGGAACGAGACAGGCACACACCCTTACCAGCAGACAGAGCTGTCATAGCCGTTATCACCGACCTGTCACACGGCTGAGGCTGATGAAATCACTGGCTGTCACATGGATGTCACATGGATGTCACATGGATGTCACGGACATGTTTCCTGCAGTCTGGCGTCTTTGATTCTGTTTACTTTAAACTTTTAGACGTACACACTTTCAATAAATCGACAGCAGTACCGCCAGAACGAGAAGGTGGGCGGGGTGGTGACGTCATCAACTGACGGTTACTACTATCGACTTCAGAGCAGACAACTCCCAACACATCCCCACCTGCCCGCCAGGCGCCAGCTTACCTGTACCATACTCATTAGATCCACCTTCATAGATACGGTGAACCACTTTCAGCTTACTGTTCCGCTGGTCATTAGGGATTAATAACTAATAAAGTGACTATATGATGATCACAACAGCTTTAGTAAATTTTATTTAAACTTGTCAATTAAGTAGGAAAGAGCTAGCAATTAAATCCCTTGCCTTGGGTTTTAGTCATAACTCGGAAGCATCTTGATACCTTCCGGATTACTTTTTATCCGATTCGTACCTAACCGCTCGGAGGATGTCCTAAAGAAGTGTATAGGGACTTGTTGCAAGATGTCTTGTAACCTGCTGACCTGGGACAAGGCATGGCAGCGAACACCTGCCTTGCGGTCATGAATACGAGCTAAATAAAGCCTTCATGAACATGTAAGGGTGAGGGGCGTGTCTCTTTAGTAGTCTTCTGTGTAATCATGGATGTGTACTGGTGGACTGCTGTCTGCCGAGACCAACGCTTATAGCCTCTTGCGAAGTTCTCCGCTGTTAGTCTCGGTGAGCCTAAACAAATAATATGACTAAACCGGAAGCTTTGTACATAACTGCCTCGTTTTAGTAGTTAACTTGGAAAAAATCGTCTGCCACCAGTCCAGTGATACTAGTTCGTGGGACGAAGAAGTGTATGTACATCAGAAGTTGTAGCCTCGATGTCGTTGTTGGCCGGGTGGTACACGTGGCTCACGCCCTTTTCTTGTCTCTTTTACTGCTTGTAATACCGATTACCCTGTGAGCTGTCAAAAATAAAACGGCTCTGACCTCTGACCCTTGTCGCTGTAACTACGTTATCAGATACTCAGAGGTGGTCAGACACGATCTTGGTGTTTACAAGACGGCAACCTTCCTGCAAAATTTACAGCATGTTTACAGAGAGTATAACCTTCATTCGGACTTACTGTTTACAAGATGGCAACCTGTATTCAGAGTTTACAGCATGTTTACAAGAGGATAACCTTCCGAACTGATATATCATTATTACATCAAGGCCTTTCTTATTGGGAATTTACATAATATTTTATCATTTACAATTTATATGTTTAAATGAGGGCAGCATTTCTTGGGGAAGTTTCATGTTTACACGACAACAAGCTTCATTCAGAATTTAAAGACTGTTTACAAATAGAAGATGTGCGGCGTGTTTACAGAAAGGATAACCTTTCTTTTAAAGCAAACAAAACAAAACAGAAATCATTACTTAGGTTTATGAGCGTGGTATATGTTTTATCAATCTCAGTGACTTTCTCACTTGCAGTTTTTCGTAAATAAAATCTTTAGTTTCAAAAGCTCTATACCCTGGAACTGCGCATGCACACGAGTTTGTCTGCTTGTCCCCTCCCTGTCTCAGTGGGAGACTTTACCCCCTCTTGGTTCACCCACCCCAGCAGCTTCTGTGGCTTCACAACAGTCAAGGGCAGGTGTGCACCAGTGCCAAAAAAAAAAAAAATTAAAAGATTGGGAAGGAAAGGTGAGAGTCCTTGCCAAGATGGACCGAGTGGTTGTGGCTGTGGTTGTGCCGCCGCTGGTGTAGAACTGCTGACAGGCAGGACAGGGCCACAGGAGTTGTGAGTCGCACGGCAGACGAGTGGAGTGGAGTTCACTGGTGTCAAACATCGGATGTTGTGTCGACAAAGTTTTGGCGCCGGTGGACCGAGGAGCCAGTGGCGAGTGACAATCTCTGTAAATCCACCCCATGGGCTGCGTAGTGTGCTGTCCGGAATGCAGGTAGTAACCCGAAGTTGTGTCTCAGCAGGTGCTTCCACCCGTGTGAACAAGCACTTAAGGGAGATTAGATGAGCATAGACAGGTGTTTGATGGACTGTGGATGTGGAAGTGAGAGAGAGTGTGTCTGTTGGAAAGGTGCGGGGTGGGAAGATATGCAACAGAGGCATAGGCTATGTGGGTACAGTACGATATTCATGACAATCTGTTGGATTCCCACCCGCCCCTGGGACTGTGTGAATGAAAGGGGTGGACTGGGTTCTTGACGAGGTTTCACAAAATAAAATATTTTGATATTTAACTTAAGCTGTCAAATGCAGTAAGTTATCACCAGCAATACGAGACAATGACAATTCGATTGTTGACGAGAGGTAAAATAAACAAAAGAGGCTTTTTTCATTCGCACTCGCCCTTCACAGGGTAGGAAGATGAAGGAGAAAGAAACAAAAGTAGTTGTGAGCCCTCATTATAGGCAGCAGGCTTGCAGAAAGTTCAAAGTTCTTCCTAGTTTCACCTCTTACTTCAAAACTCTGATGTATGCACATTATTATCTCCATAGGTCTTGCCTAATGAGCTTATGCCATCATTAAGATTAGGGTCATGGGTTCACTGGGTACACAAGTTTTGAGCAAGAGGAAGTGCTGTTTGCCCGTTGAGGAAGACAGCTTTGATTTCCTAAAACTTCCCCCACCCACCCACAGACAAATACAGACGAAACATTTCTTATATCCTCTTTCTCCTCTAAACACAGATTTTTCTTCTCTTTCTGTCTCCTGTTCCTCATCACTAAAGACGGCATTTCCATCAATACTATCTGTTGTCACATGTTCAGTTCGAACTATCGTCTGTTTTTTTTTTAGTCCTGACTGTTTTTCTTGACTGCTGCAGGAACACCATGAGCTCGGGTGTAAAACGGGTGGCGGCGCCACCCGTACCCGGCGGGACGGGGCTCGGCAAGAAGCCGAGTGCCAACGGCAGCGGCCCCGCCCCCTTGATGTATTCCAGCGGAGAGACGACTGACGATGTCAACATGAATGAGGTGGACGAGAAGCTGGACCTCACAGTCATCCTTCCCTCCGGCAAGTCCACCGTCGTCACAGTGGACTCCAAGTAAGCATTGAAGGGGTGGCTGGGTGGCGCCTTCATAGCTTCACTGGCCGGGTGGTCGTGGGGTGCCCAAACCTGGAAACTCCTCCCATACAGAACCCCATGCCTTTTCCTTCTGAACAATCGAACTCAAACTCATTTTCAACCAATTTAGACTGTTCAAAACAGTCACACCCTGTAATTGTTTTCAATTCATGCATTAGCTTTCATTAACACTTTTGTTTTCGTTTCTTGATTCGTTCATTTTACTGTCTGGTTCTGTATGGGGTGAGTGTCCACCCTTGGTACCCTATGTGTTGTGATCCATTTGAGTCATTTCATCAGCACCAGCCTCAGCAGCTCGTAGAAAACAATTTTCAGGTGGAGAAGTTTAGAGTTAGCCTCCTTCTGGAATACAATGTACTCGGGAACTGTCTGTGTACACACCATCACCAAGCAGGGAACGAGTGAAGAGTCTGTGGTTGTCGTTAAAGGGAGACAGCACGTGCAAACAATTCCCTCGCCGAGCAACTAACAAAAGTAGGTTTTCACCACGCACCCGGTGCATGACGGGTAGCGTTAATGGGTCACCCATTCTAACACTTCATGGTGCAGAGAGAGGGTATGTGTGTCTGTCTCCCAGGTGTGTGTGTGTGCGCGCGCGCCTTCCACGTGCGCACACTCTGCCTCCTCCATTAATGCGATCTTGAGGATGCATAAGGTAAACAGTTTAAAAGCCTGGGCAAATGTTTGACAGCATCTCATATGTTGAAGTGCATCATTAAGCACACAGTAAGACCATAACCTCGAACCGACCAGCTAGCTACCACCCGGATTGACACCCGCACCGTGTCCACTGATGCTCATCACAACGGTATCGGCGATGTTTTCCAATCCCGGTGCAGCATCCACACGGCGAGCTGGCGGTCAGATGCACAAAACCTCGTAAACACAAGCTGGCCGACTAACTGACAGAGAAACTGCTCATAAAAATATCAACTAGCTTAGTCACTCACCTGGCCCTCACACAGGTGTATTGCACACCTGGGCTTTGATGTGCTGCGCAAAGGCTGGTGGTGACATGAAATAAAATGGATGTGTGTTCGCTCTCACTTTTACACCTCTCTCTCATTCCTCTGTGTGTGTGTGTGTCCATGTTCATTTATTTTGACAGAAAATATATGCGAAATGAAGTAGAAAACTAATTAAGTATATATTTAACAACATTTACATATTTTAATGAGATAAAGCAGCACAGACACTCTGTAAACTAAGAAACTTAGGAATTAAGAATCTGGTTTGTTTATTATGGTAGGATATTTTTACAGGCTTATGTTTATTATGGTAGAAAATATATATATAGTATACGTTTATGGTAGAATGTTTGACTGATGTTTATGTTGGTAAATATCTGTTTATGATGTATGTTTGTTGTTGTAACACTCTCGTTAAAAAGTAAGGATTAGTAGAATAATGAAAATTCCAGTCTGCGATAAGCAACACCTCCTGGAATGCCGACAAGGAAAAGCAAAGTTTTTAATTACTTCCCGGTATTAAAACAAAATCCATTATCTCCTTGAATACCATTTTGTTTGTAAATACAGGCATCCAGGGGGCTTGTTATAGCAGACTGTTGTCTGATATATAAAAATGTTTATGTTTGTGCTTACAAAGAGCCTTGTGGACATGTCACACGACAGCATCACTTGCGCAATACAAGTTTTTTTTGTCCGCCTTTAGAAGAATTTGTTTGCCGACATACATATATACACTGTCGTCTGTGTTCACAAAGTTCATAGGATCATTTCTAAGGCTTTATGGGTTTTTTGTGAGGCAACTAAAACTCCGGTTTCCTCGGTCAGTCAGCCTTTGTTGGCTGCTGTACTGAACCTACACTTCAAAGTTTAAAGACATGCTGATGTACGGAGTTTCGCAAGGAAACTACTGCAAAGGTGAAAAACAGATCATGAGCGGCTTTGCAAAACAAAAAACAAAAAAAAAACAACAACAACAACAAAACAACAACAAAAAGAAAAACAACAACAACAAAACCCAACTGAAACCCACCCTCTTCCGTGTATATTGTAACTGTAGGTATAGTCTTCTTTCTTTTCTTCGGAAGGCACCAGATTATCAAACAAATACAGCTGGGCCATGCAGTTGACTGTGAGAAGAACAGCTGGTGGGCCACATGAGGATGTTAGTGTATGTTGTTGTATGAATCATGGCGGCCATCTTGTCTTTGTCTTGTCAAGCGCGTGGCCACGCGACTTGTGTTGCTCTCGACAAATTAAGTTCGTGTCTTATGTTTCTCACAGTTGGGATGTTTTTAGTGCAGAAACCAGACAACTTTTCTCAGTGTGACCGATTTATTCAAGAGCACATTTTCGTCGCTGGGAGATGTTGAAAGGTAGCAAGGACAAAACATATTTTAAGTGTGCAAGAACCGCGAGCAGCCTGCAGGTGTCTCATGGAGAAGATCTCAATCTCAAGCTGAAGGAATCTCATGAAGACCTCAACTCCCAGCATCCTCTAGTGGGGTAGGAAGGTGCTCGGCTTGGGAGAGGCGGCCCGGGTGGCCAAAGTCCCTGTTGACAGTGAACGATGCTCACATTGTTGTGTCCTCCGTATTTTCATTTTTTGAGGGGCACTGCCCCCATCCCCCATCCCCTATCCCCTCTGGTTCCTACCCTGATATCGTGAGGTCTCGCATTCCCAGATATTTGTGTACCCGAAATCCGATGCCCACTAGTGTGCACACTCCACTTGGAATTGCAATTTCGTGAGCGCCTACCGTACCTCGCTTCTTTGTTGCCATTCAACCAGCGACATCGTTGGGGTTGCCAGGGGCAGACAACTTATGTTTGAGTATATGGGGGTGGGGGGAATATAGGTTCCTGGCTAACATCTCCTCCAAACGTGGATCAACCCTATGAAACCTCTTCTGGCTTGTAGATATCTATACCTTTCAAATCAGTCTGTTCGGGTGTTGTGGGAATATCTGTAAAGAAATCAACAAAATTGTAATAATAAATAAGCTTTATTGATATTCTGATGTAAGGTATGCACTGACGCATGCGCACTGTATAGGGTTTTTTTTTTTTTTTTTTTTTGGGTGGGAAGGTCTTCTTCATGTATCCACCCGCATTTCGTTCTTTTGTAGCTGTCGGCTTGCATCGCCCACGCGCAGTCTGCTATCTATAATTTCTACCATTCATTTAACTTTTCTGCATATAAAAGATATTTCCAACGAATCTTCTGAAAAATATGGGCGTAGACTTTAGGATCGGAAGGATCGAGGGTGTCAAAAGAAAACATTTCAGGCCAAGGATTGCAAAACCACCTTGTAAAAAAAAAGTTCATGGGATTTTCTCGCAGATTAAAAAAGAAGATTTATTTCTGTGGCATCCTCCGAGACCATGTCCTCAAATGTGACTTTCGATGGGAGTGAAAATGGAGAAATACGAAAGACAGCGACAATACAGACGAGGGGGATCGTCCCCCCACTCAGTCTGACCTGACTGGCCATGCTCTCTTGACCCTGCAAGATGGCCTTCACCCTGGTGTTGCACACAATGGCTTTGCATGAGGTTGCACAAGCAGCATGGCGTCCCCCCTAAATCAATGAAAGAAGAAAGTTCGGGAAACCTTCCGACCTGACAACAAACAAGCGAGCGCCCAGCTGCCCTCACTGCAGGTAAACAAGCTCACCCCCCAACTCGCCCCCCCTACACACACACACCGCTGCACAAGTTTCTGTTGCTCTTTTCGCAGCATCGGACAAACGCAGGGAACAGGGATGGGGTCAGGGCTTCTTGCCTTGTTGACCGGATCAGGGTGGCCTGGGGAGAGAGTTAGCGCCAGCCTGGAGAGATGGAGCGAGTGGGGGAGGATAAATTACTTTACGTGCCGAGAACAAAGCTTGTTGTCAAGTGAGGCTAGCAGTTAACTCTGTTGTGCCACTCCCTTGTCTGCACGAGCCAGTGAGCAGCTGGGCGGAAAATGGGGAGGGGGATGAGAAAGGTGTATGAGGGGGAGGTAATGCTATATCATATTGGAGAGGGGGAAAAAAATAAAAAATTATAAAACTTCATTGAAAGATTGAATCGAGAATTAGTCATAAGCTCTGTGTGTGTGTCCCATCTGTTGGAAAACGAAAATACCTCAGACACACGCATTTCACCTCCATTTTTATTTTCCTGCATTCCAAAACAGGTAACTCACTCCTGCCATATATTTCCGTTTACTTCACATGAGTTTTGTAAGAACAATGACGGTCTATGGCGACTAAGGCCATATCTACCCTCTCTGGTAAAGCTGAGCTGAGTGATGATTACATAACACCGAGAAGATTGTCCACAGGTGGTCCTATCGCCAGGTGTGTCCCTTTTGACTCACTCACCTACACGCACCTGCTCTGAGTGACTTATGCAAGTCAACGGGGACATGCTGGTACATACAGCGATATACACCGGACACAGCAACCTAAAGTTTCACGATTAGGGTTTAACTCTCGCTTTCCTCATTGTAATTTTCCCTCATCCATTCAGTGCAGTCACAGATGCTGTGATGGTCTTCCCAACCAGAAAGGATTTTAAAGGAAAAGAATAATGTAGACTTGTAGACACCTGAGACAATGCAAGTCCAATGCACCGAGTTGCCGACCATTAGCCGACTTCATTACTTCGCTGTTGTGTCTCATTCGAGACATTTCATCAGCTCTGGGGTTAAAGGTGAGGGCTAGCTCACATTGTAAACCCCTGACAGCCAAGATAATCTGCTGCCCTCTCCCCCTCTCCTCCAGAAAAAGGAGCGGTCACTCGCCCCCTCTTGTCCGCGACACTCCACTCCCGAGTGGATAAGGGGAGGGAGAAATACAGAGTTTCGTGAGGAGGAAGAGAATGGAAGGAATGAGTCCTAAAAGATCGGGAGGGCTGTACCCAACATCGAGGATCAACTTGACGAGGGTTACTCGGGGATTACGCAAAACCTCCCTCTTCTCTCCTCAGCTATGCGCCAAGACACAAAAACAAACAGCCGACCTTGTAGGTGGTTAGCGAACGGTCCCACGTGAGCCGCGGTCAGGTCGCAGGAGGTTAAAATTAACTCATCACTGACAAACCTTGTGCCTTGGCGCTTGGGTAGATCCCTCGCACCCGGGTAGATCCCACCCACCAACAGCATTCACCAGTGCCAGTCTTAGCCACGCTGCTCGCTGATGAGCTCATTATAATCAGAACAGGTGGCGGACTAACTACTTGGTCTGTCAGCAGCGCGTGACCAGGGACAAAGTTCATGGTGTGACCCTTCCCCTCCTTCAGAGACTAATTTCAGTCATCGAGCAGACATAACAAGAAGTATTTATCGTTTATGCAGGAAGCACTTTGGGTTACAGACTTATTAACATTTATGATATGATAAATCTGACCGTCAAACTTTTTTTTGTAACAAACGAAGAAATCACACAATAAGTACAACATATACACTTATATGTATATATGTCACCTGCACTCTACAGCGCCTTTCAGACGAGACAATTAATAAAATCAAAACACAGACAACAGTTTAAACTTTAGAAATATAATATAATTTAAAAATCAAAATAAAAGAAGAAAACAAAAAATAAATAAACACAATACAAAACGATTCCTAATTTCCCAACCCCACAATTCGTACACACGTTTCTTCCAACAGTTTCAAAAATATTCAATCCTCTCGTCCAGTTTCTCTCAAAGTCTCCACTTGAAACGGCACAATGTTTTCACTTCTAACATGTACTATATATCCACGTGAAAAAGTACACAAAGTTTCCCCTTCGTCTTGTAGTTATATCCAAAAGAAAATCCAAAAGTAAACCTCAACAGTAAATCCAAAGGTAACTCCAAAAGGTAAATCCAGAAGTAAATCCATAAGAAAATTCACAAGAAAATCCAAAAGTAAATCCAAAAGTAAACTTCACAAGAAAACTTCAACAGGTTCAATGTTAACAAAACACAAACAAGTCTGGTACTTCAAGTCGGTTCAGGACTTATACACACAATCCAAGTCTGGTCAGGACTTGTACACACAGGTCTACAACACCAAGTCCGTCAAGACTGGTTACAAAGCAATAGCCGTCCGCTCCGGACGCACTGACAACTCCAAGACGACTGTCCCTTCTTCCCGCTCCCGTCAAGGAAAAACCCCAATCAAACCACACACATCCAACACACTATCACACTCTTTCCTTTGTTCAAAGTAACCACCAAACAACCTATCAACACACTTAATTGAAACAAAGACGGGCCGGCCATCTCTGTATGGCGCGGCACGCCTCAGGCTGATGACACTAACAGCCCCAGTGATAGCTGTCTTTACCACCTCACCCAGACAATTTCTTCTACTAATTAAAAAAAAAACATTTTATAAAATACATCTCAACAGGTTTGTGACAATATATCGTAGTATCAACATCAACAAACATGAAATATATATGTTTGCGCAGATGTCTCCCATACGTACTGTCATGAAACTATTTGACTAGTGAGCAAAGTTCAGCCATAAACAAATAAACTTTCAAAACTTATAGTCCTAGCCAGGTAGCAAAGTGAAGAGGTAACCTCTCCTAGCCTCTTGAGGGCCTCCGTCTCCAACGCTCGATCTATTTCAGTAACAGAATAGTCCGTTGAATGAGGTACATGTATGTTGTCACTCACCTGGCACGACACATGGCAGTCACGCACACCTCTAACCTCACCTACAGTCGGTCACACCTTATGCCCAGTCCCTTATGTAATACTGTACTTCCTTTCCGTCTTCCCTGACAACACACTCAAAGGGGTGGGGAAACCCTCGATCGCCTTGTTTTCTGTTTTAAATTAATTTGGAGCAAGGGTACAGTAAAGGACAGGACAAGCCTCGTTTCTAGTTTACACCTTGTTAAAGAATTTCTCTGTTCCACCTGTGAAAAGTCTTGCCGAGGCTGCTGATGGTTCTAAAGACAACGGATTTTTTTTTTTTAAAGAAAGTGTCATGATGGAAAAAAACGGCGAGGGCCGTTATGCGTCGGCACATCTGTAGACGAGAGCGCATTATCCCTCCACTGTGGGAATGGGGTGGATAAGGGAGAAAAGGAAGAAGGCTTGGCACATGAAAGGCGTGCCAACAAAGCCTGCTCCGTGTGACACTTACTTCAACAACCTACGTGACCTATCAGAGGCTGTGGTGGGAGAGCGTCTGCCTGACCTCTGACCTTCAGCTGCGTGAAGTTTGGGGTGGCACGGCGCGCGGCTAGCGTCTGCTTAACGATCCGTTAATGCGAGCGTTCGCCAGCATCGGGCCGTCGGCGACGTCAGGGCCAGAGGCAGACGACAGGACGACATCTGCACGCGCAAACGCACGCACGCATGCTCGCCAGCTCTGAGAAGTCTCCAAGTGTGCGGACTGTCTCCCTCCCCCTCGCTGACAGTCGCTATACCTACCTGTTGACGAGCGGGGGGACACAGGTGTGTGCGTGACTGTGCCAGGCAACGTTTTTACCTGTCGGAAGGGAAGTAAAGTGGAAGACAGCTTTCTGTGTCACGCAGGATGTACAATCGAGGGTAACTCGATCGCTTGGGAGGGGCTAGGGGAAGAGTACATTTCCCCCCGAGATACAGTTGTTGCGGTCAGTGCGTGAGTGCGCGTGCGAGTTTACGACATGATGACATCACACGTCAGAGGAAGTTGGTTACCGTGGAGTGGCAGACGACAGGAAAGCGGGACTATAGCGCGCCAAGGCGAATAAATTTGTTGGAGGGCGGCCGCGTATCGAGTCGAAGTTCACTGAGGATATTAAACAACAACCAGTGCGTGGCTGGGAAAGCTCTCGAGGCGACAGCAGTCGACATAACAGCGACATGTTCCGGTGGAAGAAGAAGAGTGTGAACTTGCTGAGTGCTAGCAATGGCGCCCTGTCTGGTCTCGGCGGCTCCTCCTACATCAGCTACAGCTTGGGGGACCTCACAGAAGGCAAGGTGAGAATCGCGTCCGTAGGTGTGCAGTGTCCACAAGGCTCTTGTAGTCCTAGGGGCAGGAGGAATGTGCTGCTTTGTTTTGTCAACATGTGTGCTACCCAACACGATGACACAGTGCCACACAGATATCGTTTGATATGTTTACATCCGAGTCTTGTTTATATATGCGTTTTAAAAAGGAGAAAACTATCTTTAAATTGAAAAAAAATCTACGGACTGTGATCATTGTGTTGGGTGTTCACACAGTTTACATTGTGTCCCTGTTATTGTAGTTGTAACGGGACATAATGTAGCTCCCAATGCTCAGTCAGCTGTCTCACATTTTACCTTTGTTTCCCTCTCTCTTTAAAAACCTATAAACACATTCACACCTGCACCACTTGTACTCCACTCCTGGACGGTCTTCAGCATACCCATGATCGACTTGCTGGTGCATCTGGCAGCCAAGAGCAAGGTGAGCCCTTCAGGGCACACTCTGCAGATTCTGGACGAAGAAAAAGGCAAGAGTTTAGATTACACCCCCAACCAGACCATCGGTTCTTTGGGAGCCATCACCGTGTACCTTGTGCCCAAGAACAAGAAGCCAGACTGGAGCAAAGCAAATAAAGCTGTCTTTGAGGTAATCAGAGGCCCGGCCCTTTCACCACTCCAAAATAAGAAAAAACTTGCAGAGCAGAGACTAGCCATTGGCTTTAGAGAACATGTTTAACCACTGCTGCCCCTGTTTCTTCCCATAAACTAAATAAGTGATGTAAAAAAATGCTTTGCAAGTTTGTTTAACAGAAAAGGAACAAAAACTTGAGTCTTAGTTTTATAATTATGTTCTTGACAGGTAATAACAGGAATTGTGCATCTCTGGGTAATCATGTGTGTTATTGAGCAGGGCTATTCTTCTGTAATGTCTGGCTTGTTAGCTGTCTCTGGCTGGCTGCACATAGAAGTCATTTGAATGGAATTCTCCTGAAATCAGATAAAAGTCACTGAAAAGTGGGGGTAACTTCAAGGGTGCAATTAGAGCACAGGAAGAGCTCTGCCTTTGTGTGCTCTGACAGGCGATTAAAGAGTTTGCACCTGCTAATTGTGGCTTGAGCTTCAAGTCTCCTTCCCTTCAGTGGTTAAGCAACAGTTTATAATATGTTTACACATTTTTCAAAAAAGGCTATCATTACTCTGTAGCTGTGAACATGGATGTGTATGCAGCTGTGTGCTTTTGTCTATAATTGTATATACACTTCAGTAATGAGAGCTCTTCCTTTGGATAGTAAGCTGTATACAGTTTTTTATTTATACATTGTGCACCTTGCGTTGGAATAGACTCCCCAGTTTATGTGGTTGAAGGTATATGTGCCATGTTGAATCATGGCTGTTGATGGACTCTGTCAAAACAAATACAGACCATGAGTGACAGTAGAATGTTGTAGCTGCACTCACTAAACTGATTTCTGTCTCCTTGGCAGCCTGAGGTTGGCTAGTAAGGGGAACATTTTGCACAGTAAAAGTATAGGATCACAATATTTGCAGCTCCTAGTAACATCAGCATCTGAATCCTTGTTAGTGGATCCAGGCAGTTTTACCTGTGTTGAAAATGTTGCTGGATGTACCTTGTAATCAAGCAGGCAGTGACTGGAGTTGCATATAAATGTCACAAAGGAGGTCCATAAATAATCTGTTATTGCTGCCAGGCCATTGTGGTAGAGTGCGAAACCGAAGAGCTAATGACCAGAAGGACTGGATATCTGACTTGAAATGTTGGGGATTAGATGTAAATTTTATCAGAGATAGCTTGTGCAAGAGCAAAGTCCATGAACACTGGAAGTTACCTCAGCACTAAACTTGGGTTGGTTAGTTACCTTGAATTCAGATTTGATGGTGCCCTCTGAAGCAGCCACTTCTTTCATGTGGCACTTATAAACCCACTCAACTAAAGTAAAGAAAAGATCAACTCAAGTGAATACTTGCATTAACCATTGAAAGTAATAAGTTCAAAGTTTTAAACCACATCCCTTAGGTGGATTATCTAAATTAATGTCTAATTAAATGAATTTGAAAAGAATAACAATTCAGCATTCATGTGAGAAATTGAAGTTAATTAAGAACTTTCCCTTTTTACACTCAAAGATATTAAGATATTAGGATTTGTTAGTCATACTGCATTTGCATAAAGTAGAGATGGGTGGGGGTTTGGGGAGGTGGAGAAGCTTTCTTGTAAATAATGTAAGCATGAAGTTGGTCTGACCAATTACATGCAGAGACAACTGTGCATTGATGTTACCAGAATGACTTGCAGTTGTGTAATTATTCTCTAAAAAAAAATTAACAACAGCCAAGGAGTGCTGGCTACAGACTAGTGTATCAGTTCAGATGTTGCATTTTACCTAAAGCAGACCAGTTCCAGTGACATGGATATTTCATGTCTATTGATTACTCCAAGCCCATACATGTTCCTTTGTTAATTACCTGGGTCTGGAGCAACACTGAGGTCAGTAGCTCATGTCCTCATACTGGATGAAAATGTTTCTTCTTTAAAGTACTGCTAAAGTGTCTCACCTGCTTCCAAAGACTGAACTTACTACAATTTGCTATTTTCCAGATCTTTAAGGGCTATGTGCTTGTGCCTGTTCATACAGAAATGTGCAGTGTTAATGTATTCAAAGTAACGATAGAGCTGTACTAAATAAATACAATTTTGAGTGCTCCGATTCACTTGGAATAAGAGACCAGCTGTGTGGGGAGCAGAGGAAATCCTAAAACCATAATGAATGCAGAGCTGGTCATGCATCTTAAAATTATCTGTCATCTTGAAATACTAAACTCATCTGTTGTGATCTTAGAAATGTGGATTAATTTAAAATCTTCTCTCCCCAACCATTTTTCTAAATAGGACTTGAGGATTATTCGTTTGTGCACAGTGCACATGCCCCTTATCAGTTTGATTTTTCTTTTTTAATTTCTTCAGGATGTTCTGGAGCATTAGTATGGCAGGTCACCATCAAGCAGTGTGCATTGCTTGTGGGTGGAAGATTGATAGCAATTCTTGTTGAATTGCTAGCTCCTAGTCTATTCTAAAGGATGAGATTTCAAGGAGAATCCATTGTACAAAAGGTGTTGATACACATCTGTTTTAGACACCTGCTGTAAATCAGTGGATTTGCTTTAGAATTGCAGATTTAAAAATCAGATCTTTGTTGTGTATTAATTTTTGTTTCTTAGAAATATTTGTTCAAAGTAAAAATTTAAAAATTTTAAATTTTATTTAATTAAAAATTTTATGTAACTTTTGAAGAATTTTTATATAAAAGAAGTGTTTCATTTTACTTTTCTTCCTTTTTAAATTCTGAAATGGAGCTTTTCAACAGTTAGCTTAGAGCTCAGAATTTGTGAGGTTATTTGGGGTGAATGAGTGAAGAGAAATTCTAATGAAAAAGTCCTATCACAATTAAAGCAAGTAATTGGTTTAGTGAGTTTTCATAAAGTGATCGGAGACTACAATTATATCCTTGCACTTGATCCCTTAGACCCTAGCAGTGATTCAGGATTTCCTATCTTTGGAGTTGTCAGCGTCATCATAAGGGATCTTTTATGTATCTTTTTATGGCTCTCTGAAGATCATGTATATATAAACGTTGATTGCTGGAGATTGCACATGTAACACAATCTGAATTTTCACATTAGGTTGACAAGATGTTTGAGGTTTTTGCAAATAGCTGGCTAATATTGTTTTGCTATTTTAGATCACTCAGCGGTTCACCATTAACCTACCAGGTGGACAGAAGACAGTGATGCGGATCAACCCAAACCTGACCCTAGAGCAGGTGCTTCTTAAAGTGTGCCAAGAAAAACACCTAGAGGCTCCGCGGTACACCTTTCAGCATCTGAACAACCCATTGACACCCTTAAATATGAAGAGTTCAGTTACGGAATACAGATTGACAGAGATCAACCTTATACCTGCTGGAAGTTAGTGCCATTGATTGAATTAATAAACAAATTTTGAAATTTTTTTCTTATTCCCTTTTTGGCTGAGCATTTAGGAGGTAGGGTTTTTATAATTTCCTTTAAAATCTCTTCCATTTTTCCCCTTACCTCTCCTACCCGTGGTTTTTTTTTTTTTTTTTTTTTTGAGATAGTAAGATTGTACTGCTGCTGTTGATTAAAATCCATCTTTCATTTTGTGAAAAGCATACATCAGATCTCAAAACATATGTTGATGTCAGTTGGAAATGTGTAAAGAGCTCGACAAACTGAATTCATTGATACCAAAACTATTTCTGTAGCTTAATTATAAACCAGAGTTACATCATTTTTAACAACTTTGAATGATGATAATTTGTAGTGCTGCCTGATGGAGACTTCTACTTTATTGTGGGTGAAGTGACTTTTCAAAATACGTGTTTCATTTATTTTCTAGCAGAAAATTATACAACTAAAAATATTAAATACATGTAATTCATTTGGAAACTATTTGAAATCAGCATAATAAAATCTGCGTATGCCCTTTTCTGTTTAGAGAACTTATTCAAATTCACCTTTTTTTTACTTTTTTTTTTTTGCCTTCAGTGTCACCAGCTGCAGCAGATTATGCTCGATCAATGCCAGATCTGTCAAAGGGAGGCACATCGTATGACTATTCAATGTCATACATGCCAGAGGCTGGAGAGACAAAGAAAAAGCGGGGATTACTGTCTTTCTTGAAGAAAGACAAGAAATTCAAGCCGGTAGGCAAATCACAGATATCTTTCTCATCAAGCATTCAATTATATAGGATTTAATGTAGGTTAGGTTAAAGACAAGTAGTTATGTCTTTTCTTTTACCCATTACATAGTAGATGATCAGACTTGCGTGGAAACACATTCTGCAATTTTCATTTCCTCATTGATGTCTTTATTTGCCAGAAAACATGTCTGTTATGCTAGTTATTTTGTAATGCAAGAGTTAAAGACCATCAGAAATCACTCTCATTGGTAGGCTAATATATGAACAGTTTATATCAAGATCAGATAACTTTATGATAGGTTAATGTCAAACAAATCTGCTGATCGATGTAAGGCATACTTGGGATGAGGATCCTTGTCTTGTGTCCATTGCAGCCAACCATTCAGCATTCAGCTGAAGCACGACTGAGCACCAGCCAGCAGAAGAGCATGCCTCAAGCCCACAAGCCGACAACTCCACCTCCCGAGCGGCGTAGTAGAGGCAGTAAAGCGGAAACTCGTCCCAAGACAATGTATGTCAGTGACAGGGACATGCATCACTCCATGGGAGCCGCTGATACTGGGACCAAGGCAGCCATTCTTAGACCCCCTCCCCATGAAGCTGGGAAGAAACGGCCAGCACCCCTACCGCCTGGGGCCCGCGAAGCAAGCGAGGCATCCACACATACTCCAGCCAGTTCTGCGTCAGGCAGAGACAATACAGCTGTTCGTGAGACTGTATCCACTGGACCTAAAGCTGGCCCTGATGTCATGATCAGTCGTCTTCACTCGCGCAACAGTTCAGATTCTAGTGGTTACCATGAACTCACTCTCAGCGGCACAGAGTCACCTGAAGCAAGCCGCTTAAGACCAAACTTCAAAACCAGCATTGATACAACTTCTATTGAAAGTACCGATGCGAATGGTGACAGTGGCATTCAGGAGGTCTCGCCAGTTTCTGGCAGCTCTCTGCTGAGTGCAGAAGAAGATGTTTATGCAGTGCCAATGAAGTCCAAAGCTAAACAGCAGACCCAAAAATCAGCAGAAAAACTCAAACCAATTCCTTCAACCAAGAAGAAGAAAGCTCCTCCCCCACCTCCCACCAAAGGTAAGACAGCATGGTCCAAGGGAGGTAATGAAATCGAGCTGCTTTGCTTAGTTCTGACTCTCGCTTTTTGATGTTCCTGTTTACCTTTCTTTCTATTATAATTTTTGTTTTTGCTTCTTTCTGTTTTGAAATTGTACATTAAGGATTTTTACCACTCGTTAAGAGTTGTTTTTATTGAACATAGAGCAGAAAATGGATTTTCCTACTACAAGAGTTGCTAAGTAATATGCTTCGCTGTCCATACACAGATTTTATTGTTTGCAAAATGTGTCAACTTTCAAAATATATTATAGTCTTCATATGGTCATAAGGGTTACATGAGCAGTGTGATCTGTTGTCAGCAGTACCCGCACATCAGGAAGTTACTGTCTCTGTGCCCTCAGTTTTGCAAGAATCTTCACCATCTTCAGCAGCAGCAGCTTCTGTCGTCACTTCTGCTGTCATTATTACCAACCATTGTGCTACCCCAGTGTCAGAAGAGCAATCTTATGATCAAGGAGAGCTTGATTTACCTGATAAAGTGAAAGCATCTGCAGGTGTGTTAGTGTTTTAATTCCATCTAAATATGTAATGAAAAATATAATAGCTGTCAAAGCTTTCTTAGAGATCCCTCAAAGAGTAACACCCATTTTGATGTATTTGCAGATCTTAACATGGTACATGAGTGAATTTTTTACAGGTTTAAAAAAATACAGACATAATTGGGTTTATTTTCGTCAGTAGTTTCCATGATAGCTTTACAGGCCTTCTGCTAAGGCTAAATTCTTTGGAGTCCCAGGGACCCCTTCTTCAGATTGTTAAGGGGTCCCTGTTCTTCGCCCAAATTTGAATGGGACCCCATTGACGAAAATTGAAGGGGTCCTCTGAACTTTTAATGCGTACTGTATGCAATTTTTTGCGTAAGCAGAAGCCCTGGCTTTATGTGCAGGAGGTTTTGAAAGGACTATGATTTATTTTACATTGACCCGGTTTTCTTGTCTTTTATAAAACTACAAACAGAAAGGTATTAAAATATTACTGCAGATTGTTTCCCAGGATTTCTTTCTCTTTCTCTTGGTTGTTGTATGGCCTTATTTTAGGTAGGTATCCCTGTTTGATTCATGCTTTAACAATTTTGTTTACTGTTCTATCACAATTATCTTCTAAAGCCTAGTGTAGAAAAGGTAGTAAACTATGAATTATAGGTATGAGCTATATCTACATTGACAGAGAGTTCCTGCAGCCAAAATATTTGTTGTGTTTTTCCAGTCATTGAAGAGCCAGAAATCAAAGAGCATCCTACACTGGACAGGGAGGAAGCAGAGGAACCATTTTCTTTGGAAGACATCTTAGAGGGTGTTGACTTAGATGATGAGTCTCCTTTCAAGGTCATAGATGAGCCAGATGAACAATGGGATGATGACGAGCAAGAGCAGCAGTTTATGATGGTTGAAACTGCATCAGTGTTGAGTGAAGATGTGGAGGTACCAGAAGACTTTAGGCTACGCCCATGTGCATTTAATCCACCTCCCCCACCCTTGGAGCCTCCTCCGGATTACAGTCCTTTGGAGTCCCGAAAGTTTGCTGACAAGAGTACTGTTGTTGGAGAGGATAATGCATCCTTGGCACCTCTGAGCTTGAAGAGCTCACCAGTTGCTCGTAAGTATTATGTTTTTGTTGCTACAGTTTCTTAACATTGTCTAGAGATGTAAAAATTGTGAGATGTCAGATAACAGGGTAAAATTGAACTTGCCAAGAAAAGGCAAAGATAAAAAATAATCAGTTCAAGCTTTTCAAATATTCTAATATTCAGGACAAGGGTTTTGCTGATTTTTATCAAACTGTAGTCCAGAGGGATCCATTCTTTCAACAAAAAAAAATGCACATATACATATATATCTTGGCTATTGAGTATTCATAATGTTGATTATTTCATTGCAGTATGTTTAATTTTAATGTGAACTTTTGTACTGCAGTTTCCTTTTTTGTATATGCCTGATGCATCTAACCGTCATCTGTCTTATAATGAGATATGCTATAACTGAGGCAACCCCATGTCATGTCTGCTTCATTCCTGCATTATTGTTGTTAATTACTATAAAACTTAGCTTCAGTCTCATTGCATAGCTTCACTATGTTTTTGGAACAGTATATATATTGGACTGTATCCTAACAATATCCCATGATCTTACAGCAACATTGTTGAAATGATATGGCAGGGTGTCTTCAAGATGTATAGGTTCTTTTAAGTGTTTTTAGCATGAAAAGTCTGGGTTTTTTTACCTTGGACACATCTTCAGAGCATTGCAGTGACTACAAA
Source organism: Pomacea maculata (assembly GCA_004794325.1). Lineage (NCBI taxonomy): Eukaryota > Metazoa > Mollusca > Gastropoda > Architaenioglossa > Ampullariidae > Pomacea > Pomacea maculata. Next base: position 188,124 of record SRHC01001470.1, on the reverse strand, counting down.
GTATTAATTAGGCAAAGTTATCACTTCTTGCAGTCTTTAACATTTAAAGGTAAAATATTTTGCCAAGTCTTGTGTTAGGTAGGCTCATGTCCCCAGTAACAACAAAAAGACATCAGCAAGATAACATGTGTGCCATGGAGATAACATGTGTGCCATGGAGAAAAAGTAGGAATAGGAGTTTATTTTGAGCACACCGAGGCTAAAGGAACAAAACTGTTGTAGAGTGCACAATGCTGACCATTGAATTGTGTTTTTTAATGGAGAACATCAAAACTCCTTGGGAATCCCTGACATCTCCTGGTGACAAGAATGGCTTGAAGTGTACGTTGGGGTAAGTGGTGCACTTGCAGGTCCTCTGGGCTTGAATGAGTGTCACAAGCACCAGTCAGTGGTTGTACTGGTGAGTGGCATGCTTGTGTTTCCTCATTCTGAACCTCTGGCATGGCTGACTGCATGTCACTGGCTAATCTGGGTGACTTAGTGGCAAACAAAAACCTGGCATGTTTGCAGACATCTGAGCTGAGGTTTGTTTCTGCCTAACATGGGGAGCTGAGGCGCTGGTCTCTAATTGTCATTAACACAGACTGTGAGATACATAGGAGAGTGGAGAGAGAAAGAGGGCTGAAGAGAAGAAAGAAGGGGGGGATTTTTAATGTCTGCCACACTAAAAGGCTCTTGTAATCCTTTTATTTCATCAGGTCCTTTTTTTAAAAAAACAACATTTAAAAAGTTCAGTGATAAGGAGAGATTATTTTCTCATCCAGTCAAAGGAAGACAATGTCTATGAGGGATGTCAACTGCTCTATCTCTTGGACTAATAGGAGATGCATTTTTGAGGAACATAAACTTACATCATTTTTCTATTAAACCAACAATAATAAACAAAGTGATTTTTATTATTTGAAAATAGTTACAGGCAGGTGGGATTATGGAGATTATAAAGGGGGGTTAGAAGCTGGGGGATGGAGAGCCAAAATAGTTTTAAATGCACAGTAATAGACATGTGCTGTTTGGATGCCAGCTTCATGTCCCTCAAATTATCTGGATTGTATGTTCACTTGCATAGCACCTTGATTGTGGCTTGATATTAATGATGTTATTCCATGTGTATCATGCAGACATGTTGTATATGGATATGTGTCTGTGCTTTTTTGCCCCCGTCACCAGCTCGTAGGCGCAGAGACAGTCAGACAAGCATAGATTCAGTTGATACAGTAGAAGGGGTCAGTTTGGCCTTCCAAGAAATTATCTCAGCTGCAGAGGAGGCCATGGCAGCAGAAGGGTGGATGGAAGGTATTCCTCCTGTCAAGCAAAGGGGCCTACCTGGGGTACACTGGGTTGTTTTGCTTTGGGGTTGGGTGTATCAAGGTGCACAGTTTTGCAAATAGCTTTGACCTTTGTGAAAATGAAAAAGTTATTCTTTTCTCAACAACCAAACTATATTTGTTTTTGCCTTCAATTTAATATCTGGTTGTTGCTTTGTGCGTCTCCTTTAAATAAGGTGAAGGCTAATTGCAGAACTACTGCAGAACTTGGAAGCTGTGAATGAAAGTAGTCCCCTTTGTGGAAGACTTACTCTTCAATGTGTTTGCTTGGCTGTTTCCTTCTTCTGCTCTCTAGCAATTTATTTTCTTAATACCAACTTTTTGATGCGTGGAAAGCATGTCACATTAAAACATTACTCATAGAAGCATGCTTTTGCAAAGGAAAAAAGTTCTGAGATAGGTTATTGTTATTTAATCTACTTTTAGTTGCCTTTTACATGTTTGCTTTGTTTGCTATGTGATTACTAAACATTGCAATCACCATGGCATGTTATGATCATCAGTAGATGGCACTAGTTATTTTCAGTCTTCACAGGACTGGTTCAGAAAGGGTTCACTGGTGGGTGTTGGAATGGAGAGTGGGGATTTCATTATCAGCAAAGTAAATAGGAGTGTGAATGAAGAACTTTGCAGTCATGGCTAAAAGTGTGCTGAGTTTTGCATGGTAGAGGCTTCTTAGTATTTATCATAAAGTTTCTGTCGTATTTAGCGGTACCTTTTGCATATTTAATTCTGAAATTCACTGCTGCAGTATATTGATTGATGATGATCCAGAACTGGAAAATATGCAAAATATCTTTTGACACAGATTAGTATGTTGATCAAAAATTTTTAGAACTTTAACAAGTCTTTTTTCAACAAGGTTTCTTTTTCACTAAACTGAATCTTTACTGAAGAGAAAGTAACATTCTGAAGACCAAAAAAGCAGAAGAGAGAAAACTCTTGTCTGAAGGAGATAATGCTATTGCACATTGCCGAGGCCCTAGTCATGAAGTAAAGGCATTTTCCCAGGGCATGGTTGTGAACTGAAGGAAAAGCATCTTGGTTTTGTAGTTACAATGCGATCCCTAGACCCTGCAGACACTACTTTATGTTAATTTAGCCCAGGGTAAGTTTTCTACAGCGTTATAACTACATCTTCGGTGGTAAAATATAATTTCTGGGCTCTGGACACTGCTTTATAACTTCAGAAACAAGATGTTTGTCCTCTAGTTCCCCATCCTGCTTCGTGGCAGCAACTTGCTCTCACTTCATAACTATGGGGGCCAGTAGATCCAACCATTTGCTGATTCGAGCATCAGTCAACTCAACCACAACATGAGTCAATTAGACCACAATGCAAAGTTGGTTTGACACTGACCAAAGCTTGTTGTCAGTTAGACCGCCTATAGCCAGTTTGACCAAATCATCTTTGCAATGATTCAGCCTCGAAATGAGTGAATTTTTGTGTACTCTCGTCTTTTTTTTTTCTTTCTTTTTTTTTGCCTTGATTGCTGCACATACATCTTTATCTGTGTAAGAGTGTGTGTGTTTGAGTGAGAGAGTGGATCTAAGTCAACATAAATTACATATTTTAACATCTTCACATTTTTGAAAAGCACTGATAGTTGTACTAAACAGGCCTTGTTGTGTATGGCTGTGATATGCTCATTGTTTTCCTATTGCATAAATTAAAATAAGCAAGGTTTTTTTCCCACCTCATACACGGGTATATATGCACCACATTACTTTGAACAGCACCTAGTTTTTCATTTGATAACAATGGCAACTGGCATGTATTAAAAAAAATTGTTATACGTAACAAACAATAAATGTGCCATCACACTGAATGATAACTTCAGTACTTCATGGTCAAATCAACTGCAGGCTGTGGAGAAATCGACTATAGTTGTGGCCCAATTGATTCACGGTTGTGGACAAATTGACTAAGGGACATAGTTGAATCTGTAAATGGTCAAAATGATCAGTGGACTACAGCCACTGGCATTTATACTGATGGAGTTATCACTGAGTTACAAGGATATGTAGTCTTGAGAAGTTTCATATAAAGCCGTAAGCTAAGCATTGCCCATATCTGTTTGATGCAGGAAATGTTTTCAACGTATGCAGAATTAGATGTATATTAAATGGATTGACTGGCAGAATTGCATTAGGTTTTACTCTATAGAGTTAAGCTAGATATATTTTATATTAACAATTTTTTTGGCCTGTGACTATTTTTCAACTAGAATATGCAGAAATTTGGCATTTTTTATTGTCTTGCTCCAGCACTTTTGATGTCTCATAGATTTAGGCATGACAGTATTCAGATTAACTTCTGTGTTTTATCTCCACGATGATGTATCAAGGTAGTTATGCATGCTGTTCTAAATCTTGTCTGTTGGTTTCTGCATAAGTAGCTTTGGAATGTGATCAGTCTTTGTGCAGTTGTTTTTGTGTGTGCTCTCACTAATAAATAATTTTTTTTTGTTTTCACAAACACTGATGTTTTGAAATGTTTATAGATTTTCTTTCAAGCCTTGATTTGATTGCTGCTCCATCTTCTCCTCTGACACAAGAGCAGTTTTGCTCTTTTCCTGTTCAGCATTAGATTAACTGGAGTGTCAACGTGTTCACAAATAGCAATTTTATTTTAGTGTTCAATAACATTTCTTTTAATATTAACATATTAAAATGTAAATAGACTGAGATATATACTCACACTCATAGTTGTGCCTCATATCTGCTGACTCAGTATCTGTGGTTTCAGTTTATCTACAGTTTACTGCATCCCTTACCGCAATCCACCTCTTCCCCCCCCCAAAAAAAAAAAAAATGAAAGTTGAAGAAATACCCATAAGTTTCCAAATGCTTGCTAAGTAGAAAATTGGTCATAACATGGTAAAATCCAGCAGCCCAAATGCACACAGTCTTTAATTCCTCTTTCTTTGTCCTTGTACCTGCATTCTCCCACTGACTTACAAAAGCCTTTAAATTAGCATACAGTCCACTTTATTATTACATTTAATATTGTAATATTTCACAGTGCATGATTTATCAAACTTTACTGCATTTTCACTTGTCAGATATAATGTTTTATATAGAATTCAGTATTCATGGTTTCATGTAACCATGGTAGGACTTTAAAATGTATTGTCCACAGATATAGGGGCCACAACTCTGTGTGTGTGGATAACTGGTACATATATGCAAACAAGGGTATATATGTAATATTATATGATGTATTGTGTTATGTACTGCAAGTTGAAAAGAGTCTATCAGCTTTTATAAAGTACACATTTGTATGATCAGATCAGAGTTAAAAATGAATAAGTGTAAGATTTCACAGGAGTAATCCAAATGTACTTGAAGAAAAACAAACTTAAATTTTTAAAAAGTATTTTCTTTTAGTCATGCACGCATATAGGCATGGAAGCGGTAGTGTGTATATATACACATATATTTTAAACAATAATGTAGCAATGGGATAAAGGATGGCAGAAAAGAGACTTGACTGACAGACACTTATGTTCCATCTTTTAGGTGATGGGGACTACAAGAACAAGATGGCTGTATTCAGTGAGAAGAATAAGGCTGCTCAAGCAGATGAAGATCAGTTCTCCAATAATATCAGTGGATCGCCACAGGACACAGACAGTGTCTCGGATAGTGGTTCAGTAATTCAGCATGATGTCCCATACCATTACCGGGGAAATTCTTTTGATTCACACTCCAGCCAGAGTTCTTTTGACCAGGCAAATAATTATGGTGAATCTGAAGGTTCAGTTACACCAGAGCCAGATAACTCACACTCTACATACCAAAACTCAGTGCTTGAGAATGAATTTGCAATGACTGAGGAGATTGAAGCACCAGTTGAAACAGTGCCACCCCCTCTAGAATTTCAAAACAGTGAGGATACAGAAGATGAAGAGGAGGTGGTGACAGTGACAGAGGAGTACATAGTTCCATTAACTTCAAAAGGCTTTGACTTTTCAGCATCAGTCAAGATTCCTGACCTGAATGCTCCAAATGTTGATGTTTTCCAATCAAAGATAGTTGATTCAGCTAGCAGTATAGGTGTGCTCCCAATACAGACAATTGATGTTGTAAACCCTATACCACCCCAGGCTCAAGATAAAGCTACAATTAAGAAACCTGTCAAGGAAAGTCCTCCTAAAGAGGAGTTTGTGTTGACAACAGAGGATTTAAAAAATGTAAGTCTTTTGCCTCTGAGACCTAAATTGTATTCGCAACCCAAATTTGGACGAAGTGTTGAGTACAAACAGCCAAGAGGATCATGGCTTACAGACATTGTCCTAGATGAACCCAGAGAACGCTCTCACGTACATCTAGCCTATGCATCTGAACGCAGTCAACAGAAGCAGTCAACAGGTGGATCTCCATCTCTTGCCCCAAAACACATAGTGGCTGACAGCAAAACCTCTTCCAGCTCTCAGCCTGTTGCCAAAGGTGACCAACCATCATTTGTCTTACCTTCTATGAGAATTATTAGTGTCCTGGAGCCGCCGGGGTTCTCGGATGACGATGCGTCATCTGAGAACACTGATGACTACAGGTACCAATCAACTGCTAAGCTGCTGATGGAGAACCACAGCGAAGATGTCAGCTCTCCAACAGATGATAGTTCTGAACGGCGCAGCAGCACCAGCAGCAGACACTTGTCGGATGCTAGCAGCTCCTCAATCAGTTCAGCTGTTGGGGAAGTGCAAAGTGACCTGACTGAAGAAGAAAAGTACCAGCAGCTGCAGCAAAACCTAACACGCTGGCAACAACAGTTGCTGCACAATCAGGTTTTGCTGGCCCAACAGAGTGATGCCAGTCTTTTGGTGGCAGACAGAAGCAACAAGCTACAGGCTATACAGCTGGAGACTCAGTCACAGCAGCAGAAGCCCCCAAAGAGCTTGCAGAAGGACCCCACTCCTTCACCACCCCATCCGCCATCACCACCATCAGCACCCAAGCTGGTCAAAACATGGGAAGCACCCAAACAGCAGAGGTCACCTGCAAAAAAGTTTGAACCACAGCTGGATCCAAGAGAAGAGCTGATGATTGCAATCAGATCTTTCGGTGGACGTCAGGGATTTACCGTAAGTCAATTGCTACATCTTTAAAACACTAAATTTAGTGAACAATAACTCTGTGTTTATGTTTGTGTGCTGGGAGGAGGAAAATATGTGTGCATGCATGCATGTGTGTGAGAGCAAATGTAATCAATTGAGGATATAAAAAGAGATATAAAGAAGGTTAAAAAGATATCTTTGTGTTTTATGCTAATATGTTTCCACCTCTGCCAGTGGATCTGTGAATGTATTTATACACAAACACACAGATGCTTTCATAGATCCACAGGCAGAGATGCTAAGGTGAGAGAGATAAAGCACCAGTAATATGCATTGTGCTTGCTTAAAATTACTTTCATTGGTGGATCCCTAGCATTGGTCATTGCAAATGCAGATATTATTTTCACATTCTAGAACAAAGCAGAATGTTGTAATGCAGTCATGCATCTCTGTAGGTTCTTTACCACACTTTCACCTCTTAAACTGACTTTCATTTTTATGATTGCAGCCATCAAAGCTGGGCTCAGATGCATAACAGCAGAATTTATTGTGATGGATTTATAATTGAATTGGAGCTTCTGATCTGCCTGATGTTAGTGGGAAAAAGCTGTGATGTGCTAAATCCATGTTGGATTTAAAAAAAAAAAAGTGGAGCTAATTGGAATATAAGCAGTCCTAAAGTTTGTGCTGCAACCTACAACATTCAGTTCTGCAAGCAATGGTCTTTGAAACTGGTACCTGATGTGAGCAAAGGGCATAAGTTGAAATGGGGAGAATATGTGGTCACAATGCTGGTGACATTGCTTAGATTTTGAGCAGGAGGGCTCATTTTTGGACAGAAGTGTGCCAATGTGCCCCTGAGCAGATACTCTAACAAGTCTGTTTTGCCTGCTAATATAGGTTCTCAAGTATGTAAATATTTTGTTGAATTTGTTCTAATGATTTCCTCCTTGACTGAAGTAAAGCAATGTAATTACCAAATGTTTAAAATAGCAGAAAAAAAATTAGCCGTGGCTTTGAATCTTTTGATTTTGCATCTTTTTTATTTAAGTTTCACCAAGCCTTAAATGGGTCACTCAGGAAATTTTAAGATGATTTCTAAGTGCCTAGACAGTCATGATGTTGATAAGTGCCTGCTTTACATAACCATGAGATATGGTCTGGATTGGACTGTTTTAGTTGTATACATGATAATGGCAAGAACCACCTTGTGTTATTCTGAAAAGAAATCTGATGTTTGTTCGAAAGTGTTTGCTGAAAAGCACCTGCCTGGTTTGTACAACTCTGCTTTAAGTTTTTCACTTGTTAATATTGGCATTTCTTTAATGTGTTAAATATGTGAAATACAGAATATTTTAAGGCAGTCAGAAAAAGAGATTTGTAAATGGTGGTGTGGAGATTTTGAAGAAATTAACCACCTAGTTACGTGTAATACAAGTTGCCACTTCATCAAGTTCATGTGTGATGGTTACCCTGCTGTGATTGCCATGTGATAATAGATGATAGTGCAGCATGGACACTTGAGTATGCGTGTTATCAGAGCTACCCACTTAACCTGTAGCGTTGGAATGCTTTCTGACCACGTTTGAACAGTTTGACGTTTGAAAAAAATTAAGTTTGTTTCAGAATATGTGCAAAATCCCATGTATTGTTTGTTATCTTCACTGATATAAAAATGTGAAGTGTTGGATAGATAATTATTAATTAGAATGCAAAGGCAACCTATATGTCATGACCCCACAAACCTGTGTCTAAACTACATTTGCATTTTAATTTAATTATTTTTGCAGATTACCTTAATGAAAACCCTAAATAGTGGAAACTAATAGCAATATGCCTAATTCTCTCTCTCACTCACACATATGCACATAGAGTTCTGTATTCACTACAAACTGGAAACGGTGTACATGTTTATACATGCCAGCTGCTGGTCTTGAGGGTCCCAGTTTCCCCAGCCCCCACTTTCCCTTCACTCCAAAATACATTGGAAAACATGTTTGTCATCTCATAAAATACTGAAGACTGCAAAAAATCTTGATCATTAAGTGTTGGTAGCTCTTTGTAATACTAGGATACTAGGTGTTAAAGTATACAGAATTTATATGACTTGAACAGGCTAATCAAATTAATTTTAGAGCGAAATTGTGTGCAGACAGTTAGTGGCACTGGTGTCTTCCCTTCACCGCTGCTGATAGTCATAATGCAGGTGCATGTGTTCCATTTACACAGTTTGTGCAGTCATGGTGATTTTTAAATGATCTGTAATAGACATTCTTTCGCAATGCTATTTTATGAAGACTATATATGCAATAAGAAATACACAGCTTAGATTTATACTCATCACCTGAGATAGCAACATTTTCATGTAAAATGAATTTCTTCAAGTGAAAACAATGCATCTCTGAATGCTGGTTATATTAATTTTGATTTAACTAAAGCAGCTTTGATTTTAAATTTGACAATTCGTGTTGCTCCAAAGAAGGCTTAGGATGAAATTGAGGAATGAAAAATGAAAAAGCAGAAAAGTCAGGGGCATTATTTTGATGCACTTATTTTAGATGAAATATTAAATTTTCAGTCTCATTTATTTTCAGTAATCTTTGTAAGCAATTCACCAAAATCAACAGTCCCACCCCTCCGCCTCTTACAGCAGAAATTTCTCTCAGGTATGATGCTTGTCAAGAAAGATTGTATTTTTTCATATTTGCATGAACTGTTTATTAATTGGTAAGATTCCTACAGCTATGCATAAAGATGTTACATTTATCATGCAGATGTCGGTACAATTTTATGCTCTGTCATGTTGATATAACAAATGCAAATATAATGAAGCCCCTGTAATCTAAAGTCTACTACGCTATTTTATCAAAACATTGGCTTGAAGTCTTAACATCTATTGTCTTACATTTACGTTTTGTTTTTTGCACTCCTTCATAATCCATGATAGATTTATATTCCAGAAAATATATCTTAAATTTCTTTCACAATAGGATATGATAAAGAAGATAAACGATTAAAAAAAAAATGAGGTAAAAGTTTAACTATGTAGCAATAATATTTGTAAATAATAAGGAAAGTGTTTTATACAATCCTACTTTTTCCAAGAGATTGGGAAAAAAAGCCATGAGCCATGTGCACAATACAATGCCATGCACTAGCTGGGTGGTTAGTGTAAAACAACTGAAATACTGACTGCTATCAGGCTCAGCAAATTGCAACATTTTGTACACCTCCCTACCCAGTCTGTCCCATGTATTATTTTGATTATCTTTAGTGTCCTATAGGCAGTAACTTAAACAGCTTTGATCAAGAAATTATCCCACTAAGAACAGGTTTTGAAGATTTGGAGTAATAGTAGAGAAAAATGGTTTTGATTAAATGATTGAACTTTAAGCTGTATCAGAAGATGGGCACTTTTTTTTTTTTGCATGTCACACAGAAGCAGAATGTTTTTGTTAATTTGCTCTCTTATAAATGAAAGTTACAAAACTAAAGGAAAAGTTCTAGTCTTGACTGACCCCACTGAATACATAAATATCCAGGCTCTTAATTCAAAAGAAGAGATTAATACAGATTATAGTCTTTATTGTTATCAGCAAAATAAACACAATAGAAATTTCAGCATATGCATTCATGAAAGAAACATTGTGTTATTCCAAAACAAAAACCACCAACAGTTCCTGCACATATTTTTATATAGTATTTCTTTGTTTTTCATGCCAGTTATGAAGAAAATGTTCTGTGATTTGATAATCCTTACGTGCACCCCAAAGTTGTGAAGAGATTGTGTTATCGTTGCTCACAAAGGTCAAGGGAAGGCACTCCATTCCTGCCTGTGCTTGTTATGTGGATGCTGTACCCGAACATTTCACGTGCTTTCTAGTGACTTAGAAAGCTGAGTGTGGCTGATGCCTTTGTGAAGTAGAATAGCAGAGCATCAATGTTTCTGCTTGCGGGAGGACTTAATGACAAGAGACCATGGGGACTACTTATAAACCCGTAGTATTATTATACATTCATGTACCTTTGCATTTTATGATGGATAGACTGTATAATGTTATAACAGTATATATATTTCACATATTCCCTTCAACATACTCAATACATGCAATACGTTGATTTGTACTTAAATAATGAGTTGTCCTTTAAACAGAATTGTGTAACTGTTAAAAGCCTATGTGAAAGAGTGTGAATGTGTAGTATGAATAAATGCAAGTTTGTGTGTGTTATGCATCAAGTGATGTGAATTGCTCACATAGGTGGGGTGTTTTTTTGAAAAGAAACAGTATAGAGAATAGATGTGCAGCAAAGTCCTTAGAATGCCCATTCCAACTGTGTGACTTCAACCACTGTCGATGAAGCCTGCATTTAATCTGTTACATTCATGTTTTATTTAATAATCAGTCTTGCCAACTCAGCTTCCTCTTATTGTATGCAACAGTATTCATACTCTTTGCACAAATGATTCATCTTTTGTTTCCTTTCTAATGATACTGTGAAGACTGCCATGTACCCTTTTAATAATACAAATATGTGGGGCTCTAGTGTCTGCCTTTGAGGGTTTCTTTTTTTTTTTAGGGTTGGGGGTGGAACTAACGATTGTGAGAATATTTTCAAAAATTTAAAACTCTAAATATTTCAAATTATTGCTGAGGGACGTTTATCATTTGCCAAAATGTCCCATAGCGCAAACACTAAAAAGTTGTTAAAAAAAACAGAGTGCTTATAAGGATGTTAAATAGATCTTCATAATAACATGTCTAAATAATGAACAGACCCAGAATATAAAAATTTCTAGTCACGGAGTACATTTCTGCATTTTCAACCAGACCAGCGAAAAGAGGAATTTTTTCACATTTCAGAAGATGGCCAGTAGTAGTTGTATATATTTTGACTATACATGCTAAAATATATATTTATATTTTAATATGCATTGAAAAAGGATAAGAACTGGACAGCCTAACATTCCGTTGCTTACAATAAACAACAAGAAAATGTTTAAATGTTTCATGAAAGTCTTCTTAATTTTCACATGGCATAAACAAGACATTCTTCAAAACTTGCAGCCACTGCAGGTGTGTATTATCATACCAATACAGGTTTTTACATGTTGCAATAAATAAATAATTTTTTAAGGCTTTCAAATTGTACAAAGGCGCATGCACTTGTTTAATTTTTTTTTTTTTCACCAATGATGTAGCTGGAAAGTCGTTGAACAAAAAGCATGCGTTAGCGAAAGTCCAGAAAGTATTTGTTGTCCCCAAAGATTTCAGTGTTCTTTTCACCAAATTATAACAGTGCTTTAATGATTGATGTATTTTTTTTTAAAGTCAGTTGCACTTTTTATTATATATTGTTGCTTACATGTTTTGCTACTGGGTCTAAATCTGTCTTATTTAGTCTTTTACTGCTCGGTGGGACACCCATCACTATTACTTACAAGTTACTGAATGCATAATTGGTAATAGTAGTTGTGATTGTAGTGCTGAGATGCTGTATATTTACTGGTAGTCATGGTTTTAAAAAATGACTGAAGAAATGTAAATCATCCACAAAATGCATTAGTTTACACATGGAGTCTTCAGATTTGTCAGGGAAAGGAACTGCCTGTATGGCGTTGCACAAGATGGTGTGCAGAGTTGAAAATTGTTGCAAGAGGCTATAAATAGCAAATAAATGCCACCCAGGTATATTGTTCCAGTCTTGTTCTAGCATGAACTGCATGTGAAAGGTTTGCTTGAAAACTTGTATATTAAATAAGTGCAGCTAATCAATTAGTTCAAGAACAATACAATCCCTTCTTCAAATGGGAATTTGGAGATAATAATAAAAACTATCAAGTAATGATATCAGTAGCACCAGTGGTGAAATTTGAAATGATGCTCCCAAAAGGTTAAATGCCTTGAGTGGAATCTTGAGTCAAAAGGGCAACTGGTCAGACAACCATTATGTAACCGTGCAGCAAACAGAAGGCAAGTGTCAGCCAGAGGCCTTGCGTACCTGTCCTTACAGTGCCACTCGGTGCAGGTTCACCTGTTAGGATAATGAAGGTATGTTCGTTAACTTGCCCCACACTTTATGTCACTGTTACTACTAGTGACTGAATTGACTAAAGGTAAAATTAAAACAGTGTAACACTTTGTACATTATTTACACTATCACCAAGAGAAGTGCAGCAATGATGGTAGTTATTGTAAAGACCTTTAAACCTATTTTGCCTGGGCTTGAGAGGGACTCTGTGGCTTTGATGATGACAGGTGCCAGTTGTATTCAACCACTTGTAAACAATCGCCACGAAATGTCCGGAGCAGGTGCATACTTGCCAGTGTATTTTGGTAAAACAATGTACACCCTCGGCAATATAAAGAAGCATTACATGGATGCACAGTAAACACCGGAAGCAGTCGGACTCACCTGACACGAGCTGCACCAGGTAACGTTCCTCTGATCTGAGGGAGGTGTAGAGAAGCAATGTGTACTGAGCTTTCAAATGCTCCTCCTTTGGTTTATCCAGGGTTAGGTAGACCAATGTGTATGTGCTGTTCACAGTCTGAAAGAGAAAGCTTATCCATTAACATTTAATCGAAATGAGTCCAAGCTTGACAGATATGATCCAGACTTTTGATCGCCATTAGCATGGAGCTGAGTGGGGGGCCAATTTGTTTGTATTTGTGTCTGTGTACTGAACTTGAGAAAACGCGGCTTTGTTGTCGAGATATTGAACAAATTAAAAATCTGTATTAAAAGGCATCTCTTCTTCTCACAAGATCGTGAATGCCTTTCACGTGTCGGTGTCTGTATCGACATTGACTGACAGTCAAGATGGAGGGCGACTTTCTATTATTTGATTCATTGTTGAACATTTGGACAAGTGGGTTTCTTGGAGTACGTCATCGTGGTACCTGCATTTGGGTGCTGTAGATGTCCTCGGTGTGATTACTGGTCAGGCGGATCACGTGGTCGTCCTTCCTGACCTCCCACACGTAGTACTCCACGTGCACCGCGTCATGAAGCAGCTCGCACGAGACGTTCACCATGGCGTCACCCACGCGGGGCGAAGGTGGCGACACCACGCAACTGTGCTGCGTGTAAAACGTCACTGAGGACATACAGTTGCATGTGATTGGTGACATGCGCTGCCATCTCGTAATTAATAAATGTTTAGAAAGATAGTAATGTAAGAATATTACACGCACACACAAATGAGTTATCATTAAGGGGCTACACAACGAGGAAGAGATAATAATTTATACTGTTTGAGAAGGACGCTGAGAAAAGTCGTTAGAACTTTTGAATTTGAAGCAGGACGCCGCCAATTTAAAGCTTCATAGACCTGTGACTGAAAAACTCCCCCCTGCCTACCCAAATTATTGAAAGTAAGTGGGGGGTGGAGTGTTTTACGCCGAGCCAGCAACTAAGGCTACCTCACGGCAAGGCAGCCCTGTAAACAAATGTTATATGTAGAGAAAGAACTGCGTGCCCAAGACGAGAGATGAACCCAAGCCAACCAACTTTCACTGTGTTGGTGACAGGCGCTAACCGTTGCGCCGCCGGCCGCCCAGGTAAAATAATTATGAGAAGGTGAAGCGTGGGCCCCACCCTTTCCACGTGTCGTAGTCTAGACAAGTTGAACCCCTCAAGCTAATTTATTCATCCACAGTAGGATATAGGACCCTTAACTGTTACCATTTTACGCGGATGCAGACTTATTCTCTTATGTAACCAATAAATCAGCTAACCAGCATGTGTTTCTTGCTGGCAAGTACTCACAGGTGTAATTCCATGCTGAAACTAAAATACCGGATTTTGGTCACAGGTCACAGGTCACATCTCTTGACTGTGATTATCATGTACCTAATAGGGAATCACTCTGAACTCTGAATATAGTGAGAGCTTATTGCTGATTTCTCGTTGATGTTATTTTTGTTTTGGTTTGGATGTGTGTTTTTTTTTTCCTTCACAACCTTGGATTGATATTGTTTACGCGGGTTCAGGTGCAGTTGAGAGGTCAACAAACAACATCCTGCATGACAAATGGCATGCGACAAATGGCATGCGACCTCGTGTGACAGCTGTTTCCAGTGGCTGGACTACTTCACCGAGAACAACAAAATCATAAACTAGACTAAAATAAACTGTTAGCTGAGCATCGTTTGTCTACTTGTGCTGCTGGTTGGTTGGCTTGTTCGTACCGTTTCTGGCTGCCACAATCTTGGATCCAGTGTAGTTGGCTCGCGCGGTGCACCCGATGGTTCTCCAAGGCTGGAGTGGAATCGCGGTTTTCAGGGTAGAGCTACAGAGAAATGCCATGTGTAATCACACACATGCTTGACAGCACATACGACCGAGACATTTGTTATTTCCTTAGTCCCAGTATGGTTGTACTATTTTTAAGGCATATAAACTAACCATAAATCAAGCATTATGCAAAAGTTGTGTGTGGTTAAAGACTGCTACCAAACATAAAAACTTGCAAACAAAGTGAGAGTGGGAAGAAGGAAGGAAGAAATAAAGGAAATAATTAACAATATGATGACGAACGAGGACGAAAAAGGAGGAAGCAAATGACAGGAAAGAAAGAGGACTGTTAACTAGCTGACTTGTACCTGTAACGAGGACCGCATCCCTTTGAGCACTGGTCGGCGTGACTGAGAAATTCTACAACAACTGTGTCGACAATTTTTCTATCATCCAAATAGATGTTGATCACAGGTGGCGGATTGCTTACTTTTGCCTGGCACATCACATTGACTACAGACTGTTCGTGGCCAATGTCACCAAGCTTGATTTCTACTTCCTCAACATCATCTGCAGGTCAAAACGGAATTCCGATAAAAACAATCAAGATAAAAGGCCTCCCATAACACCATAAGAGGAAAATAAAGATCTTTCCTTCTAATAATTTAATAATGATTAATACACATTGTCATATTGCATTATTTCCTTGTTCGAGAACTTGCAAGAGGCTACAAAGGGCATGCTACTAATGTAAGAAGTGACTCACGGGGAACAACGACCGCCACCGACACTTCATCACGAGAGGTGTTGTTAATCTGGTTGAGTCTGCTTATGCGACAGATGTAACGGCCATCGTCTGTGTCCACCACTGCAACCAATAAACAACAATTTAGCCTCCCTCCCGCTACTGACTACTACTACTACTATGTGGATACTTGCATTAATGTCATTCGCTCATTCATTCAATTTGCCCCCTTCTTTCGGTAAATGATCCCCTATCAACATAATTTCATTTAAGGATTAAGGTAAGAATTTATGTAATTTTTATAATGCATGGGTAACTATCCGAAAAGAATCTTAACTCCGTTTCAAACTCACCATTGGAGATCGTGAGGTTAAAGTACCAGTGGTGTGAGGTGGATTCTTCATTCAATGCCAGACCAAAGCGAGTGTCATTTATTACAAGAACTGATCTTTCGGATAAAATTGTTTCCTGTCGTCTGCCGGACTCAGCGTTCGAAACATATATCCAATTGATGTTGTCGTGAATCAAAGTGCTGATGCTGCTGTTTAGAAGACACGAAAGACTGATGTTGGAGCCACGAGGAGAAACAACGGTGGTGGAGGGGTAAATGAGCAAACGGGAGCCTGTCACTGGAACTCCTTGCCCCACAGCTACAAAAATAGAAAAATGGTGAAAAGAGGCCTTTTTAAACTTGCTAATATGAAAAGACAGTGATAATAGTGGTATCGGGGGCACGCAAGCAGACACAAGAAGTCAAGATGGCAAACTGAGCGTGTGCTAATACTCTTAAAGAACATGTGACCCTCCACAACGAACTGTCTCAAGTGGCGCGGAACAGTTTTATGTTCGAGGCCCCGAAAGGAATAGGAGTCGATTTTGTGCAGTTTGATTTAAAAAAAATGGATTCCTTGGTTATTAAACTATCAGGAAAATACACTCGTATGTTAAAATAAAATTGACTTTAAATACGTTTTAATCGAGGTACCCTACTGTGATCTTTACAACTTTCAGACGAAATTTAAACGCTGTGTCGATACTGTTTCCCTGTCATAATCCCATCGTGTGATACCTTGACAGAAAGCCCGGAGTCAGTATGTTCAACTTCTTCAAAGAACGATACAAATATTAACCGATCAAACGATTTGTATGCAAAAGTTTAGGAGTAAATAGATTCGGTCGGCGCGAATCTTTGAACTCGCTTTTCTCAAAATGGCCGCCATCGTACTTTCACATTTCAAACGTTTATAACTCACTCACTTTTAACAACTTTTGTATCAAAAGAAAGATCAGAACCTGTACTTTTAAAAATATGCAATTTGGCAAATCTGAAATTCGAGACTTAAGACTCATGGAGGGTTACATATATTTTCAAGTGAATAGAGTATACAGCTCATTCTGAGTACTTTTTCAGATAGCATTCTCTCTCTCTCTTGCTTATTTGGGAGAAGACAACCACCGTCAACGAAATAATCAAACTCACCTGCGCAAAATGGTGAAAGACAGACTATCACGAGCACTGCAAATATCCAAGAAGCCGCCATTGCACTTCGGTGGACAAGACTGCTTTCTTCCCTGGACAACAGGACGACCCCAGCCCTCGTTAACAGGAAACGAAACTGTCGGGGTCGCTCCTGCGTGACAGGGAACGTTTGTGAACATTGTTTCTTTGTACCTATTTCGTTATCACTACAAGTTTCTGTTCCGGTTCAGAGGAAATATACATATGTCAGTATTGTTGATGCGGCTATTTCGTTCTCTTTTGGTCGTCTCATATTCTAATTCAGTTAAATTTAACAGCCTACACAAAAACATGTACTGAAAAAAACTGATCCAATTTATAAAAATTGTTGATGATAGTATTCACTGGTTAAGTCATGTTAATGATGAATTAATATTATTAACATCATTGCCATTTTTATAATCATGGTTATGCATTCCTTTATATATATATATAAAACACTCTCCTATATTTACTTTTATTCACGCTCTGTATGAGGAAACTCCACGGGTGAACTAAATGTGTATAACTCAATTTCTCCATACCCATCAACGAATGAACAAATACAATTAATCATGTCTAAATGTCTGAGAGGAATTCCATGAAAGAAGAGGCTATTGTTGTTGTTTGATTTGAATATTAATTATGTTACATTTGATTGAGCTTTGAGTGTCCGATGGAGAAAATAGTTGATCAGCGATTGAGTATTGACTGAATCGTTGTACTTCAGTGGTACACGCCCTCGCCTTAGTCTCATTGTCTTATTGCCAAATTTATTAGGAAACGATTACGACTGCTTTTAAACTACCTAAATAATCAACTGGGTGATGGTATCACAACCTAAAATCCTCACCGTGAACAGAAGAATGTTGAATTAGGCGTTGTGATTCACGGTCAGCAACACACTCTCCACTTCAGCAGTCTTTGTATCATTTGGCCGTGTTGGCAGACATGGACTTTTATATTGTTTGTAAACACCAAAGATGTCCCTTGTGTGCTTCCAGCATCAGACCGTGGCAAGTTAGAGAAGTTTATATAGGTCAGGACTTAACCGCGGAAGCCAAGCGGATGCAGCAAGTTCCTGTCGCATGGGGTCGGAAAGAGTCCAAGACCAGCGAATGTGGACCTCATCAGTCCACACTCTTGTCACAGGCAGGCAGACCACACGTCCAGTACAGACAAGGCAAAGTGCGACTTCTTCCCCACTGTCCACCCTATTGCTCGAAATCGCCGTATGGTTGTCACGGACCAGTCCGTGCCTCCATGTGGTTTTTTGGTGGTTTTTGTGATTTTTTAAAGTTATTTTAACCCCTTGACTACTTATGGACTGCATGTAGAAAGCACGTATGAGAGATTGAATGAGGATATCAGCGGGAAAAGGGTTAACCGTGACACGGAGTATTTGGTGAACACTACTCAGCCGTAGAATGTTTGGTGGGAACGAGGTTGAAAAAGTACCCAGGCCGAGAAAGCGAAGGAAGAAGACATGCGTGAGTCACGACATGTACATCTCCCGAGTTGAAATTACAGAGTAGAGCAGTGTCCATCGACGCTAGATGCGGTGTGATACTGACCCTTGGTGGATTAACCTCGCCTACACGAGCTGTGACATCTTTTTGGATTTTTGCTCATGGAATTGTAAAAAAACTCAAGTAGATTTTAAAGTTGTAAACACGAACATATGAGAGGAAGATGTGTGGATTGGAGACTATTGTTTAGAGTAGTAGTATGGTGTAAGTTCGAGTTACAGGTTGTTTACCTGTATGGGTGTCACGACACCGCTAGTGTCTCTCACTCACACTGTCGAGCGCACCAGCGGGTCAGACAATTGCGCGTACTTTCTATCAAATAAAACAAAATGATTTGCCTGTACGAGTCTGCCTACGTTTATTAATTAAAAAAAATAATTTAAAAACCTAACTATGGAAAAAACACTGTCACAAAAGCTCTGAATTTCTTCTGGTCCAGTCAGGCACACTGTCTCTGCAATGACTCTTCGACTAATACAACCACAAATATCCACTGTATCTCTTACTATTAAAACACACTGTCTCTGCAATGGCTCTGCCCTCGACTAACACTATCACAAAATCCACTGAATCTTCTACACACTATGAAGCACACTGACTCGGCAATGGCCTCTACTCCAAATAACACAATCACAAAAATCCACTGAATCTACTATTAAAGCTCACTGTCTTGCAATGGCCTTTCTTTCGATTAATCTTACACACTGGTGAGGGACACTGTCTAGGCAATGACTCTCTACTCTGAATGATGCGTCCACCTCAATGTCCCAACCCCTTCTACCTATTAAAACACTGTCCCTGCAGTGGCTTCTCCCTTCAATAAGAAACACAATCCTCCTCCCCTCCATTAAGCATCCAGTTTCACCTCCTCTCGCCCATTGCTTTCTACCCCAATCTCTCCTCGCTGACCGCTCTCTCCCTCTCCAGTCACACCTTTTCTTTCTTCTTAAACAACAAACACATTACAGGAACTCCCATCACTCACGACTTTCGTCCGCACACGTGCACTCAGTACTAGCACTGTGACAAGGTCCCTGACAAGGGGCTAATCGAGTTGGAGGAACGAAGGAGGAAGAATCCCCTTCCCAGACCATTCCTCGATCGTCTTCGGTCCAACACCCAGCACGAGTGGACGGGGTGCACCGTCGGCCTCGTGACGTCACCGTGGACCTCGTGACGTCATCGTGGAGTACCGCTGCTGTGACTGCGAGACCCCCCCCCCGTACCCCCCCCCCACACCACCATTGTGTACGGCCTTGAGTATCATCCGTCGCTGTTACACGGGGGGACCAAAGACTTTCTACCCCCTCGGGGAAGGAAAACTGCTTCGAGTGGATTACAAGTGTGATTTGTGTGGACGTCGAGTGTGTTGCTCGTGTGAGAGCCGGCGTCCTTGACACCACCACCACCACCACCACCACCACCACCACCAACACCAACAACAACAACGTTAGGTGACAATGCCCCTGTCGTAAACAGTTTATACCTCTCTCCCGTTTACATGTTTATCATCCTTCCACCTTGGCCTATGGTTGAACGATCACTTGACTGGGGTCTGACATTAAAGTCTCTCAAAAATGTTTCCTGGAATAAATATTTTTGTTATATCTTGTGTTATTATATTCTATTTAGACTTGGGATTTTACATTTGTTATTTTAAACTTTTTTCCCCTCGAGGGAGAGTTATTTAACTCCAACTAACTCAATTTCAGAATCGAAGTTATAATTTGTTTTCGCGGCTGTTATTTCCTTTTCAAATAGATTGCTACTCGTTCCGCTCCAGTGATCAGTGTTATCATGGAGGTCCGACAATCAAAATTGCACATCGCCGGTCAGAAACACTTGAAGGCAGGACAACCCGGGGTATTCTCTTCAACACCAAACATCAAAACTGACAAGTGTTTGTTCATAAATAGACATAAAAAAGTAAGGTTCGCTGTTTGGGGTATACCTATCTCACATCAATGATAGAATAAAGGATTGCCGCTGTGGTTTTTGTTAATACGTGTCACATGCAGAGGCTGTATCACGTCTGCAAACATTTCAGTAATCGATACATTTTTATTACAAGATAATAATTCCCAGAATGCACACTAGTCGTCATGGTTACAGCTAATGGGATGTCATGGAAGTGTGATGGTAATTTACTCTGTCTGGATGCGACTAAACTGTGATCATGGAAACTTTTGTACATAAATATCTAATGTATCTAGCCTGTATCGTGGTCACTGTAGAGGTTAAAACACTTGTCACCACTACAGTGAGCGGCTCAGGGTTCAGATCTCGTCTCGGGACACTGTATGTCCACAGGGCTGGGCATCGAAGGTTTTCTCCCCCTTTAAGGCAAAATCGAAGCAAGGTGGAAGCACTTTCCTGCTAAAACTAACCAGCCGTTCTGCCACTAAGTGCAACGAGAAGTGTGGTTAGCTGATAAAAGGGTTGAGACTATTTTAAAATTTCTAGTTCCGTTACTGATGTTTCCGAAGTAATTTTGGCAACTTGTCCACAGACTTTCCGTGCAGTTGCCGATGCTCTCTTCCCTGCATGTGGAACAGGAGTCTGAGGAATTGGCAAACAGCTCGAGACAATAGAATACCGTGACAGAATGCCAAGGAAAGACCAGATATATATATATACAGGTAGTCATAGCTTCTCTCTCTCTCACTTTTTTTTTTTTTTTTTTTTGACACTGTGTGGCTGCAGCAGCCACGCAAGCAAATGCACACATACACTAAAATAAACACAAACCCCAGAAGGTATGCTGATGGTATGGAAAAGTTAGCGAAAAACCCCGGTACACTTTTTAAAGCATTCTAAAAAAAAAAAGTATCGCTTTCCGATAACAATAAACATCAGCAGAACACAAGCGATTAACATTATGTGTTATGCACAGAGAAGTCTATATGACGTTTATTAATATAATCTCAAATAAACAAGGAAACCCGTTTCCATCAATACTGTTAAATTATGTGGAATTTTATTATAGAATAAAAACTGATTGACAAATCTCGGCAAAATACATTTAAAAACATTTTTAAGGATATTCTTGAGTATGCGAACAGCATGGTGAACGATACGTTCGGCCATGTATACGACAAATGGTCACGAAAAGTAAATAAGTTAAAGCTTCAACAGTCGCGACTTTCACCTGGGTTTATCGTCCGTTTGTTCAGGGCTCCAGTGTTTATTCCACGTGTTCTCAAATATAAAGCACAACGTCCTGACAAGTCACGTGCGGCGTGACGTAGCCGGGTGGGCTGAGGTGACGCAAGGTCTAACGGCACTCTCAGTGACGTAGGAAGATGCTCGGCTTTAGGGGAGCTAACTCCTTGATGATGGTGAACGATGTTCATGTTGCTGTGGCTTCAGCATCTTGTTTAGGGGGCGGCTCCCCACTTTGCCCCCCGTGGTTTCTACGTCACTGCTAGCAAGTGAAGGAAAGCTGTCAGGACACGTAAATGTAAGTCACACAATGGTGAGCTGAAGTCATCTGCAACGCAGTGGATAATGGCAGACGACACACGAACCACCGTTTTGAATGCATCCCAGACGAACATTTTGTGGTAAAACTCTGCGAAACGACTTCACGCTACACATTTCATCCCATTCGCACAAATTCGCATTTTTACAGCATCACATCGCAAACCATTCGGCCCTAACTCGCAATCTTTTTTTAAAAAACCGAACGATCGAACACATTTACAAATTTCTCACATAAGAACAACCACGCCGCCAGCAACGACAGCTTTGTAGTTAAAAAGTGAAATGCACATAAGCAGCAATACGAATGTTCTGTTGCTGGCTTCGAACTCATTTGACCCTGTGCAGCAGGGCATCGGGTCATAACGCCTGCGCACTGTACCCTCCGTCTCTCCGATCCCTCAGGAAGAAGAGATGCTGTGCGACAACAAAAATCCTGGGTCAGCAACCGTCATCAGGTCGTTCCTAACAACAAGGTGTTCGGAGAGCCAAGAGCACCAGCAGCAGCAACAATGTGAAGATGGTGGCAGTTGTCGCTGAGCTGGACACGGTGGGTGGGACAACAGCACTGGAGGCGCTGCTGGAAATATCTGCACAGCACGAACAGAAAAAGTTATTAGAAAAAAAAAACCCAGAAAAAATTACCATAATAAAAGATCTACAGAACGTAAAAATAAAAATGGGAAGCACTGCACGAAAAAAAACAACCATTAAACCCCTCTAAAAATAAAATAGGTTCGGGTTAAAAGTTCGTCTAATAGACGAACACAATATTACTATTTGGAAACGCTTTGTGCAAGAAGAGCTGCAAGCACAAAACACCATCTGCCTCTCTCCCACCAAATCCCTCCCCACCAGGCCTGACGAGAGGGGGGGACAGGGGTCTGGTGTACCCGGGCCCGCGGCTGTCAAGGGGGCCCGGCCTTGGTCAGTGGATTTTTTTTCTTCTTCTCCTTTTCTTTTTCTTTTAAAGAAAGGTCTAAGGACAGAACACCCAAGCATTACACATGCAGAAGTTGAGTTTGAGTGTAGATATTGAGATTCGAATTGTAAACATACATTATATACTGGGAAAATAATTTACGATTACAAGTACAAGGGGCCCGGAGGTCGTCTGTCCCGGGTGACTCTCGGCGGCCCTGCTCCCCACCCCACCAAAAAAGAAGAAAAAAACCCCCAAAAAACTCATGGTTGTAAAACACAAAATGCGAACCGGTTTCGCGTGTGGTGTTTGTCTAAGGGGTAACAGAGGAGAAAAGTGTTGTTTTATAGAACATTATTAGCAATGCATTAGCAAAAAGTTGTACCTTTTTTCTGGGAATAAAATGCATCTAAAGAATGGTAACGAACGCTTCGGGTGAAACAGGCATGGGAGGGGGGCATATTGGGGCAGTGGTCTGGAATGTGCGCACACATCGAACGAAACCATCATTCTTCCACTGCTCTCGCAGCACTTCCGGCCCAGTTGCATCAACATTTATCCTGAATGTTCCAACACTTCACCCGTCACCAGCTTCCAAAATTCTGACATTATATACGGCCATATTTTTTTTCAGGCAATCCGTCCTCTTTGGATATTCCTGTTACCTTGGCGTTCGGTTCTAATACTTTAAAAAATGTGCAGACCATGAAGATAAAAATGTCTGACAAGCTCTGTCGCAAGGGTTAGTCTAGTATTTCGTTGGGATGCAGCAAAACCCCGTAATTCCTGCAAATCGAATCGATTCATGAGTGTCTTTTTTCACTCGTGAAAGTATGATTCTAGATAATTTGCCAGCAGCATGTAAGTGATCTACCAGTGCCTCTGGCCCTCCCTTCTATCAACCACCACGTGTGTATGGACAATACTGACTGTCCACCTCAGTACCTGACGTTTGTGTTTAAAGTCCAACACAATAGTAGTGGCACAATTCTCATCAACTACATTATGCAATGTTTCCAGTATGAAAATGAGATAAACATAACAATATAAATAATTACAGCGTTTAAAGCCTAAATAAAGCAATCAACAATAGAAATCAGAAATGAACCACCCTTTACCGAATGGTAAAAAAAATTTGAGGAAATAAAATTTAGCAGTTCTCCCAATTCGTCTGTCAAATCTTACACAAATACCAAAATTATTCTTTATTCATCTACTGTACAATATTTCTCTACAGATCGTAGCTTCCCCGTTCCACGCGTCTCTTTCTGTTAGACATTCCTGATTAGCAAACGTGACCTGGTGTAAGTAACGACAGGTAGGTCTACCTACTAGCAGGAAGTGACGCAAGCACACAATGAACATACCGTCACCAGGGGAAGGAGTGACCACCACGACATGCCGGGTGACACCAGCCTTTGTCACGACGTCAAGGAAATAGTTGCTGTAGCCTTCATGACCATTCAGGTTGTACAGCACGAGACTGACCTCTGTGTGAGTGGAGTTCAGGCCCTGCAATGCGGTTACATGATTGACAACGACAGCAAAAGACTATACACCTAGAACAATGAAGGCGCGTTAAAATATGCAAAGCAAGTGAATTGCCCTCTAGGGATCAATAAAGTATTATCTTATCTTATCTTATCTTATCTTAAAATTAAGATAATGTAGCATCCACACCCATCCACACCCACAGAAAGAGAGAATTTGGGAGGAGATAATAGAAGAAACCTGTCTTTAAAACTGGTTTAACACAGTGGCCCCTCGGGTTACGAATTTAATTCGGTCCATGACATAGCTTGTATCTCGAAACTAATTTCCCTATTTAAAACAATGGAAATCTAATTAATCCGTTCCAAAAATATCAATACAAAAATCAATTAACATGGTATTTTATGCAGAATTATAAATTTTTTTAAAACAAATAACAATGAAAACTCGTGGACTATGTGAGTGGTAGACGAGCAACGGACTGATCTTGTAACGTCCATTTGCATTGGCGCACAGCAAGAGGGTGAGCCTATCCAATGACCACATAAAACTTCTTAATTTCTTCCTTCTTCGAGATACTGCAGATAAAGAACGGCCTGACAACTTGGAGAGGTCAGCCACGTAGACCACACTCGTGTTTTCCTTCTTCTATAGAAATTCTATCCCTCTTCCTCTTAGCAGCGCTGTCCTCAGCAACCATCCTGTTGTGTGACATCGTGGGTTACAAAATTTCTTCACGTAACCCCAAAAAATAATTAAAATTAAAATTAAAAAGCGACTAAAAATCGCAAAGAGATACTTCCGCTGCGAGCAAACAAATCACACACCGGGATGTTGCGGCTGTTCTCTTGTGGTAAAAACCAGATTAAAAGATTCCTAGATGTAAAAATAATCGGATTTATAATTCTATAGTATAAACAGTATTTATATGCCACTGGTTTCTAGAAACTGGGGAGGATCCTGCTGATTAGTTCGCTTTGTGTGTTAGAAACAAGGAGAAAGAGAGAGTGTGTGTGTGTGTCTGAATGTCAGAAATTTGAATCTCGAGAGAAGTGGAAAATCCAATGAAGGAGAGAAGGACATTAATGTGAAGGAGAGAAAGGGGAAAAAAGAAGAAAGACATCTCACCGTGATGAAGACTTGCGTGGTGTTGGAATTGATGTTCTCATCGAACTGTTCTCCTGTCTCTCCGTTCTCCCACATGTACTTCTGCACAGGTATGAATGTGTGATCGACGATGCAGGTGATGTTGACAGTACCGTTTGTTATCGACGTCGATGATTTGTCGCAGTGGACGACTGGAAGCACTGGAAGCACAGACAAGACGAGACTGTTAGGGTCACGAAAAGGTCGCACCTTGATTTTTTCAGGTCATTGGGGAGCTAGGTGTTACAGACCTCACTTTCCTCGTCTTTTATTCATCATTGATGCTCTTAATAAGCAGGGAAATGTGTTTATTAATGCAGTTTATTTCTTTCTCCTTCGATATTCATTCTTTCGGTAAGTTCTGTGCTTCATTAAGCTCGTCTTTACATGAGTAAATATGTTTAGTAAATTTATTATTATTATTTTTTCGTCTCTGCTGTCCATTTTTGAGTAACTATATACGCGCTTATCTGCTTGTCCCATCAACTAACCGGAAGTGACTTACGTGAGATGACCGTCACAGGGATGCTGACCCTGAGTACTCTGGCGTTCGGAAAAGAGATCTGGGCCACGCACGTGACTTTTTTTCCCGTGTCAGAAGCGGTCAGGTCCAGATGAGGGAGGACGGCGATGGCCACGTAGCGCCGACCCCGAGCTTGGGCGCTGGCCACCTTGTCCAGTTCTATCTCCACCTTCACGGGCTCCTTGACCGGGTCGCCCCCCAGTAGGAAGCTCAGCTTTAGTTCTCCGTTGAATCCTTGAGCCTCGCACGTGACCCCGTGTTCACCTTCCTCCAGCTGTATGGAGGGGTTGTCCTCGCCTGTCACGCTCGCCATACCGTCGAACATGAGACTTAAGTGTTGCACATCGTCTGAAATAAATAAATAAAATAATCCAAAGCTTTGTTCATCTTATGCATATATCCTCTTCATCTTTAAAGTTCACAAATGAGTATTTATTTTTCCCCAATTTTTATGAGTAATTTACTTGTTGAACTCGGGGACAGCTGTCAGGTTTAGCTCCGAGTCAATCTGAGAATTTGTTTGAGAGGACTCTGACCAAATTTGTCCTCTGTACTTTCGCAGAGGTTTCTGTTTTTAAAGGACCGTTAGCTTGCAGCAAATTTAAAGAAAGCCTCTGCTACTTTCTTGTTTAAGAACTGTAGAATCATACAAGCACAAGAACAAACGAACGACAGGCAAGCATGACCCACGTATGCACGCTGATGTACAGAGTGTACCTACGGACAACGGTTACCAGGGCTGGCTCCGAGCTGACGATCACTCCGCTCTTTGTATCGATGACACGGCAGATAAACTCGCCATCCTCGTCATCGCTAGCTGCAAGAATGAAGGAGAATAAATAGTGCAGTCAAAGTAGTGCACCGGCTTTGACGTCACGAGGTGGGCTGCGGTTCAAGGTGGAAGAAAAGATTAAAAAAAGGGAGGAAAGGCTATCAGACAATAAGAGGTTTCGTTAAAAACAAAGTCTTGTAGTGCTATCAGCGGCTCTGCTGAAAAACCGTTTGTTCACTTAAAAGCATTTAAAAGAATTAACAAGTACGTCTGTGTCAAGCTGGAATGCAAAAAAATGTCATTCATGCAAAGAAATGTAACATATACGTCCTACAACAACCATGCCTTTGACAAGCAATCTTTCGGAGATAAAAAAAATTTCCCCACTCAATTCTTTCTCTCTCATTTACTATAAAAGTGCCATACCACCATTCACATGGCAGAATTAAGAAAATCTATTATTATTATTGTTGTTATTATTATTATTCCTCCATACATACCGGAACTGCTAGTACCCTGCACACGAATGACTGCGCTCTGTTACATCCTGTTGCTGTAAATAAAAAAATATATAATCAACGCTTACCGTTGAGAATTTTCAGCTGAAATGCGACCCCGTCGTCGGTGTACTTAAAGTCGATATCGAATTCATCAGGGGAGGAAGCGGGGCCCAGCGCCGCCTGGATGGTGAGGTTGCGCTCGGTCTGCGTGGCCGGGGAGTAGTGCACCCACGTCACGTGGTAGGATAGAATCAGCGTCATTGGTCTGTTCACACTGCAGGTCAAGCTCGCCGACTGACCCACGGTCAGCTGATGCTCCTTCGGGTCCAAAAGCTGCACCTTTAGAGGCGGGTCTTGAGCTTGAGGGAAGAGACAGGAAGTGACGTCACTAGGGGAGCAGTGTGCACCACACGCACTAGCGTATAAAACTGTTGATCGGCTGACTGGTTGTGGAAGAAAGTGCTTCCACCTAGAGGGGATTATAGTCACTATGAGGGTAGAGGGTAAATAAAATGGGATTCCCCTGAGAAAACCCTACAAACATAATCAAATGTTCCACAATGTTGCCGGCTACGTGGGACCTAGACGGAGTTTTCAGTCGCTGGCCGGAACAAGGTTGGAAGTTGCAGGTGTCTGCTCCTAAGTCGAGAGTAGAAGTGTGTATATGTAGCTGTGTAGCTGACAGGTTTACCACAAAAATGTAACCTGTTAGACAATCCCTGTCGAGAGAACTCAAGCGTGCCCCCATTAGCACATGTGACTTTGTGTGCAAGGTGCGGCTGAAAATATCTCCAATCTAAACCAACCCGCCGATTTCAGTTGCAAAGACAAGCTTTTACCTTAATAGAAGAACAAGATCACATGCAGTGCAGTAAATGGTGTTTACGCCAAAACATGTCTCAATATGCACTGCTATGTCCTGCTATGTAGAACCATGTAAATATGTTTTCACAAGCTGCGACTGTGATGGCGCCTGCAGCTCCTGTTTGTGTCTGGATTTTCATTTCGTCTGCTTATATTCCACCTTTTACTGGTTTGCAAAAGCTGAATTTTCCCACACGTAGTAACAGTTTTATATGATGGTTTACACAAGGATGTGGGGGGCAAGAAGAGGGTGTGGTCATCAGTCGATTCGACCATGCACGAGTCATTTCGACCACTGAACTCAGATAAGAGTCGATTCGACCACCAAACTACACTATTAACATTATTTGTCTGCAGACGCGCGCAAGATTAAACAAAAATAATGTTCTTTTGAAGTCAGGTTGACAGAAGAGAGAGAGAGACATAAGAATGCAGACCATCCAATGGTGTCATGAGTTTTGTGTACGAAGGTTCTTTTGAATTCAGATTCATACGCTATGAACGCTGCGCTTCAGGCTACTTTCTAAAGGGAGCACACGGAACAATTTTTAGGCATTCACACAAAAGGCAAGCAAAATTCACTTAAAAGTCTAAACCCATAAACAAACGAAAAAAGTGATTTATAGTTACTGGATCAACACACACACACGCACGAACGCGCAAGCACACAAAACCCCTAGAGCAGTGATGCCCAACCTTTTTCGGCCTGCGGGCCATATCCATTTCGGACAGCCGTGTCGCGGGCCACTTCACCGCAAAAATACAAAAAGGAAAAAAAAATAGAGCAGATACCATTTTTTATTAGAAACAAGTTGTACTTACCATTAATTATGTAGTAATTAGTGGGATATTTGAAGTTGTTTTCCCGAAACCAACTTCTGAATGTCCGGCCTCATCGTAGAGACATCAAGTCGGAGAACTGAATCGAAATGTTCGTCCATCGAAAAAAAGATGGGAAACGCCCCTACGTGGGGATAAATACTTCTTCTTCCCTTTTTTTTCCGTTTTTTATGTCTTCTTTTATTACTAACATGCCGATTTCCTGCACTGTGGGCAGGAGTTTCGCGGGCCGTAGGTTGTGCATCCCTGCCCTAGAGTGTTGTGTATTTTTCTAAAGACACTCCGAGGTATATTGAACTGACAGAATTTATATTTAAATACATTTTAAACAAAAAATTACATCTATGATCGTAAAAACACCCACCCCACACGCACGACAAAGTGACAAAGATTGACTGTATACAGGTCCACCCATTCCGGTTCAGGAGACTTATTCAAATTTCATTCATTTCGTGATCCAATCATCGCATGGATGATGATCATGTAGTCGAATCGACTTTAGGCAGTGGTAGTCTAGTATCAACTTGTATGGTGGTTAGATCAACTAACCCTCGGACTAACGACAGCATGCAATGCGACCGAGCAGCTACCATCTAAGAGAATATGAGTAAATAACATCCCCTGCAACAAGTCTTGATGCTGGCAAGTGAGATGTCGACGACTACGAATCTCATCTGCACCAAGCGTAAGAATGGATTTTCATGAATTCCTTTTTAGTAGGTATATATATATAAACCTCCAAAACTCACAGTCACCTGGTGTGCAGGTGTGATGGGGTGACAGTGAGTCTCAAGTCACGGTCTCTGGTGACAAGTCGACTGTTGAGACCAAACATCAAAGTCCACGTGCAGTTGAGACATGCGACTTATTTTCAAGACCTCACGTGCAACCTAGCCTGGTGTCTGCATCGTTTACTTCTTTTGTGCTGGTTTATGTGCTTGTATTTCGAGAACGGAATGGGAGTCAGGGAATAACCCCCAGATGTGGGTTACTAGTATCTTCCAACGAGCTTCACCGAGTTATTAGACCCGTTGGTGTAGTGAATGAAGCGAGTAGATAAGCAACAGAAAAATACCCGTCTTTTTTTTTAACTGCTAGGAACTCGGCTTTACATACGGAGGTGTTTCCTGAGGAGGTGTAGAGATAGCTAGGTGCTCCGTATCAAGCACCATGTGCCAGTAATACCCTGCACCTGCACATTTGCTGGCATATATGGGTGAACCCTTTCCACATTAGTTATAGAAAGATAAGCAACACTCGAAAAAACTGACAAGCAGCTGTACTGAGCGCCACAGACAGACAGCACTGAAAACATAAAACAAATAGGACCAATTAGGAAACGCACCAAGGATAGACCGTACGCTTGTCAGACCATTCTTTATCTTAATGGCTGGAGGCTGGAGCTCTCCATGAGGGCAAGAGTTCAACTTACAGTCGAGTATCCGAGCGGCTGTGCAAGTATTGCATTCAAAGTGTGTGTTTGTTCGTTTTAGTGATTTTCATTGCTGCCTGCACCACGTAGTTCAATGTCCTCATTCTACACAGCAATTCCACTGACAAAAATGCGGGCGAAGGTAGACGAGGGACGCGCCTCTTTCCCTGTCAGCTGGAAAGAAGAAATTAATTTATGCGAAGCACCCAGTGGACACGGCGCCGGACCAGGTAATGTGACAGGTACCTCATTAGCCACGTCTTTGTCGAGTAAGTCTTACCTGTATAACCTTCGTGTAAGAGGGCGGTTGGGTTGGAATGGAAGATGACCCACTGAGCGCCATGCCTCACCCAGTTCCTAACCCAATTTAATTGTCTTTTATCTTACGGACTTTTGTCTGGCGAGAATAAATCACATACTTTCCCACACCCTGTTTAAATCAGCGCTAGCATGCACTGCAAAAGTCGGTAATGGACCCAGTTTAACACCTCCCTCTTTCTCTCGCTCAGCCTTTTTGAGGGAAGGGTCATCGGTACAAAAACCTCGCGCTCAATGCATATTAACCCTTTCTCTCCCTCTACCCAACCAACCACCGATTAAAACGTATAAACGGACGAGTGTGGCAAGAGAACACCAGTGACTGTCCCACAGAACACGCCAGGATGGAGTGAACGAGGATCATATGAGCTTTCCACTCAGGCTTTACGTGTGACCTAGCGCGTGTCATGGTTAAGGTGTGTTGCGAGTGCAACTTTAACCTCTAACCTCTAACCTATACCAACGATGAGCCTGAAGCACACACGTTCACAGCCCAAGGGCTAGGTAACGAGAGAAGGGGGTATGAATATTATTATCCATGTGGACCTGTAGTTACGAAGCGAGAGTAAGTAACCTCGGGACAAGAGAGTAACCTCGGGACAAAATCAGGAACTCAAGGGCATCTTTGCCACCTCTGAATAACTACAGGGGTAAAATATCTGTGGGGCCCGGACACCGTTTTATAACTTCAAAGACGACGCCTTTCCTTAAGTTTTTCATGTTGCCCCAGGGCAACGAGTTACCCTCACTTCAAGACTATGGGCCCAGCTCTAATAAAGACAAAGGTTACAGGTCAGGGTTAGTTTTAAATTAAGGCACTAATCTGCACAGCACACTGAGTCAGCAAAGATGGCAACTGATGAACTCTTCCTCCTATGATACATTTGTTTCCACAAATTGGTGGAAGGGGAGGGATTATATTTTAAGACTATTATGAAGACAAAGCAGCAGCCCTGTAAACAGATGCCCAGAACGGTATTTGGCATTAAGGACCAGAAATTATGTGCGTTGCAGGAAACTAAAATGAAGATGTGCAGGAAAATGGAAATATAATCTGTCGCTTGTAGACGCTCGTTTGCTGGGAACAGCAGACACGAGGGGGGCACGACTGCCACCACCGGGGTCAGCCAGCGGCACAGACAGTGAATGGCATGACGGGTCGCTGTCGTGGCACGTTTCTCCACGTCACAGCCAGCGACACTGCGCGAGACCATCGTGTGAACTGCTCACAGGGGGCGCCACAGGGTTCGTTCGCATCACAAGGATGGAGCGGAATGCAGACGAGGTCTGGAGTGACCGCGGAAATGAAATGCACTGGAGATAGCGTCGATGCGGATGGATCGATGCTCCGTTGTCTCCCATCCGCTCCCTTTTCCTCTCCGAGCCGTCCCTCCCACCCTTAGTTCTCCCTCCCATCCCCCACCACACCCCTTCATTTTCTGGGTCGTCTGCGATCTGCCAGGTTCCGATGCAATTTGCACGAGTGATATCTGCTTCCTGCAAGATTTGCCGAGCGCAGTGCCATGAATACGCCAGCGAGAATATGGGCGAGTGGTGTTCGACCTTTACTCATGGGTAAGGGAGTCGTGTATGGGTGGTACGTACTCATACACCCAGCTTGCTACTGGCGCCGACACAGCGCTACCTCATGCACTACCCTGTGTCTGCCCTTGACTCTTCCGTGTTATGACATCCGTCTTTCATTACCCCGACTTCTTGCACGCCTACCGAATTCTTTCTCTCATTCCTACACACACACACTAACACACAGCTATACTGATCTGTCTTTCGATCCCTCATGCATTCATAAACATGGGGACACACACACAAACACATAAACGTCGACATTAAAAAAAATGCGGACACAGATAAACGTCGACATGTTAACGACACCTGGCAATCGAAATAACAAGCAGTGTCTTCACGTTAATGTTTCCTCATCGCCATTACAGAGAGAGAAAGAGAGAGAGCGGAAGGTCGTAGGTCAGATGACGCAGACGTGGCCAGTCATTACATACGGGGACAGCAGCCGCACACCACTCATCGTCTTCACACGCTGCACACACACAGACACGATCAAGCACAGCAGCTCCTTCCACTGCAACTCGTACTAACCTGCGCAGACGTGACCCACAAAAAGGAAGAAGAACACAACAACCTGCGGCCGCCGTCGCTCCATGGTGAGTGTGACGCACATGGTCCCACCACACGTCGTGTCACCGTCCTACACGGTGCACCTGTTCTGCTCACGACACGTCCACACTGTCACGCTGACTGCTCACAGCCACAGTGAACACCACTACAGGCCGATCTTCTCTTTTGGCAACGCAGGCGCGCCTGGTCTGTGCACGCGCGCACGCACAGCAGCAAACAACTTACAAAAATAAGGGGGAGGGTTGGGTGATGTGAGATAACGACTCACGTAACGCTCCCTCCCCTCTTCACACCCTCCTGAACACACTCTCCCGGATCAGTCTTCGCGATCAAAGGAAATAAAAAAGTGTCTATATACACACGGGTGTTGTTTTTGTTTGGGGGCTGAGTTAAAAATTTTATTTAGTAGTGGGCGTCGAACTTTTATCTTAACGAACATTACAAAGTTCAGGTGGAAACGAGACAGCTTGATGTTGATTATCACTGTGTAAATATTTATATCAATACTGTGACTAACTTCTAAATTAAGCTTTGGGGTTTTCCGCAGGTTTGAGTGTGGCGGGTAGCAAAGTATTATTTTGTCTGAAGAAAGAAAGCTGGGGTGAGTACATCACAAGAGCAACTTTAGACAGAGGACTGGGTGTGATTGTCACGGTTGTGACAGTAGTACTGCTCTCTTTTCGCTTCTGCTTCTCCAAAGGTTCCTTTTAATTCACTTGTAGGAACACAACATTCGTCTCCTGGTATGAGTCATGATATGTACACTTAAACTCCAGTGTACACGGGTGACCTTTCCAAGTGGGCAGTAAATTGGAAAAAGTGATTCTCCATGTTGCTGTCTGCTCCTCTAGCAATGCGAGAAAGGGAGACCGCCAGATATCTGGTTAGACTGAAAATGTTAGCATGCGTGGTATCAACATAATCTCACATAATCACATAAAACTAAACTATAACATTTGCGTGATTTTTTATTATCTTATTTTTTCATACGAGGATGTATGGATAAGCTCTAGCTGTGTTTATGTAAAATTATTCTCGAACATAATTTAGCTTGTTTAGTTTGTCTGGAGGCGAGATATTGAGCGGAGACAGGAACGTGTGAGTCAACATGTTTTAAAAATATGAATGAGCTGACAGACCTTTATTTCAGAAAATTTGTGAGTGAACTCCTCACAGCGGCCTCGTTATTTGACAAGCCAGCATCATCACTATACCAGCGGGAAACCTTCACATGTAACTGCAACACTGGAATGGAAAAAATTACACAAACACAGAAACTTAAAAAATAGCGAACTATCTCTTTTTCTCTGGAATCGAGTCCGTGTGTGTGTCCTTGAAGGTTGTTGACAAAATGTTTTCAAGCACTTTTTTTTTGTCTGATGGGTGTAAACGGGTGTAATGCATTCAACATTTTTTGTGCTGGGTGATCTTTGTTGGGGTGTATCCGGAGAACTCTCTCAGATCTTAGGAAATGCCGTAAAAAATACTCAACTGTCATATAAACAAAATACAACCTCCTGCTGAAGATGGATGTGAACTATGAAAGTGAAATCGTGGGTCGGCAAGAGACATTAGAGGACGAAAATGTCATTCATTCCCTCAAAAAGTTATAAATAAAAGAAACAGCCCCCAATACACACACAAACATCAGTGTGCAGTAGGTTTGGCAAGTCGACCACCGAGAGATACATATCTTGATTACATTCCGTGCACTCTTACTGCGGCGTAAAGTACTGTGACCTTTCCTACAGGACGCCGGGACAGTCAGAACTCATAAACGCGGATTTGAGGACTTTTCTTAAAAAAAAAAAAAAAAACCCCAACCTGCAAGGTTCATGCAACTCTCATGAAAGTGTTACACTGTTTGACACTCCTTGAAATATAAAGGTTTATGAGCAATATTTATGTAGTAGTAATGGAATTTCATACCTCCTTTTCCTGTGGTCGAGAGAGACAACAACAACTGACGCAATCGTCATTTCTGAAACGCAGGAAGAATGAGTTATCAAGAAGTAGTTGAGAAGATTCATGGAGCAAGAAGGGGAATACACATACTGGGAGTGAAGTTGACCTCCTGTAATCCCGTAGATAAAGAAGAGATCGTATATAAAAATATATATATATAAAATAAAACAAACAAGAAATAACTGCAGGGAAATGGAGATAAAATATCAAACAAAAACAACTCGGACATGACGGGCCAGTCATAGGCTGCAGAGACCGTTAGTGGAAGAACTGGTGTCCAGGTGGAAGCGACTTGATACACCCATAGAACAGCCGAAAACAAAGTTTACATGGCAACCAAAAACACAAGACTACAGAAGACACCATAATCAATGTAAAGGAAGAAAGAAAGAGCAATGCTCTAGAACCAGTTAGGCCAAAGTCCAAAGGCGGTGGCTAAGATTACTCAGTTACTATACAAGTTGTTATAAGAGTGCACTTCTCTCAGCCAGTCTCATGCAATTAATTGTAAACACACCTCTCGCTTATTGTGTTGTTACTTGGCTGGGATTCACACCAGTGATCACAACTCACTACGACAGTCCACATCGGCAAGAAATTATATTTCGCCATCATGCAGGAAACAGTACCCGATAATTAAACGATTAATAGTTAATCAAATGATTAGTACTTAAGCAAACGACTTATGGGTAATATAATAATAAGTAGTATTATCTGACTAGTCATGGGAATGCCCTCATAAAAGGTCTGGAACCTCTTGAGGTTCAATGCTGACAACAACCTCTCCCTTACCGGAATGATTTTTGTTATAACGGGAAAGTCGATTGACATCCGAAAGTCTGAAAAATGTTTGTCCAACTGTAACCGAGTGGTGTGGTGTTGTGGACTGATTACAACCGTCCAACACTCAAATAAAAGCAGGAACCGTCAGCAGGTGCGCAACTAGAGCAATGGCCACGGCCATGTCGGTGCTCCTTTCTCTGACACGCTGTCGTCTGCTCTTTTTCCTTTTTTGTCGTCACCTAATTTTGACGTCACATCACCTTATGTCATTAGCTCAAGGAGCTTCACAATTGACATCTTAGATTTGAGATCTGCGTATCGGCAGCGTCGACTTCAAACTTTAATTGCCTTTCTCCAGCGACTTCACAAATGACATCCGGGTCTCTACACAGCAGTTCTTGAAGACATGGATTGGTTGGACAAACATATCTAGAATTCGTGCTGAAAATCACAATACATTGTTCGCCTCTTTGTCAAGATTTCTGAAATCTCTCCAAACATTTTTATTCAGCGTTTTCACTCCCAACAACACCATCTCTCCTCAAGAAGCCAGCGCCATTATCTGTGTGTTTCTTGCAATGAGTAGAAATAAGTCCAGAATACATATTTATAAGATTTTTACATTTATCACTTTCTTGGACTTCCATCCTTTTTAGCAGTGATTTTACACTGTTCAGAAGAGAGAAAGAAAGCGAGAAGAGGATAGAGAGTGGAGAGAAAGAGAACAATACAAGAGAGAGAGAGAGAGAAGCGTGATGGAAGGAGGAAGATGATGTGTTTGTAGATAAGAAAGAAGCCGCACGGGGTTCAACAAACCACCTGTTTCCTGCTTTGAGATATGCTTGTCCAGAGTTGTTGACTCCAATGTTTTACACGCTTTTGATGACTAGAGACAATTTTGACACAGAGAAGTGGCATCTGTCACCCAGGCTCCATGACAGAGGGACAGTCTTACTTCTCTCATCTGTTGTCCCAAACAATCTACCTTTCTCTGCCCTGTGTATAGATACTGCAGACATCACACCTAAAAACCTTTTGTAAGACCTTCCTTTGTTTTTTTCCACAAATATTTACCAGTCCCGGCATAGTTAAGTATTTGCCCGTCCCGACACAGACAAGTATTTACCAATCCCAACTTAGACAAGTTTTTTTTCTGTCAGAGTTGTTATGTTTAACTGAAAGCTGTTCTAGGTCGGTCTGTCGGTTGACTTGCCCTGTGTGGTGGGTGACTGGGTGTGATAAGTCTGTTTTTGTGTTGGTGTAGC
The DNA here is from genome assembly GCA_004794325.1 of Pomacea maculata. Lineage (NCBI taxonomy): Eukaryota > Metazoa > Mollusca > Gastropoda > Architaenioglossa > Ampullariidae > Pomacea > Pomacea maculata. The sequence continues at coordinate 151,271 of SRHC01001470.1, read as the reverse complement.
CACGTTGGAATGCATGAGATTTATTTGGGTTTCATAAGCGCCACTGCCACGAGTGTGTGCATCATAAATACTAATTGTTATACTGTTACAATTATTGTTATATTAATTGTTATTAAGAATGGCGTTAGGAATGATGAGGATGTGGAAAGGGGACATATTCTGCAGCGGTATTTTTCAAATTTATATTGTATTTTTGTTTATTTCTCAACTGTATATTACCATTGATATTACTAGAAAGAAGATATTAGACAAAAACCACATTAAATAATTGATAAAATGATAACCTTTTAAAATAACCCACGAAGTTCTGTACATCCATTTCTTTTCAGAATCTATCATGTAAATTTGAAAACATACAATAAAGAACAAATAAAAAATATATATCTATACAGTAAAAACATATAGAAGTGATGAGAATCAACAACAAGCAGGAACTCCCACTTCAACTTCAAGGAGAGAACATCCTGGAAACAGACCGCCTCACGTATCTGGGGAGCATTGTCAACAAGGACGGTGGAGCGGACGATGACATCAATAAAGCCAGGCATGCTTTTAACAGCCTACGCTCCATCAGGAACTCCCGAGCATTATCTTTCAACAGAAAGACCCACATCTTCAACACCTATGTGAAGGCAGTCCTACTGTATGGTTCTGAAACCTGGAGAGTGACAAACACCATCAACAACAAGCTCCAGACCTTTACCAACCGATGCCTACGCCATATTCTGGGAATAAGATGGCCTGAAAAGATCTCCAACAGCAGCTTGTGGAAAAGAACCAACCAGAATGCCACTAGCCATGATATCAAAAAGAGCAAATGAGGTGGATAGGACACACCCTGCGCAAACCAGCTGACACCAGAGGGGAGTGGGCTGCGCAAAACCGAGTCCGCGGGCGAGGTAAATCAAGGAATAAACTAAACTAAAAACATAAAATTCAGCATTCAGACAAAGCAGCTATAGAAATATCAAGTCACAAATCTAAACAGAAGCATTAACCGAATTTGTAATTGGCAGATCGAGTTGATTCATTTGCATTATGCCTTTCCTCATTAAAACTGCTGATATTTTTAACCCCGGCTCAGTGACATGGTTTTCTATCCACCCCACCCCTCTGTTTTGAGTCGCAGGGGCACCACAAAGACAGTTGTAAATATATCTTTGGCGCAGCGCCGACGGAGAAACCATGCAACCTCGGAGTTGGTTAGGCAGTGCTGAGAAAAGCACCTCATGTGGCAGAAGATGGTCGATTTCCTTTTGTGAAGGTCGTTGCCCTTCTCCTGCTATAGGGGGTTGGGGGAACGGAACAATAATTAATATATAGTGACGACTATATAGCAGTCATGCAGTTTTTACCCGGTTCCAGACTAATTAAATGTACATTCTGCATACATCTTTCCACTGATCTGCCGGCAGGGCATCGTAAATGTAGTTTTTCTACCACCCAACAAACTGAAATGCCATAGCAGGCACTAAGTCTGTGCAATCATTAACATTAAGCGATTCAGTCTGCTATCAAAAAAGAAAGAATTCCGTTCATCAGTCGAGTACTGTGTGACACGTCGGGTATCGAGCTGTCTCAAACGCTAGAACACACTCGGCTATTCGTTTCCTTATCCGCTCAATCTTCCGTTGAGCACACTTACAATAGGAAAAACGTACTCGTTATACAACAGCAAAAGTATACCCCTTTTCTTTCTCAGTGAAAAAAGTTACTTTGTGGTGGATTTCTACTAAAAGCCACACTAAAGGGACAGCACTTTCGCATATGTAACTCTTTTGTGACAAAGTTCAAAAGGCTCGACCTTAACGAAGGCATGGCTTTATTTTTTTATATCTTTTTATTTATTCTCACTTACTGCGAACTTACATTACTCTTTTAACCAGGTTTATAATTTGTTCATATTGCTTTTCGCTTAAAAGTGTTGATCACATCGAGGAACTTAGATAACCGAGCGTTCTGAAGTTCTAACTTATCACGAGTGCATCTATCATCTTGTGACAATATCACATGTCGATTTTGATATCGTCATTCTTGTTAAATGTAATTTATTAATGAATATTACCTGAAAACTGCGTACTTATTGATCGCCTTACTAATTAGCTGATAACCACACTTAATTTTATTTAATCCCAAGTTTTATGGATGGCAAATATATGATCTTTAAAGGGGGGAGTAATTTTAGTAGTTTACCGTCACAACGAAATTTTGTTTTCGTGGTATTTAAAATCCATTTTAAAGCATTTTTAATGAATTCATTCTATTGGTAAACATTAGCTGTGTGTATGTTTACTTTCAAAGTGTTCTGAAATTTATGCTGTGTTTTGATACAGTAAATAATAAACTAATTCAAGTTTTATAATTTTCACATATTGCTGCATTGCATGTAGACTATAAGCTGCTCACATATTAGTATGAGTTATTGACAGTATTTTCAAATGTGAAATGATCTTACTCTTATGCTGGTACAAAATATTTTCTGTTCTTTGTGAGGATGCCGTATTGCTGACTTATAAACTGTAGGATAATCTTTTGCCCCTTCTCTGGTTTATTACACATTTTAAAATTTTGTTGCAGGTTCACATTTTGCATTTGCAGCATTAAAACAATATGAAACATAAACATGATTTTTTTTTAACAAAATGGTCTGCGCAGTGAAGATTTACCAAAATTTTGTTTAGTCATTTTTACTGTCACCAGGTCACAGTGCTGATTATATCAGTAATGGCAACTTAATACCCACCCATTACTGATATAATCTATACAATAAACTTGGGGTTGTCAAGAGAATTAATGACCTCCTTAATCTAGACTTTTTAATTTTTTTTTTCTTTCTCATATGACTAAATTTGCTTAAAGTTGTCAATGTGTCTTAGACATTTGGAAGGTAACTTTCTAGAAAATTTAAAAAGATAGAAAATAATCAGTGGAAAATGAAAGTGGCCATAGGCTATAATTATTGATGTTTACTGTGTTCTTTTGTGCAGCAAAATGAGGTGGCTGCTTTTGCTGTGGCTGATGCTAGGAGCACTTTCTGTGCTAGTCAAATGTGGCAGCCCTCGTAGCTTTGTAGAAGATAATGACTTCGCTGAGTTTGAAGAATTTGATGAGGAAGAAGGTAGGCAATTTGAGAATTTATTGTTAAATACAATTTTTGATAAACACTGTATTTAATAATATTTTGCAGGCATATTATTACAAATTTGGAGCAGTGAGTTGTGAACCCCTGTCATTTGTGATTCAAACATACACTTAAATCATGAGTTCAGTTCGCTCAATAAATAAATACATGTCAAGTTGTAATATTAATTTCTGATTTGAATGTTAAGGAAAAAGATGTGTAGTTTATAATAGATGGAAGCAATTCAAGCTAGCACCAGTTTGAATTTCTTTTTTTTTTGGATATGTTGAAAAAATATAGAGTATTATTCATTTAGAACATTCTAGCAGCAGTCTGCTAATGGTGTGTTCGTGAACTGGGTTAATGCTTATGAAAATAAAGAATACATGTTTCAAACCTTGAATTACAACTGTTTTATCCTGAATAAGGTTGTAAGTTATGCTGTTAGAATTGAATGTTAGCGTAACTTTGCATTTTACTGCTTGTAATTCCGAATTTGCTGAATGCAGAATGCGAAAGGTCAGAGCAAGTTATGTTCTCATTCAGCAAGAGAAGTGGTTATCAGAATGGAAAAGGGAAAGAACCTATGTGGGTTGGGTATCTATTATATATTAAGAAAACTGGTTAATCCCAAGTAATGCTCTGATTTGACCCCATATACAGTGGTTAAGTCAGAGTAGTATATGGGGTTAACAGTTTTTACCTAAAATTCTAAGATTATTTTTTGGAAACTGTTCTTAGTAAACCTGAACTTATGCATTTCTTGTTTGATGCTTGTGTATCAGTGCATTTGTTAACACAAACCTTGGTCTACAATTAGTTTGTTCATTTGTGTTTTTCTACAGAAAAAGAAGAGAAGGCTGTGGATACTGAGGCAACTCAAGCACCTAAAGAGGCTGAAGTAGAACAAGGAGATGCTGGTTTTGAAGATGAGGATGAAGAAGATGGCATTGTTGAGGTATTAAACAGTAGGCTATTATCCAAAGAAGAGACTAGAGTTTTCTTGGCAGCACTTAGTAAAATTACCTATAAAATGTTTGCTAGATGTGATAAGTAACTTTTCTGACTTGATTTCTTGAATAAATAAGTCACAAAAGGGATTTAAATTGCTCAAATTGTTTGACCTAATTTCCAAATATAAAATAGCCAAAAGGTACTTAAAATGCCAAGGTGCATTACTGAAGTGTGATGGTCTCCCTCATTAAAATATATTACTATGTATATGAACAAAACAAAAGAAAAATGCTTTTGGCAGAGTGAAATGTTCTTCTTGAGGATAATACCACTCTGTCTAGTCAATGTAGTAAACAGTTTTGCTAGAATTTGGATTCAGTTACAGTTCACTTAATTGTTTGATCTATCATTTAGGTAGCTGTTGATAATCTGATAATACAGGCTCTAACTGTATTGACTGTAGTTATTTACTTTGGAACTCTTTGTACGAAGCTATATTTCAAATTCGTCTATTCTACCCAGAACACAATGAATATTATAATCACCTATAATTCACTTAAATAATGTTCATCAGAGCTGTTCAATACACTTCTTCACTGACTGTGGTCATTAGCAATAATTTTTGTGTGCATGTAAGTAGTAGTGATTGAAAAAGTAGCACATTTATAAATTAGTTTTTTTGTAACAGGCAGATGATGAGTTTGAACACTTGCAAGATGAGGAGGAGTTTGAAAACTTTGACAAAGAAAAGGGCTCAACCGTCAAGAGCTCAGAGAAGCTGCCTGATCTACAAATGGCAAAAGTGAGAATTCTTTTGCTGATAATGGATATCTGTTTATGAGTGAATCTATTATTTCTTTATACATCTGAGTTTCACATCTATTTGTTACATATGCTACAGTTTCTCAATTGGGGTAACAGGTGAAGTTGAAGAATGTCTGTTACCACTTGTGTCTGACTTTTCTGTGCCCATGCACCAACCTGGTAATTTGCTACTTGTTGGGTGGTCTTTTAAATTTGTGTCTACTTTGTTACATAGGTACCGCTACATCTACGCACAAATTGGGACAGCTTTTACTTGGAGATGCTAATGATAGCTGGCCTTGGAGTTTATTTCCTCAATTTCTTGGCAGGAAAGACAAGGAACAGTCGCCTAGCCACTACTTGGCTTACTGCTCACAAAGATCTACTTCAAACACATTTTAGTATTGTTGGTAAGTGCTTCAAAGGTTTTTTAGATGTCTCATGGATATGAAAGCAGTGGTCAAATGTATGACTGCATATCGATCATTTACTCAATACAGCCAAATCAATGCGATTAAGCTGTAGCTATGAAGACGTTCGTATCTGCGAGTGTGTGAAGAATTAATACTTAATTTTTTTACATTTGCTCTGACCCTATGCTCCTCAAGGAGAAATAAGGAATAAACTAATTCTTTTACATTAAAAACATGCAGTTATTTTGTTACTACACTGAAATACTGTTGGTGAAACTGTAAGTTTAAAGAGTTTGGTTGGTAACAGGTGATGATGGAACAGGCAAAGAACCGACCTCAGATGTTCTTATGAAGGAATCGGAGAACGTTTATGCTCTGTGGTGCAGTGGCCGCACGTGTGTGGAAGGAATGCTGGTGGAGTTGAAACTCCTCAAGCGACAAGACCTGGTCAACGTCTTACTGAGACTTTTCAAGCCTGCATCTGATCAGATAGTGAGCTTCATTCTTTTCTTTATCTTGTCCCAATTGCCGCCCAACAGCCAGACATGCAGGTAGCTTCCTTAGCGCATTCTTTAAACTGTAGACTGAAAGCCAACAGTGTTTTTGAGAGCCAGCAACTCACAGTAAATCCATAAACTCATGGCATTTAAAATCCCTGGCTTGGCTTCTTTATTAAAAACCTCTTTAAGTTATTGGGTTTTTTGTTGTTTTTTTTTTCTTTTAAGTGATAATGTTATTCTGGTTTCAAAGTATTTTTGGCAGATGGACTTTTAAGGGGTTGCCTTTTCGAAGTGTGAATGCCTGTGAGAGAATTTAGGGATGCCTTAAAAACAATCAGTCACAATACTGTGGAAGATTGAGAACTGCACATACACAGCATCTATTGTACCATTCATATTCAACTCACCCCCATCCACCCTAGCATCATTTGCAGAGTGAAGGAGTGAGTGTATGTGTATGCATATTCTTACAAAATAGTATGCTTGTGATGTTTATATGTGTTTATCTGAATACTTTGAGACAGAAATCCCCCAACCTCAAAAACTTCAAAGCAGGGTTTTACTTTTCAGAAATTTTACAGAAAATCACCAGTGCACTTACAATGTTCTGCAGCACATTATGATCACTGGTACTTTCTAATTGCTGTCTGTGACTTTTGAAATGCATGTTCTTGCATAGAAAGGGTTGATATAAAGGCTAAATTGTGAACAATGGCTTATTTTGTTTAGGTGATACGAATCAACATGGATGAAGGGAAAATGGACAAGTTTGTTTTTGCAGTTGCACAAAAGAAGACTGCAGCTCGCCTCCACAAGGACATCTATGATTTGGTAAACAAACTCAAGGCCATAGTGTGCAAGTTTTTCTCAGCAAACACAAACCTATGATGTGGATGTTCATTTTTGTGTTATAGGGGAGATAACTAGAAAACTTTTGAGACGTAGCGCATTCTAGAAGGAAAAGTTAATTTGTGTGTGTATGTGGCTGGGTTAGAAGTGTGATAATACCTACAATTACAGGTGGATACTTTAAGTAGATGTTGACCCTGGAGGTGTAAATAACAGTTTTTATTGGGATTTTGTGTGTGTGTATTGCCATGGTTGGAAGTAATTGGATATTCCTTTAGATGCATAATAGAGACAGTTTAGGACAATCATACAAATGCATGATGTCTTCAAGGTCTAGTGACACTATTCCAATGTTAGAGTAATAGTCTATTTTAAAGACTAAAGCTATAGAAGGAACCCCTTCCCCTCTGGCACTACTAGCAGGAAACCATTTTTGATTATGGTTAAATCTTATATAGAGTTTATGAAAGATTAAGAAGCAGGGATTGAAACTGGAAATCTCTAGTACATGCAACCAAGTAACTATTTTGATCTGAAATATTTTGACAGAATCAGTTTACAGAAAAAAAAAGTGCAGAGAAATTTGATATACCAGCGTCTTTCCAGCTTCTGTCAGAGAGTGGAGAGGCTACGTCTGCTATGCTAGACAAAAAAGTGAGTCCATTGTAGAGATAATATTTCCTGTGCAATGGTGGTATGCCTTGTTGATTCTTTTCATTTTTTAATGCATGTAATGTTTTTTATTGTTTCCTTATGTCTGTATGTGATCAGATGTAGTTACAAGAATGTTGTCTTTATGATTACAGGTATGCCAGGTACTAACAAAGTACGAAAATGTGGTGGAGTACATTCATGTTTCAGACCAGTATTCAGGTCCTAAGAGTCAGGAGTGAGTAACTTTCATTTTAAAGATTTTGTTTTTTCTAGACGGTGCAGATCTTGAGACAGGACAGTGAAATGCTTATGCTAAATGTAATAATATGAGAAAAAAAGAGTTTCTTTCTGTTTTTCCTGGCATCATTTAGTTTAAGTATGAGGGTGAACCTTTTAATAAAATCTAAAAATCTTCTTTGACATGAAAGCAAGGGATTTCTCACTAGAGCAAGCTTTTCAAGCCATTTGTTCCTCATTCCATGCAAGACTATGCAAAATAAAAAGGTATAGTCATTATTCTTGCATAATGCATTTTAATGAAAAAGTTGTTTGCAGTGATACTTATAACACTACTTTTGTGATTACAGTGACACTCAACCAACCAAACCACCGCAAGTCAAACCAGTGCTTATCTTTTGTTTTACTGGTAAGTTGTATGAGAGAAGGCACATCAAAAACTTTAGAAGTCCGTATATTTCAAAAAATAATTTGCTCTCCCTAAAAAAAATCAGTGTTTTAAGAAATTTCTTAAAAGTAATATTTTGCTAATTTTTGAAATATAATTCTTTTTAAGTGAACATGTTTGTTCTAAATGAGCTGGAAATCAACATTGTCTTTTTGTTTATACGTTGATGATGATGTTAAGGCCACCATACTTCAGGTAGTTGTGGCTAACAAATAAAAATTTGAAGGCATTTTTGCCATGGCTGTAAGAAGTACAAAGTGATGAATCTAGTTGGTGGTGCGGAACTTAAGAACTAATGGTTGATGTTCTCCAAACTAGTATTGCAGTGACCATCTAAAGTGATAATTATAACAATGCCGATCAGATCTCACTAGAAAGAAAGAGTGAAAGCATAGAGTGAATGGGTTTTGAAATGGGCTTGGCTATCAAAGATAAATATGAAATAAGACCAGCAAAGGGCTAGAAAATTTACATTAGGCTACCCAGTGCAATGGTAGTGACTAGTATTGAAGGTTGATGGCATATCTGTTCACAAAGTACTGTCCCTGAATTTCTTTTCTTAACTTCCTGGCAATACTGTCATGCTAACCATCATGTAATGACTCCATCTTACATTGTTTACACCATCCCTTCATACCTTCGTCCATTACTTTTTACTCTTGTACCTCATCTTTATGTTGTTCACATATAAGGTGATTGAAAGGATTAAGCTCTACAAAGTTATAAACATGCTTTTACCAACATAATTATATCTTTTTTGTTCACTAGATATTTTGTAGTATTCATATCATTGTAGAAATTATGAAAGTGATCTCAAATTCGCTCATATTTCAGTGGGCAGCAAGGGAATGTGCAAACCATCAGACATGGAAGGATTGAAACCTCTGCTTCAGTTGGTTTTCTACTGTATAGACAAAGTCTCCCGCTTCCAGCTGAGCAAGGAGGTAGGATGCTTTGTTGACTATCAGCACAATGACATGAACATGTTTGTAGGACAGTTTTGTTGAAGAAGCTATAATAAGCAGCTATTAACCTCTGCTTATATATTTCAAGGTTAAAGCCATTCCAATAAACTCTGTGATAATCTTGGTGATAACCAATCATAGTGCCTTGAAAATATTTTATCAACTGAAACAAACCAAACAACCAGTAGAAAAAGGTATTACCAGTCTGCTGGTAAATATAAAATGGCAAGTTATTATTTTTTTTTGTTGCCTTGCTGAGAAACCAGGCTTTGAAGACGGCAGTGATAATTGATGACAAAATATCTAATTGGGCAGGCACGCAGCAAGGCTGAAAAGAAGCGTCAGAAAGTGCAGGAGCTGTTCCTGAAGGCTGCCCATGGTCAGCGCCAGGAAGCTGCCCAGCAGCGTCGTGAGGAGAAGATTCGTGCTGACAGAGAGCGTCTGATGAATGAAGAGGACCCTGACAAAGCACGCAAGCTTGAGGTGAGACATAACCATTCTTATAAACAGAACAGCAACTCATTTCATAAACACAATTACCATCATGCTTTAGTCGGAATGTGTTTTAGCTCCTTTGAATCTATACCCTTTCTACATCTGACAAGGAGGCTTTTTCAGGAAAAACTTTAAATGCTACTCATGGTTATTGCTTGTTCTCTGTTGTGGACCATGGCTTTGAATTCTCAACGTTTTCCATCTATCTTAGCTTTAGTCTGTTATTAGGAACAGCTTAGAATAGGTGAGTATGTGGATTCCAAAAACTGTTGTATACAAAACACAGAAAATGTTAACTTAAAGCAGTACCCAAGGATGGTTAAAGTGATCAGCTGTCTTGACCCTGTTTTATCTTCAAGCTGTTAACTACAGAATCTTCTGTCACAGGAGCGGGAGAGTCGTCGTGACATGAAGAAGAAGCAGCCAAAAATGAAGATGATGAAAATCAAAGCAATGTGAGAGAAGTGAGAGTTTTGTTGACGATGCTGCAACGGGCGTCACAAGTGCTGAATGCTTCAAATTGGCCTTTAGATCATAGCATATCTAGACTTTTGGCTTGCTTAGGGTTTGTGCCTGTCAGTTTGTCATACCATTTCCATCTTGGTTTTGTTTTTTTGTTTTAATATACTTGTTAAAATGTTTTCACAAAACATATAGAGCACTTTGTACTTGTATTGATACTGCCACAATAATCAGTTTTAAAACTAAGTCTAATGTGCATTTAGATGCTATTGTTACATTTTTTAACCTTTTTAAAATATTCCTAAAGGGGAGAATGAGTTGGCATACAATTTTCTGGTGAAATGTTGTGCATGAAAGTCTATGTGGATGATATGGAGGTTATTTTAGTCAATATATCGTGATGAATAGGCATTAATTTTCCACTTTTGTGGTACTTTTTGTGCCTCACTACCCAGGCTGATTGCTGAAGATAATTGTGGATCAACAGAACTTGGTTGCCTTGGCAGCCTCTAATGTTGCTTTAACTGTCCCTGCTACAGGCCTTAGGGCCATCATGAAGGGCTGTCAGTGTGAACTGGATGCTTCCACATGGATCCTTTAATTTATCTGTTCTGGGATCTTTCCCTTTCAATGTCTTAAAGGATCCTGTTTTGTCTTTAATCTATACCTCATCTTTGAGGCATTATTGCCTCTAGTATGCATCTCACCACCTTGGTGACTCTGAAACATAACTTCAGCCCAAATTATTGGGCATTGTGGAAAAAGCAGGCAAGACATTTTTAGGGTTTCATTAGAAAGTGCAGTCAACATAAAAATATCCTCAATAGCTCTTGCCTAATGTGGAGTCTGCTATCACATAGTCAATACACAGACTTAAGGGCTATTTTTGAGTTTATAATGATCAAAACAAAACAGAGAAATGCAAAAAGCTAGCAAAAGCTCAAAGACCCCTATATAACCTCTTCTGGCATCCTATCTGCCCAAATGTAACAAAATCTAGGCTTCCTGTTACCACCAACAAATATTCAAGATCTGACTGCCACTTCCTCCATCTCTAGAGACCCCTTCCCCATATTCCAGTGTGAGGAAATAAGACAGAACCGTTAAGCAGAGGAGAATTCTTTATCGATAATAAAGACACTGACTAACTCATTATCAGTCAGTTAATTAATGCTTTGACGTGTTCTTGTCTGGCATGGTAGATGTTGCCAAATATTGTATGCTTTGATTTTTATAATCTCCCCCCTAGTCAAGGCTGGAAAGAATTAAAATATAGTTGATACTTCACTGAACAAATTTCAAGTTTAAAGCTGGACTAACCTATGCAAGCTTATGTATAATGGTGGGGGATAAAGTACATGCCCCAGTGCCCTTGTTAAGCAAATTTTTTTTTTAAAAAAAAGACAATACTAGCCTTTGGCAGCCAAGAGCATAAATATGAACCACTTGAGACTCATTTACTCGCATCAGAGACTGAAATTTATATGCGCAGTTTCATTGTTTAAGTAGTAAGATTAATTTATCATTACCAGAAAAATGTGCTTTACTTTTTTCCATTATCTAGCTGTCTATGTCTGTCATTAATGTTGTAATATTTTTAGCAGGTTTTTTCCATTGTATCCAAGACAGTTAAGTTTGCCTGGCATTTTTTAAGCCTTTTTTTATCCTTAACTTTGATTCCAACTTGTTGGAGTTTTTTTTTTAAGATAGTGATTATCAAAACTCATTACAGCATAACATGGAGTGTTAAAATGTTGGTTTTCAAGTGAATGTGTTTCTTAGGGTGAGATCAAGTGTTGTATATTCTCCCTTAACCCACTCGGAAATAAACTACTGGCTGCTGCTACATGTAAGCAGAACGATATTCCAGACTCTGTCATGTCAGTGAGAAAGTGAATCTTTATTAAAATATTTATAAAAATTATGTGTATCAATAAATTGATTTGATTCCAATATATGAGCATTATGAAAGTGGAGTTGGTACTTCACATCAGAAAAGAATGCACCAGTCCCTCCCTTTGTCTGTCCCTTGGGTTCTGCAACATAACACTGAACTATCCATGTGCACTACAGTTGTGTCTGTTTCTTAATCTCGCCACCTGACTTTATGATAAGAATTGTTAGAAAATTTCGTAACTTGGCTCAACTCATGATCACCTTACATCCCACCCCTTTACCCTGATTCAGACTATAGACAGCTGCTTAACTAAACGTTAGTCTGATTCATATGATGAAAATAGGGATCAAACAGTGGAACAATACTTTACAATGTGTAGATGATGGTCATTCTCTACTCGAAAAATATTTAGAGATGTGTGCGCTGCTGTGTATTTTTGGCAGACACCGCTGTAATAACTTGAATGATAAAGCCTGGATGAGAACGTTTCAACTTTGGTTTATTCAGGTCATGAATGTAAACATCGACAAAGACACAGTAAGGAGGTTATATGACTCCTCAGGCCGAACACATGAAGTGGGACACTAGCTAAAGTCTGGAAATACGCAAAATGTCTGGACTGCTGATCTCAAGTAGACCTCGAGTTCGCTGTGTTTGGTGTCAATAGTCCACTTGTCTCTTGAGTCATTTTCAAGACCTCACATGCACATCAGCAAACGTCTATTTTTGGAAACTTGGGTTTAATGTTAAGTCCGACTTAAGACATCACATGCAACCCAGCCTTGTTCTCGGAAACAGCAGTGACTTCTATAGAAGGGAATTCCTCTCGTGTGTAATTGCGGAGAATACAAAGAACAATGTGAAACCTCTGCTGGCGTGTAGTATAGTGCGTGCAGAAACTGTTCTCATGAAACTTTAAATATCGATGAGTGTCGTGTGCTGGGAAGAATCGAGGAAATGTCTGACCTTACGTACATAAGTAAGTGGTCAGAGTGGGGAGAGATTAAAGATTAATATATGTGAGTGTGTTTGCAAGAGAGAGAGAGACTAGCGAACTTTTGAAAGAGAACAAATAATTCATGACACAGGTCTCACATTTCATCCAAACACCCATAGAACTAAAAGACGATTGACTGTTTACCAACTGGAGGACAAGGTGATGGAATGTGTTCTACTGGAAGACAGAGCGAAACGAAGGAGGCAGCATGCCAGCCGTCCCCCACCCCAGCTTCCTCCATCTTCACTCCCATGGAAAGCGTGAACCAGTCTGTAAATGGTGTAACCCTCCCCCCCATGGAGGAGTTTGCACCTACCTCCATCATTTATGCAGGTTGAAAGAATGTTATCGATCCCTCGTCACAAGCGGCCTTTTAGCGGGAGTCACGCGCCGCGTGTCGCGGGGATAATGTTCTTCTGTCGCCAGTTGCTCGCCGGAAAGTTTGTCCCTCAGTATCGGGAGGAGAGGTTGGGGGACCAACAGAGGCTGCAAAGAGGATTGATCTGATTTGGATTGTGTTTTGTTAGGGACAGAGAAAAACTCTTATGATAGAATAAGAGTCGACGTTGCCCTCTCCTCCTACCCCCCGTCGTCGTCGTCGTCGTCGTCGTCGTTGTTGTTGTTGTTGTTGTTGTTATTATTATAACAAAAATAATAAATGTAAAATTTGTAAAGCGCATACTCACACTCCTAAGGAGCATGCTCTTAACGCTTAAGAACAAGAACGAAACATGGACAACATACAGGGGACAGGAAAACAAACAAATAACATATGAACTATACAAGAATAGACAGACGTACTAAACGAAGAATAAAATCAAATACAGAAAACACAAAGAGGAACCAAATAACAAGAACAGGAGCTGAGAGTAAGATGATATTACGAAAGGAAGGGTGTGACAAAGGAATAAGCATAATGCGAAAGGTTGTTAAGTGTAATGTTTGGTGAAGAAGTGCACTTTCAGTGCATGTTTACAGGATTCAATAGTGGGTGTGTGGCGGGTGTGCAAAGGGAGTGAGTTCCATTGTTTGGCTGCACAACAACTACAAACCCTGTGTGGCCATGTGTTGTTGTTGTGGTGACAGGAAGAGTAAGGAGACGATCATCAGACGAGGAGCGGAGATGTCTAGCTGGGATGTAAGGGAAGAGCAGTTCAGAGAAATAATCAGGGCAGGTACCAGAAAATAAATTAAAACACAGCACTGACAGCTTGTACTGGATGCCAGAACGGGTGGGAAGCCAGTGTAGAGAAGGAGAGGTGTGGCTGGTCCCGTTTCCTAACTCTAAGCATCAGACGTGCAACAGACTTCTGTACTTTCTGGAGTTTGTGAAGAAGGTATACAGGGCAGCCAGCAAGGAAGTATTTGTAGTAACCAAGTCGTCACATAACTTCAGTATCGCTTGAAGAGAGAGAAAGTCGTCGCTGATTTCATCCCTGTTCTTCATACCAAAGTTTCTTTCAAAATTTCAATGGGTAATTCCAGCCGAAGCCTCCAACCTTTTAATGTAATAAGTGTAATTAATTCAGCAACACTGAGGGTCTGTATAGCAGTCTTCATCATATGATGGATTAACACAGTACGATATCGCTGTAGTCTTAAAAACATTTTAGTTGGTGTACAGAGGAGCTGGTGGGGAGAGGACGAGGACAGTCCCCCTCTACAGCAGCCAGCGAGCTGTTGGTGATGTTCCCCCGTCTGTGCGCCCATCCAGCCTGTCAAAGAGCCAGAGATGATTACGAGTAGTATTAGGTATATTTTAAATTACCAGAAGGCAAGCGGGGATTTTATTTGTGTTGTCATTTTAAAGTTTGCCCTAAAGCAACTGGCAAAATAATAATAATAATAATAACCTCACAAGAAAGTTCAAACCCCAAAGACCGAAAATTCCTTTGCGTGATTGAGCGGGTCGAGGGTGTTTAAGGTGGGGTGGGGAGGGATGAACTCAGAGAAAACAGGATCATTGCCCACGACTAAAAAAGTAGAGAGTGGCGTGCTATTACTCGCAAAACGCTGGGCAGGGAAGCTGCAGCCCCCTTGGGACCCCTGGTCACGACAATCTCGGGGGGTCGTGGGGTCCGGAAATGGGATGAGATCCTTTCATGTCCCGCCGTTATTACGCGCGCACCTCCGAGCCGGGAGGACTGGTAAGGATGATTATACCTTTTTTTCTGCACACAAACGGCAAATGTCTGGGACTCCAAACCTACACGCATGCGCGCTCTCTCTATCTCCTCCACTCCCACCCCCTTCTTTTCGTGTGGGATGGAAAAAAAGAACGATGGTTGCAAAGGACAATTTATCGACATGATGAAGTGTAGGTAAACTTGACGACTGTTGGAATTCTCTCGCACGTGCGTGCAGCACGGAGGTTCTGTGGGTGTCGCGTGTGAAGGTGTGTGGAACTTTCAAGCGTGACCGGCCATCAGGTGCATCCACTTGGTAATGACGACCCTTTATTCATTCACCCCCGTCAACCCTCGTCTCCCCGGGCCCAGCTAATCACGAGATACGATAGACCGGATAGACTGACTACAGGAACCGGAGACTTCAAGGACGAGATCATCGTTCACAGTGTGTGAACACAAATCGCTAAGCAACGGTGTTTGAACAGTGAACGGGGTGGGACAAGCTTGCGACAATGGATTCTCGTATTCATGAGGTCGGGTCAGGACGAGGTCTGTGCAATTTCACTGCAAATTTCCGCGAGTGAGGAGAGCAGCAAGCAAATGGCTGAGTTATCGCTGTCATCTGTGGTTGAGGCAAACAGAGACAACGTGGATGTTCCCTGAAGTGTGGAGGGGCGGGTGGGGTGGGTCGGGTGGGAAGGTGCGACGGGTGAGAGCGGGAAACGATGACAGGCAGGTGGCTTGTCGGCCAAGCGTCACTAAAGGATGAACACGACTGTCCCTCTTCCACGACGACACGCATCGAGATAAACATCAAGTTTAAATTGTTGCTCAGCATATTTCAGTAAAGGCTATTTGCCCTCGAAGTGTTGAAGAAGCCATCTTGACAGAGACACGTACGCTCTCCGTTTTCTTTTTTTTTTTTTTTATAATAAAAAAGCACGTTAACGACTCTTCCTTTCTTTTAATTTAAAAAAAACGGACGAATCTTTCACTTTACTAGTTTGACAGATATGATATAATAGAAGCAAAGAATTTTCCTGTAGTAATTACTACTGAAAATTCATTCGTGGCTCGTACGCACGTGCAGCGACTCTCTCCATAAGGTGAGAATGTTTATTCCGAGGCTCATAACTACGGTTATAGACGGCTCCCAGGTGTGAGGTGAAGTCAGGAAACTCAACCCCATCCACTAAACCCTTTCACATCTTAGAATAAAGCACATTACACACACACACAAGGCTTTTGTGGTCCTTTTACGACCGCATTTCTTTCAGCTCTAAAGGTGTGTGGAGGTGTAGTTCCAGTCCCCCAAACAAGATAAAATCAAGGTAAACACACACACACACACACCTATGTACAGCAAAGACATGAGCGATGAATACGACTTCCAGATGACAGAAATCGTAACTTCGAACGGGGAGTGTCAGAAGAGTTCAGGCAAGAGAAGAAGAAGGTTAAAAAAAAGAAGAAGAAAGAAATGTAAATAGTCGAGTCCCGTTTCAAACAATTTGTTCATTTGTCTGGTCTGCCTTTCAACAGCACGGCCAGCCCCGGGTATGTGATCGAATCTTCTAGAGAATGGCACGGGGGCAAACATCAAGCACTACACACACATGCACCCACGTAAGCCTCATGCTTCCCTCCTTCGTTCCCCTGTAGCCGCCCGCCCCATGTGCTGGTTGCAATGGCAACAAAGACACACAAAAGGTAAACACAAGTCTTGAGTGCTGTTGGTTCTACCTGAGGGCGTTGGTGTGTGGAAAGTCAGGACTTGTGACAACCTCTCGTCTCCAGCAGGTTGTAATGTGTTATGTAAGATATGTAATATATATACATTGGCTTCCTCCAGGCTGCAGCAGAGATGCTGGTATCTACACACTATACTTTCCCACTTCGTCTACTGTTGATGCCAACAAAACATTTAAGAAACAAGAAACGAGACTGAGTATTTGAAATTGAGATCGAACTTGTTTTTCTCCGAATTTTTCATCCAAAAATTTTTTGTTGTTTTGTCGTAGTAAAGACATGGTGTTTATACTTCACACATAGCGATGAACCGATCTCAAAACCCCCTGAGCTCAAACCAACAACTGGGGTGAAGTTCACAAGCATTATATAATTCTCCAAACAATTCTAAAGATAAAAGGAGGGAGGGAGAGGCAGAGTAAAAATGAGCAAGGGAAAACCTGAAGGAGGGAGTAACCGAGGTTAGGGGAGGGAAGGAGAGTAACCACGGTAAGCAAGAAAGTCAATGAGAGGGAGGGAGATAGATATCACCAGAATAGGAATCGGAAATCATAAGAATTTCTAGAAATCTCTCAGCTGACGGCTTCAAACAAAAAGCTAAACATGCCGGGTATGAGGAGCTTAACGAGGTGTCCCTGCTCCCACTTCACTCGTGTCACTGATATTAAAGTCTCGTCATAGCTGACAGGGAGGGAGCACCACGCGGGCTGGAGTGGATTTCCTTCTGTTTCTTTGTGTTTGAACGCTCGGCAAACACTGGGTCTGACCGTGTTTGACTGGGGATAAAACTATATTCCCTCCTGATAAAAGACATCTTTACACTCGTTCGCTGCATTGCTCTTTCTTTCTCTCTCTCACACACAACGAGACTTCTTTTACTGTGAGACAATCTTACTGAATATTCGGCATCAAAGAATTAAAATATCAACGATCTTGATAGATGAGAAATATTTAGACCTATTAATTAACAGTTTGTTACAGCTCATGAATCGTGTATGAGGGCAAAGGTCACAAGCCTAGGAGTGTCGCAACCTCGGAGAGAGAGAGAGAGAAAGTAAGGAGGTATAACATACTTTCATGCGTGTGGGCAAAGGTGTTGACATTCATCGCTGTACTACATTTATTTCACAACTTTGACATTTCTCTGACCACCTCTCCGCCCCGATGTTGACCCGGTCTGACCTCGCACCGGGTTAAATACAAGATTACCCTCCCTTGCTTCCCGTGCCCACTATTTGCATTTTCCAATGACCATTTAGTGGCTGTGACATCCACACTGGATGTGCAAGCTGTTTTGTCAAATGACATCAAAGACCATAGAACGAAATAACCATAGAGACGGTAAGAGCAAAATGCCGGTTACATGGGGGGTAGACGGAGGGAACAACGGAGGAGAGAGATGCCTCATTCCCAAAATATCGACGGTAGGTGCACCAGCACTCACCTGAACTTTTTTTTAAAGGTTGTGTTTAAAGTTGGCGCGCCCTCCTTTGGGTTGTCGTTGATATCGGAGGAGGCTGCGGTGCGACGACGCCCACGACAATAATGAGAGCTAAATGTCTCGCTGGCAGCGCCTTCTCCTCACTGAGCTCCAAACCCTCGCAACAAAAGATCCTCAGTTAAGCTCGTGTGAAAAGCTGCCTCCACTTACATTGCAAAATAATGGCTTTTTTGCCCTTCAGGACGATTTCTTCTTGAAGCAGTTGCAGTATGTCCTGGTGTTTGCTTTGTTCACAGGGAAACTATAAAAAAGTTTGTCCATCTGTTTAAAAATGTATATCAGTGAAACTACAATAGTTTGGCTCCTGCAGCACAGAAGAAAGAAGACTATGGCGCTGTGCAAAGCTTGACTAGCTGGTTACATCGGTCACAGCCAGTCATCGTCTTCACTAAACCATGAAGGTGAATGATACCCCATTCATCCAGCTAAGAAACCATGAATAGCTAATTTATAGGAAAACCACCCCTTACCCTACATAATAGTCACTGTTTGTGCCACCTAACCCTAACCATAGAGATATTCACACCTTGTCGTCCTCAGTCCAAAGGATGAATTTCCTACCGACAACTTTTGAATAACGATGCTAAAAGGTGATTCACAGAAGCCTGTGTTCTCAGGAAGAACTTGCTGTCCCAGATGACTGCTTGCTGGTGGCAATTAAATGCACCCCTGTACTCATAGTCACCCACACCTGCTCCTAGCGACAATAATTTTTATTCTGTGCACACTATTAAGGAAGCTTTTGAGATAATAAGGCCACGGTTTTCATGATAACATTTTCCCTACTCATACTGATTGACAGAAAGCTTTCAATAACGAGAATAGCTTTAATAGTCTTGTCGTCTTTTTATCTCCATCGAAGGTAGCCTGTAACTGATAATTGCTTGTTATCGAACGGTTTGAGGATGTTTCGAGTTTAGAAGTGCGGCAACCATTGTATCGACCTCAGGGTTACTTAGTGAGCACAGCTCACAGCTCACAGCTCACAGCCGCACGGGCACAATTTTCTTTGTCTTCCATTTCCCACCCTCCCGCCTTCCCGCCTTCCCGCCTTCCACGCAAACTGATGAAACGCTCGTCACTGATTGGCTCAGGTGACTCCACCCGTGAAGGCCAACTACGTCACGCAGGTCGCTGTGACGTAACCAGGTGACCCTGACCTCCAGGTCGACCTCTGGGCTACTTTTGTTTGTTGCATAACCATCGACAACAATGTCCCGCTACACACGGTGCTGTGAACAGACGGTAATCATCGATTGTAAGAATAAAGGAAGAATAAAAGCTTTCACTGCCTGACATCCCGCTTTTGCCTTTCATTGAAACCGTTATAACTGCCTGTGGCCGCCATCGTGTTTGAAGTAAAACACAAATAACGAAACAAATAATAATCATGGCAATCAATGAGCAAGCACGTGCGTCTGCACCGTACCTGTGACGTTCCATGATGGAGGGAAGAGTGGAGGCAAGAGTCGAAACTAATTGATTACTGGTCTTTGCAGGTTTGGTGTTTCATCCCCGGCCGGCGGGGTGGACCATCTGCCACCTGAGCACCTTCCCTCCTTCAGTGCTATCTGAAACTATTCCACATCCTAGCCGCCTGCTAGACGAGCTTTACAAACACAGGACGATGCCGCTTGCCATTGTTCTCAGTCTCATCCACCCGGAACTTGCTCCACCCCTTAATGACTGTAAGCTGTCATGGTGATTGCTTCGCTCCACTTACGCTTTGCTTCTCTCTTTCGCTTTCATCAGACTTGGAAAGTATGAATGATGCTGGCTTGCTCTTTCAAGTCTTTAAGAGTCTTTTTGTTGTTGTTTTGTGTGGATTTTATTTGGAGGGTGGCGAGGGGTCTTTTTATTTGCGTGTGTGTGAATGGCAAGAGTACGCAACCTCTAATATAAAGTGAAGGAAGATAAAAGCATGTCGATACGTGTATTGTGGCTTGTGGCATTGCAACGTCTATCGTTTTAATTGTTTATCTGTGCACCCTCGACACAATGTTTATTCAGAAGGAGGCATGATCAAGGTAACAAGAGATACACCTTGTTTTCATTGCTGACACCTGAATCCTCTTTCTCTCTCTCTCTCTGTCCCCTGTCTCTCTCTCTCACACTGCACATTGTCATAAAGTTGAATTCAGACAACAGTTTTGTTTTCGTGTCCAGTGTAGGAACAGAAGCTGTTGAGGAGGATAAGCTGGATGTGATGAAACAACCGATGACCTCCTGCTGCTGCTGCTGCTGCTCGTGTGATAAACATTCTGAGAGAAGCCCACGATGCAGCCATGGTGGTTGTACAGACTCAGATGAGGGGAGATGCGATTGAGAGGAGGTTGTGGTCCACAATGTTGGTAGGGCGAATGGAGGGGGAGGGAAGCAGTCTTGGTATAAATAAAAAAAAAACAAAACAACAACAACAAATGGTTGGACATCGATTATCAAGGTGGTCTAGTTAAAGGATAGACGACAACGACACCACATAAATATTTTATGCGACTGACAGACGGAGTTTAACGGGCGATAAAACTCTTATTACCACACACACACACCCTCTTACCCTCTCCAACACACACAAACACACAGAAAAACACAAAGACAAACTAGACATGTGCCAGCACTTGATAGATATTAGTACATAGTTTATACACCGCACCCCATACTCATGTATGTAGACATTAACAGACAAAAATATCAATTAAAATACTATTTTAATGATTGAAGATTCTTGTTAACACATCTGAAATAAGTAGTTTTTGCCCCTGAAGCAAGTGTGTTTACGGTTGGCTGGTGTTGAAAATTGCCCGCCAAGCAAAAATTGTTTTTGTCATACCAGGCTGATGACTCACTTTCTTTTTTTCAGATTGTAGCCCCGTCAACCCTGTCGTCTCCACCATCCGAGTCCGCAGCACAAAGACAGGTGAACAGGAAAAACTGCATGCTCTTCTCTCCACCCTGATGTGTCGCCATCCACCCACTAGTCAAGCAAGTCGCAACGACCCACCGCGCAGTCCTACGGACAGCAGACGAGTGAGGATTGTTACAGGAGTGCCATGTCGAGCTTATGACAGTTGGAATCCTGTTAATCTCTCTGGACAATGAAGTTAGTTATCTGTGCATACACCAGCACCAGGCCACGATAGTTTAAGATGTGTTAAGTGAACGATCCAGCAAACAGACAGTACACTGGAGCGATCGCTGGCTTCAAACTTGCAAAACAAACATCAGTAAAATAAGTCTCACGGCGAATTAAATGAATATAAAATGAAAGAATCACAAACAATCGTTGTCAAGGCTGTTGTCAAGGAATGATGAATGTTTGCGCGTGTGGATGCATTAGTTTCTACTCACACCACTTGATGAAGTCGGGTATATGTATCAATAAATAAGTGAAAAATGAGCGAACATCAGGTGGGGAAAAAAAATCTGATTTGTCCAGCACGTGCACAACACAATGCTCTGTAGGAACTGCACTTTGTGGGGAGAAGAAATGTCGTTACCGTGAGTACATGCTGCGACAGGTATGGGGCGGGGGAGGCAGGAGGTTGTGTAGTGCGAACAGCGCACCCGGGTGGTGCACGGGAAAGTGTCATGGCAGCTTTGTGACTGACGGATCGATGGTCCCCCAGACAATCCACCCGGCAACAGCGACAGACTGTCGATAACAACATTCACAGAGCATCACAAGCTGTACCCGAGGGTTCGAGATTCATCAAACAAAGCATCGGGGTGGCCACCACCCGAGCTGTCCGAAACAACCCACCCTAGAAGTCGGCGCACGACTTGTCCACCTTCACAGACACTGACACGTGCGAGACCCAGAGACCTGGGAAATGAACTACCTGACTGACACTTTGTACCCGAATAAGTGGCTGGGAGTGGACAATGGGCAATAATATCTGTTGACTGTGTTTTCAAGTGGCACACAATGCTTTACATCCCCTACCCCGTTATTATTTCATGTCCTGTGTGTGTTGGAGGAGTAAAATGCTTGACTACGTGTCTAAAGGAATATGTGCGCTCACACACACATACTTTCGTTGTCAATAACATTTTCTACAAAATTATTCTTTTTTTTAGTATTCCAGGCTGAGAAGTCTGTGTTTCTGACAATGATCAGAACTCTGTCAACTTGTTTTCACAGACGTCCGCCTGCTCTTGAAGTCGATTCCACGGGTCAACTGCATTGTAAGGTCTCCTGGAAGTCTGTTGTCTGTGCGAATATTGACATTTTTGTCATTTTCCAAGCCGGTGTTATCATCAGATGCCTTAAAGCTTTTAAAAAAATTGCAGAATATGGATTGCACGGGGTAGACACATGTTTCGGGTCATGGCAACTGGCGCACACAGGGAACTACAAGAGAGAAAATGACTTCAGAGTCAATACCGAGACATCCTCCTCGTCTTCATACCAACCTCACCTAAAAATAACATTTGTCCATTACTACACTTATCCTGGAATAAAGAGGACTTTTGGACCTACGAGTGATCGTATCTCACATAGTCCAACAACTTTTAACTGGTCATTGACATTGAATGATGTATGTTATAATGCATAAACATTATCTAGAATGAATGAGGTACCATCCATAGGCCTCGCAAGGCACACCTGTGCTATCTACCCCTGGGAGGACTCACCTGGCACGTTGGACAGACTGTCTCACTGGGCTACAGGCTCGACAAAAATTCTGGTTCTAAACAAAAACAAAATTGTGGCCAAATTGAGAGGGAAAACATCAACATATCGAGTAACATCCTTTTTACAAAGCAAGAAGCAGGATTACTTCTAAATTTCCAATTTTGACTTTTTAAATTTCACTCCGATTACAACCCCTCCCCTCCACCACTACCACCACCTGAAAGAAAGTATGCCCCGACATTTGCCATTGCTACTGTATATTCCAACAGTCTACAGCTTGTAGTCCATCGGGTGGCCGAGTATCAGGGTGGCAGCCTGCTCCTCAGTCACTAGCCCCCTTCTGTTTCTGCTTGGGTGACAAACATTTCGTTCATCTGAGGTCTGAACATCCACCTTATACTCAGGCACGCGTACTCGCTCACTTGAACATTCCAGGCCAAATTCGGCCGTCACAAAATTTTTCTTTTTTGCTTTTAATTTCGTATTTTGACTTTAGACGACAACCTATACGCATTTTAAAAAAATATATATATTTTTAATTTCGTATCACAACGTAAAGAGAAAAAGTTTGGATATTTTTAATCTGTGCAAAACTGTACACCATGACACGCACATTATTCAATATAAATTTCTTTCATCTACTTTTTTTATAAACTTTTGTATCACGACGTGAATCCACAATTTACACAATACCACATACGATCATTTTAAAATAAAATAAATCTACATATTACTATAAAATTGTGATATTTTTAGTTCTGCTCCTTTTAAATCTGTGCAAAAGTGTAAACCAACACAAGGGCATAAATAATACTTCTTTTATATTTATTTCCTTCAATTTATTTAAGCTTATGTATCATGATCTCAGACTATACCCAATAACAATCAATCTCTCGATCCGATTGGTCAGTCCATGCGGTGGACATGAAACGCTAGAAGTTGGACGTCAACTGCTGCGCGCTTGTGGCGGCGGAATTTGGCCTGGAATGTTCAAGTGAGCGAGTACGCGTGCCTGAGTATAAGGTGGAACATCTCCAGCACCATGAAGACATCAGACGGATAATCTGCACGAACACTTTACGAGACAAGCTCTGAAACTGGACACCACAGTTCCAAACAAACTGAAATCTGTTTTAAATCTGTTGTCACATTGATGTTAGCCCGTTCCAGAAAGGTTAAAATGATTGGCCACCACCTGGATGTCTCAAATGTCTGTAACAACAGGTGTGCAAAGTAACTATTCACTTTACACTTTAATTAAAGGGATTGTACAGGCAAATAAAATAAAACTGCTTAGAATGGCGTAAAGAGTAGGATACATTTGAATCTCGTCTATTTATATGTGTGTTCATGTGGAAAACGTTGAAGGTTTTTAGTAGAATGTTGTGTTTAATAAGAGAAATGACACGGGACTCTTTTTTTGCTTCCACGAAGTCTCGTTGTCCGTCACGTGACCCTATGACGTGTGGTTTCCATAGTGACAACCATGCCTCGAGATTGTGCTGCACGCGTCTTTTCACAAGTTTCCGAAAGACAGAGTCTTCAAAGTGCGTCATACGAATAAAAAAGACGTCAAATCTTCTCAATGACCTCAGACACTTCCTGTGCGTGTGACGTCATAAGGAGACTGATGTCATAGCCTTTCGCCGTGTAACCACGATACTTTCCCGAGATGGAAGACTTGTCTCCTTATGACATCAGCTTCCACAAAGACCAGGTCCAGGACCAGGATCATCCACACCATCCCCACCATCACTACCATCAACCCCACTACTGAGACTATAAAACCTTAGGCAGTAAAAGATCTACCGACACAAATTTCCACAATAAAAGTGTCAAAACAAAGCCCACCACTGTTATTATTTTCGTGCTACTACCAGGTACAGCAGATCACTCAGGTGTCGCAGTTACGTTTACTTCCAGCAGCTTTCGCTTCTTCTATGGCTCGGGATGTCTGTCCTCTGCAACACCAACACCGCACAATTTGTCCCAAAGGTTTACAAAAAGTAATGTATGTTGATTAACACTCCACAAAAATGCGTGTAGGGTAATGCCATGAAACAGAGACTAAAAAAAAAAAAAAACAAAAACAAAAAAACAAACACCATGGACATAACCCCCGCATGAACTACATTTGAACTGCTGTCAGAAATACGATCTTTTTATGGGAGGCGGGTGGACAGGATCTTTTCTTGCACCCAGTCATTGTTTAGCAGGATTATGTCGGTGTTTATCAGACATAAACGTCCCTGGGGTGTGGGTGTGGAGAGTTAAACTGTAAAGAGACATTGGGCAGAAGGGTTTAGCCCCCTTTTGTGAGCAGAAAATTGTCAGAAAGGGATTGTATTCATTCCAGAACAGGTACTAGCAGCAGAATTTATTTTATTTATCTGGGGTAAACGGTATTCCATGCCTCTATGCAGAGTGACAGCAACTTGAAATCATGTGTTCCATCACAAGTCCAGCAGCTCAACCAAAGATGATTTGTCAGTTGTGTTTGTGTGGGTGTATGATGATGTAGGTGTGTCCTAAGAATGATCTAGATATGACTGCATGTTTTCTATGGTGTACAACCTTATCCTTATCTTGTCCATCTTTATTTTGTAAGCAACACTTGTTTTGTTATTTTGTATGTGAGTACACCTCCTGAGTATAACTCCCAGCTCTGGTCAGTAAAGTTGGTTATTGTCATCGTCATTGTCATTGTCTCGTGTCTTTGCAAACCATACACTTACCATCAGTTATTAGGTTGCTAAGACCAAATTGTTCTAACGGCTGCTATGGGTATGTTATGCTTTGGAATGGGTAAGGCCTGCCTCTAGGATACCCAGGCCTCCATACCCACTTGTCTTCATGTCAGGACATGAATTGGGAGATTAAATCGAACATCGAAACTGGTCAACAAAAGGGGGCGGCCTGTCGCCTGCACGCAGCTTTTGATGAGTGATGAGTGATGAGTGATGACTGTGGTTCACTCATGCTTTGACAAGATTCTAGAAACGGACCTTCAGAGCGATTTCCTTTTTGCCTAAGGTTGTACAAACAGTCGTATGAGCTATAAAAGGCAAATCAAAACAAACAACAAAGAGTTGAAAGACGATACAAGGTCGAAAGTTTACACAAGAATAAAAATATTAACAAAGAAGATTAAGAATGGAATAAGTCTCGCTTTTCAGGTTACTGCCCGTGTAATAAACTGAAGAGTCAAATGTCATTCGTGAACGATCCTGCACTGAGGTTGTTTTATTCCCACATGCAATGAATGTTGGCCATTAATGTACACAACTGCTTCTATGGCCACATCCTGTGTTGTGAGATTGATTCCTATCGAGCCTTCGACAAGCAAATATCTCATTAACGCACTTGTCAGAAGACAGGAGTGAATAAGTCACACATGAGAAATGTCGACAGGACTGAGGTAAACTGTGGGCCGCATTCTGTGACCGGGGATCCCGCCAACCCTCGGTCCCCAACTTTATGAGAAAACATTGTAGTCAGATGATTGCTACAGATGAACTGTCATGACAAAAACTTGTCGAGTTGATTCTGTGATCGTTTGTTAAAAGTTTGTAATATTGAAATTTGTTATTTTTTTTTTTTATAAAGGTTAGAAAGCTTGAAATTCTTTGGTAAAATAAATTAGCTGAAGATTTAGTGATGAGATCTTTCTGCTTTCCACTTATCGGCATCTTTTTTCGGATTTTGTCATTGTCGCCATCGTCAATGTTTAGGTGTCTGTGGCTAGCATCATCTCCCCTTATTCTTCACTAGGTTTTTTTTTCATCCTCCTTTCCCTTCGGTGGCTTTCCTGTACTCGATGCCTTGCTTGTTGCGTGTGGTCCGACAGCAGCTGACCTTTCGTCAAAGTCCATGTCCTCGCATGCTCGCCCCTCTCAACACTAATGACAAGTCCTCATCCTTCATCACTCTCACACTCACTGAAGTGCATTTTAATTTGTTTTTTAATATTGTGTTGTTGACTGGAGGGCGAAACCCTGTGCTCTCCAGTCTTTGCCCTTGTGTGAAATACTCAATACAACTGGAATGTCTGCAGCACCGTGTCTAACACTCGTGACGAATGAAGGGTGAGCAGGGTTCAGCGCGAGCTGCATGAGCCGGCATGCATGAGAAAACTCTGTCCTGACCCAGGGTGACGAGGAACATTTAACACTTGCTGTCGACATCTACTCTTGCATTGTTATCCAGGAATGCCACTCTTTAGACTACTTGGCCATGACAGTTGGTGGTAACACCTCCTTCTCTCTCTCCAGAAACATCCGTCTGACAGTTGCTGTCGTTGTCTCAGCTGCGACTTTCCTTCGGTCCCCGCGCTGGTATTGATCCCCGAATGAATAGTTCTAATTGATGTTAACAAGAGCTTTGTGGAATATTTTGTTCATCAAGTCCTTTTTCGTGTATATTTTTCGTCAATGTTTAAAATTGTTGGTTTTCTGATTTTCATTGTGGTAATTCGAGGACGAAGGAGAGGAGAAGCAGAAAAGATGATGATCATCATAATGACGACGACGACGATGATGATGATGATGATGATGATGATTTGTTACTTTAAAAACAGAAATCTGTTATTAAAATTGAAAGTTTTAGTGATGTAAAGATAGTCTCGTTTATGACTTCAGGACACTCATTCATTACGAGAATGTATCTTTTAAAGTTTCTTCTATTTTTACACACTACAATTCAAACTCCATTGTTAGCGAGAAAGACTTTAAAAATAAAAACACACACAGTATGATTTTAAAATTAATTTCCAAGTCAGCTAACACCCCGTGATAAACTTGAGTCACCTCTGAATACCAATACTATTTTTTGTTGGGAGGGGGCTAACGACCGAAGCGATAAAGCTGACGATTCATTCCGTAGAAACCATGTGGCTTCCTCCCACAACAGACGCAGTTTGGTTTATGAATATTCATCATGGTATGTTTGTTTCTTTTCTTGTAAAGACAGTGGAATAATGCGACTTTCCGTACAGATAAACAATGAGCTAAGTGTTATCACGAGTCCCACCATGATGTCAGCCAAGGTTTCGAAAACAATCCTGTATTCTCCACGCGTGCCTTTGAATTGCCAGGCCACTGATTGGTGTGTATGTATGTGTGTGTGGAATGAGGGGTGGGTACAGATACTGCGTCCTATTCTTTAGGTAACAACAATAATTATCTCTCTGATATACTGAACGATGTATCATTAAAATTTGCTATGGCGCTAACAATGGAAACATCCCATTGAGTAATCCATAATGTAAGACTGATGTAGTCAAGATGTTGACTGGGAAACAAGTGATGGGCAAAGAGATAAGTTTAGTCAGTTTATGGTGTATCCTAAGTTTAGCTGAAGGACCTCCGTAAGACTTAGTCATGGGGTAGGTCAAGTATCCTCCATAGTCACGTGTATAAGCTCGTGTTGGGCTTCGGATGCTGACTGGAAGTAACCCGGATGATGATGCAGGATGGTGCGCAAAACGCTATTTATAGCTACACATGTAAAAGTGGGATTTCTAATGTCGTGTTTGTTGTTTGTGGTACTTGTTAAAGTATTTTTGTGAGCATGAATTTCAAGAAATGAGAAAAGGAAGAGGAACATGGATAAATGAAAAAACCTCAATACTGTCAGCATACTGTCACATTTATGGGATTTTAGATTGTTTTTGCCATAAATGTGGATGTCCGGCAAAATATCTTGAACTTTCTTTCATCTAAAAAGTAAATAATAATAAATGCTTTTTTATATAGCGCTATTTTGTTGACAGAACTTCACAACTAAGAGAAACTACAAACAGAGCAGTCCTACATAAACTTGCACACATCCACACATACATATACAACACACACACACAGAGAATAAACACACACACACACACAAATAAACACAGACACACGTGACATCACCTTACAGACATGGCGATCATTGTCCATCGGGCCGTTATCTCAAAGGGACAAGTGTGAGGTATCATGGTCGCCATAACAACGCGCTAATTATTGTCTAACACCTGTACTTCTACCACCTTCCGTCCATCCTGAGAACAGCAAGCCATTCTTGGTGTTAGTTGAACCTATAAAGCTTTCTTTAATTGTTCTTCGTGGTAGTAGAGGGGGAGGATAGGTGGCAGCACTGTAGGGGGGGGGGAGGACAGGTGGCCCCAGTGCCGGAAGCAGACGACGTTGCTCCCAGAGGGCGTTGCACTCGCTGCCGTGACATTAGCGGAGACCAGGTGCTGGGGGGAGAACAGGTGAGGGTCGTCTTGCTATTGTCTTCGCGATTTCTGTAGACAGCTCCGTGCTCGTGCTATCACGTGATTCTCGCGTTTCGTCTCGGAAAGGCTGATTCACCGGAGCAGAAAAAAGAAAGAGAATGGCGAAAGAGAGAACAGTGACACATGTCGGAGATATCACGTGATACAGATGTTTGCAGGCAGAACCCAGACACCAAGAGATCGTGTGGCTGTGACTGAGTGCAGCAAGGTTGAACAAGCTAACTGCGCCTACAAACAACAAGAAAAAACTCCAAAGCATACACCGTCAACAACAACAACAATTTACGCTCCCATGATGATAAAAGTAGAGAAGAAATAAAACAGTGAAGAACGAAAGAAGGTCTAAAGTAGCTGTCGTGTGCATTAATACAACATTCACCATCCGGTGCCGCCGGACTGAGCCCCTGTCTTTTATTATTTAAACAATCGTGCAAAGTCTCTGGAACTGGCCAACGGCAACATCACGAGACAAAGCAAACAATGGAGATGCTGTAAACACCAGGCGCTGGTATTGTCTACATATATCCTCATAATAGACATCTGTACCTACATCGTCACCTACTGTCTATTTTATCTCCTGGTGGTAGACATCTGTCTAGATATTTTATCATGCTTGGCTTCGTCCCTATGTCTGTGATACGTCCATTTTTTGTTTTACAAGGTTGTTAAAGAAACTGTTTTCAAGAAGTTCCGTTATTCAAACTGTTTTAATGCGAACAATCCTGCAAACTATTAAAAAAAACTGTTTTCGTTGATAATCTGTTTCAAGACAACCGGCGAAATTCCGAAACCGACGAAAACTGAGGCAATTATTTCCCTATGAATCAATGCAAATCCAATTAATTTGCTCTAGATACTCCAAATACATACCAAAAACACATTTTATAGAGAATAAATATACTGTTTAATAACAATAAAATAATAAGATATTAATATAAAATGAATAAAAGATTAATATAAAACAATGAATATTTAACATGACACTTTCCTTTCTGAAGACTGAGGACGGCGAGGAGGGGAGAAGGAAGAGCAGATATTATTGTTTAGACAGAGAAAACCGAGGTTTCTCTGTAATTCCTGCACAATGGTTTTCCAGTGATCGGTCCTGCGGGGCCCCCTCGTGTTGTACACACCCCGCCATCCGCGAGTTGCCCAAACATCCCGAGGTTATCACGAGGTCAGTTACCCGGATGTTCAGTTCCTAGCAACCCCAAATAGTGTCTGGTCGTTGATGGAAGTCCAAACTCCCTACGATGTGGTTTGTAAACCATGAATGGCTTGTGTCTCGACATGTATCGTGGTTGCAAGCCAGCCTGACCAAAGTCGCATTTAAAGAAAGCAAGCGAGCGTACAAACAGATCCGCCATTGCATTGTGGTCCTTTGCGGGCATCTGTCATTAGCTTATCTGAGTGATAGTGTAGGTGAGGAGAGAACACCCACACTATGTTGTTTGGCTGAGAATCTGCCACTGCCAGCCGCCAGGTTGTCAAGGAGATGGTTGTGGATGTTAGCCAGTCTGCTGAAGTCAGTGACAGCATCCAGAGTCTTCTTGTGACGTCAGTCTCATTATGACGTCACACGCACAGGAAGTGTCTGAGGTCATAGCGAAGATTTGACGTCATTTTATTGTATGACGCACTCTGTGTGTAAGGCTTGTAAGGCTCTGTCTGTCGGAAACTGATGAAAAGACAATTTTGAATCTTTTCCATCTTTTCGTGGCAATCGGGTGCAGCACATTCTCGAGGCATGGTTGTCACTATGGAAACCACACGTCATAGGGTCACGTGACGGAGAACGAGACTTCGTGGAAGCAAAAAAAAAGTCCCGTGTAATTTCTCTTATTAAACACAACATTCTACTAAAAACCTTCAACGTTTTCCACATGAACACACATATAAATAGACGAGATTCAAATGTATCCTACTCTTTACGCCATTCTAAGCAGTTTTAGTTTGCCTGTAGAGTCCATTTAATATCTTCCTTGCTTACATTTTTAAAGATTATTTTGGTTTAGGGAAGTATCTGATACAGTCTCTCCCTTATAAGTTCACTTAATAAAAATATACCTTATGCTTCAATAAACTTCCTATTCAACAATTCAGATATCGGGAACTACCTAGAAATCTAAGAATGCGTAATTAATTCAATGAATTAGTCAATTTATTACTAATTCAAATGAGTCAGGGCCGTTGGGGATGTTTTGATTGTATGTATATATGTGCTCATCCTTAACTGTTTCAAGTAAAGAGATTCTTTCAGGCTATCTTGCACCCAACTCTAATATACTTACATTCTATTAGCTAATGACTATGACAGCGAGCAGTAAACTTATTAATTTGAGCAAACTTATTCAAATTATATTGTCACTCTTTCAGTAATTGGATACTCATGTGTGTTTTTAATATGCAATAAGCGTGGTGTTCATTTGACAGATTGTTACGATTTCAGTTTCAAAATGTGATGAATATCTATATGTATATACACATGATTGTTACTATGTGACATATTTCAGGTCTGTGTGTATCATTGTGTGCATCATGGCTACAAATGCTCCTCGAGGTTTATAGCCAAATAAAGAAAGAATACCATGGCTGCCATGATCAGACCTGAAAGTGTTTTGTAATGAAGTAGCGGTGCTGAGTGTTTGTGTCAGGATCTCTTCTCGCCGCCATGTTATCCCCCCTCCCCCAACAGCCCCCTCCAGCCCCCGCCGCCCCCACTGCTAGTGTAATGTGCCCGGTAATGTAGGCTGGAGGGCGAGTTAACCGTTACCTTTTGTAGCCCGGATGTAAATGTCAAGCTTCAATGGCGGGCGCTTCGCGCATCATCATCACCTGATCACTCCCCCCACATCCTCTTCCTCCTCCTCCCGGCAAAGCATATCATTCGGGTAAAATGATTTCTAGGTAATAAGTAGTGGATTTGCTATGGAGGCGAGCTCAACGAAGAGAAAGTTTCATTGTCGACCACGAGATCTGATGTCCATCCGAGGTTTCGATCTCACCGGTGTTGACGAAAGGGAATAGTCACGTGACTGTCAGCAGCCTGTTGCACTCAGTAACTCATCTCATCGACTAGTTGTTTACACATGATAGTCAGTTTAGACAAACAGGATAGCTTGCAGCTAGCAACTGGTCATTGAGCTTTGTCAAGACAGTTTCCTCCTGGTCAGGGGCTGACCAGTCATCTGTCTTCATGAATATTTGATTAGGCTCCAGACAGGTTACTCATTATCATGATCACTCAGTATCTTTAAAGTTTAGACAGAAATTGGTCATGAAATAGTCAAAGAATTGTCTGATAGACTATTGTCTAGACAGTTCAACTAAACAAGATACTCAAATGAGTCAACAGCCTTTCGTCTTATAAAATACTGTCTCGATATAGAAATATGTAATTTAATAAGTGGAGCTGCTCGCCTTTTGGAACGTGTGATTCGTTGTGCAGCAAAGCTGAAAAAGATACGAAAAATGTTTCCTGAAAGAGAGAGAGAAAGAGAGGAAACTGTATGCAGATGGTGAAGGCAGCAGTCAGCAACCTGTCAAATAACGAAGGGCAGACGAGTGCCCCAAGTAAGGGCCGGCAGGGGAGTATAGGTTGCAGGTTGCTAATGTCCGCCAGCCTCTTATAAGGTTCGCTCATAATCTCCAATTAACATGATTGCTCTCAGAACACAGTCCGCCGGCCTCCAAACTTATTCTCTTGAAAAAAAGAGATAGGATAATCATGGAAATTAGCATTAATTGCCTGCAGAGCCTGGCGCAGTGCTGTGGAGAGGTGGCTAATATCATGGAGAATGCCACTAGTGCATGTGGATTGAATAGGAAGGATTGGTGCTTTGATGGTGTGTGTGTCAGTCAGTCAGAGAGAGAGAGAACAGCAGAGGGTGGGGGACATTGTGAGAGAAAGATAACAGGGAAATGAAGTAAAGACTAATTGGTTGATTGGTTGGTGTATTTGGATGGAACATGCTTTTACCTCGAGATGATTGAACTCTCTGGGGAGGAGTGTAATGATGATGTGTCATGTAAGGGTAGATAGCACGGGTGGCCAGAAATAATTCCCCGACAGCTAACCGTGTGAACAGGTGTCACGACCACAGACAGACATTTCCCCGAAACGAGATGCGAGCCCAGGACTTGAACGATCTGCACCGCAGGGTGAGAAGCTATCAGACCACCCCATCTGATGAACAAAAAGGTAGAAAAAGTAAATGTCATCCTGAAAAAAGCAAGAGAGATAGGGAGACAATGAATCTGAATTTGAAATTTTATTGAAAATGTCAATGGTCCTGAAAAAGCAAGAGAGATAGGGAGACAGTGAATCCGAATTTGAAATTTTATTGAAAAGACCTTTGGCCTCGTTCAGGGGGAATAAAAACACTTCAACAGAATAAAGCCTGTGCCACAAGTTACAGATGTACAGACAGACTGCTTACTGTCTTGAATACTGTTTTTTTTTTTAATTTCTTCCTACTATCAAAAACTGGGAAGTACGGAAGGAGGAAGAGGAAGTAGAAGAGAGAGGGAGAGAGGTGGGGATTGGGGGAGGTAGGAGAGGGAAACATGGCTTGAAGAGATGGCAGCCCCCGGCTGTGTCGTGTCACCCTCCCCAACGCTCGATCCATGAGAATGGAATTGTTGTGTAATGAGAGACCAGCCTGCAGCCTGTCGTCGAACGTTTGTAATAACGAGTAAATGACGATTAACGACGACAGCCGCTCAATCGCTGCCTCGGCTGAACAGAGGAACGAACAAAACCTAATGGAAAGATAAGACCGTCCAGGCTGCCGGCACGATGACAAACGCTGGAGGACATACAGAAGGGGTCTGATGCCTCGTGACCGAGTGTTTGTGAGACACGTGACACAAGGCCTGCCACAGGGAGCCAATGGTACTCAGAAAAACCTCACTCATGAACATCGAGAACTCATCTAACCAAGCTCTGACAACTGTTATTAACTCTGGGCTGAACGAGTGATAATGTAACGGAATGTAACGAGTTTTACCACGGATGTGTACAGGTGGACTGCCGTCTGTCTGCCGAGACCAAGGCTTAGTGATCCGCTGTTGGTCTCGGCAATCAATCAACGTGACTAAACCGGAAGCTCTGTACACGCCTGTCTCGTTTTAGTAGTTAATCTGAAATGTGACTAAACCGGAAGCTTTGTACACACCTGTCTCTTTGTACACACCTGCAAATTTTAAAGTATTTTTATCAAACTGATTTTAAACCCTTCACAAGCCTTGCAGTACAACTATTTTAACTTAAGACCTAAATGTGTAAAATTCAAAATGTGTTGTACAACTGAGCTCGGGAAATACTACACACAGACATAATCTTATTCATTATTTGTGTTGTCATATATTACACATTATAACATAATGAGAAGTCAGGTCATGGCCCCGGATGTGTTTGTTCTTCCTGTGGAACAGGTTAGAATGACAGCATCTTCCAACAAGCCTATCTGGAGAGAATCGCCACGGACATCTCTGCATGCAGCACAATGGAGAAAGGATGAATAGTAACTGGAGGTGTGTGTGGGGGGTTGGGGTGGGTGGTAGAGGTGGGAGAGAGGATGGTCAGAAAAGACACACTGATCGTCTGACGACCAGCGATGGAGGGAGTCACAGACGGGGACGAATCTTCACAGTGGACTGGTGACAATTGCTGTGGAATTTCAATGCCAGACCATCAACAAGTCCTCTAAAGACCACAAAACAATAGCATCGTGTGTCTGAGAAACATACCAAACCTACTTTGGGTTCCTAACCCTGATTCACTGTTGAGTGCTAGTCCTACAGTAACTGATCCTAATTAAATCTTTGTGAGCGCTGAACCGTGACTAACATTTTCTTTCCACAGCCTTTGTTGATGTGAGCTGTGAACATTTCTGGGTGTTGTTAGCAACAGACAGCAAGTCACGAACCAGTTAGTTTCCAGTTAAACATCTTAGACCGTGGGCGGTGTGTTGCTCAAAGGCTGTTTGTTCGCCATGTCTATCCGCCAAACCCCGACTACCCGGCCCTTGTTTGTGTAGGAGTGCGATTGTTCTCTTGATGCATTAACTACCCCAGTCCCCCCCTCTACCCTCCCGACCTCCACCACCGGATGTACAGCGTCACTGATGTATGGCAACGGCTCCAGTGAGCCACGCGCCACCTTCACCGATGCGTCATCCGTGTCCACCGTTGCCTGGAGCGTGTCACGTGACAAAGCTGCTTACATGTGCACATGTGCAAGACGCCAGGATGCTCTCTACGCGTTCTTAGACATCAAACTAAGAGATAGAAAGGAAGAGGAACAAAAGAACAATTAATAATGGAAAGAAAAAAGGGAACAAAGGTCATTCACACATTGGGCAAACCTTACAAAACAAATCGTATTATCATTGAACTCAAAGCCAAGCAAAAAAAACAAACAAAAACAAAACAAACAAACAAACAAAACAAACAAACAAAAAAGCAAGAAAACCCCAATCAAAACAAAACAAAAAAAAACCCAACCAAACAAACAAAACAAAACAAAAAACCAAACAAACAAACAAAAAAAAAGAGAAAAAAAAAACCAAACAAAAAACACACACTCAATAGTTTTCCACCTCAATCGACTCTAACAGGCTTTGACATTCAAAACCTTTTCCGAAGATTGTTGATTGTTGATCCAGTCACGTGCAGACACAGGTGTTGCTCTACTTCCACTCCAGGTGCAAAGCAAGAGATTAATGCCGAGTGTTCCTCTGTCATGCGCACTCACCCGCTGTTCCTTTGTGAGTCGCTCATAGCGATCCTCCTGTGTTGTCCTGTGTCGCTTTATCAACAGGTAGCGTCCCTCCTCCTGGCACTAACACCTGTGTGCTAACACGAGTTTTGCTGTCACGCCCAGTGCACTAACACCTGGTCTTGGGAGGTACTTGGTTGTGTTCAAGTTAAGCTTAGTGCAGTGATATCTGCTCAGCATTGAGGAACTTCTGTACTAACTTGTGATATTTCTTACATTACAGTGCTAACAAGTGATCTTTAGTGTCTCTACTGCACTAACACCTTCGTTATTATCATATGGAATCCGTCGTCCTCACATGTGATGTTTGGACATTCATGGAATCAAGGTTTTGTTTAGTGGAAGCCATAGTCCTTTAACTTGTGATGTTTCCTGACGATCATGGCGCTAACACTATCCTGTGCGCTAACACTATCATGTGCGCTAACACTATCCTATTCTAACACTATCCTGTGTGCTAACATGTCCCGGTGTGAAGCGCTCCGTTTGTTAGTCTGCTCGGTGATGGTGGTGGCGGGGTGTGGGTGGGCGGAGGGTTTGATGATGGTGTTAAAGGCGGAGGAATCAGCTGGAAGTCGGGCTGGGGTCCCTCTGCTCTCGAGGAACCACACAATGTGCGAGCTCCACTTGAGTTATGAGTGTCCGGATTATGCATCTCAAGCATGGCGCCTCCAGTCTGTCCCTCCCTGCGACACACTTTATTACTCACTTGCTAGTCCTCCACCTCAGCCAGCCTCTGGTAGACAATCATTGTTTTCCACTTTATGCAAAATCTGTCATCTCGTAACTGACCCTTTGGTTCGTTTAGTGTCTTGTGTTAAAGGGACACAAGGCTACACAACATTTAAAACTCAGGGTTTGAGCTCACTGTGAGTTCACTGCAAGATAATATTTTCCAACATTTGACCTAATAACCACTTTCCCCATCTATTTTGTAGACAAACCATACACAGAAAGATCTTTTTGAAAAAAGCAGCAAGAAAACCAACTGATATTCCCAGTAAGATACTAAAGCCAAAGCAAAACACAAGCGCATGGAATGAACATGAGTAAGTTTCCGTTGTCACGGCGACAACACAAGAAGTGAGTGTCAACTAATTAACTTACCTGCGGACATTCAACCTGATGTCAGTCATACCTTGTGGTGAGTGGTGTTTGTAGGTTGCTATCTCCACAACGGATGTGGGAGGTTTTGGGGAAGTTGTGGGGAAGTTCTACATTCTCGACTTGTCCTCAATCCAGTCCACGTCGATGAGCTTCCCAGAAACATCTGGCGATGAGCTGTCGTTGGCTGATGCTGATGACATTTTCATTGTTACACCCCTCCACGCTCACAATGCTCCCAGAGATGAAAACAAGTCAGACACTAGTCTGTCTACCTACACAGCTTGTCGTGGTGTAGAGTCAATAGACAAGAGATGAAGCAGCAGCTGTGCTGGAGGGGTAAGGGTGGGAGGGAGCGGATGATGACAGCAACAAGACGTTGATTGATGTCACGAGGCAGTGATCGAGAGGACTTGTCGACCTGTACAGGTCAAAGTTCGCACGCCATGTCACAGGGACCTTTGCATCCATCACTCACCTAACGATTGGGGGGATGGAGTGACACCTGAAAAGTGAATTTTGAAAATTCATCATTTTGCAGCGGGTCTAATAATTCTTGTCCCGCTTACAAAAGAAGACAGGGGAGGTCCACGATCTTACGGACGTTGGGAAGTGAGATGTTCCTCACTTACCTCGGGGTCTCCCTTCACTAGACTCCACTTTGAACATCGCAGTTCTATCCGCGTGATTTTCCCATGTCACAAATGTTGGGTGACTGATTATGAAACCCAATGATAACACATAGTCACAGCCCTCGCATGTCTTGCATGTCAGAATGTAAGCCATCTACCCATTTCAACACATATTTCTTCTACCAAGCAAACTATTAACAGTTCTTGCTAGCAATTTTTTCAAAAATAATTTCATGCTTATTTATGGGTGACCTTTAAGGCCACGCACCCCTGACCTACATGACGGGATGCGATATTAGTGGAAAATTCGAATCACTTGCTGAAAAGTCACAACCGTCACGGGTAAGTGTGACATTTTGTGAGGTGGGCTCATCGTTACCTCATGTGACGGAGGGCCACGTGCTCGGCACAGCCAACGCATTCCGTGGTTTTCAGTTAATTAGCCCATCAATGCAACAAATTATCCAGCATCATTAGCACCTTGTTCCAATCTCGCAGTCAGCGAAATTTTTTCCGATGGAAACACCCGCGAAGGAGGAAACGTGGATAAATAAAAGCTGAGGTATCTCTTTGCTTTGGGGGGAGAGTCTCGGGGCGGAAGTCATTGTCGTCAGCAGTGAATGGGGTCGCGGCAAATCCAGGTCATAGTCATCTTCGTCGACTGTGTCACCTCAATCCTCTTTCACGAAAAAAAAAAAAAAAAAGTGAGGCTTGCGTGCCGAGGGTTAATTAGCGAAGATTGAATCTCACAATGAAGTCGACTAGCCGCGCTCTCGGCTTTGAAGTTGCTCGGGTCAGTGATCAGAAACTTTGGGTGGGTCACACACTTCTATGCTCTCATATGTAAGTGTGTGGGGTAAGTGGGTTATCAGGCTACGACACGGAGACGGATGTAGTGACCTTTGACACCCAACTCCACGTCCCACGCCACTGAAATAATTTATTTCACTTCTTTTTCAGCTCCAATTACATTAATTGATCATCATCATCATTGTAATTAGGAAAAGGTTTGTAGTATAGCTTGTGTTTACAGTATTTATAAAATTCCACTTTTCACTTATCAAAATGACGAAAAATATTCTCTTTCTCTCTGTCTGTGTTTTCGTAGAATGATGAAATGTTTCAGCTCATGTCAACAATACAGTAAGGATCGGCTTTCCTTGGTTCGGATCTCATTCAGATCACACATTTTCTCTGCATGTGGCACATGTTTCCTCCATCTTCTTATCCTCCCCTCCACACACACCAGTTAATCACTGCACTCTCATCGATGGCTACACTTTCATCTTACTGAGAAACAGCCAGAGAATTCCATTTTTATGGCACATGCTACACATGTACACATGTACCTCAATGAAGATCATCAATGATGGATGTGGACAAAGCCCGGCACCGTAACATCAACATCACTCCACTGGCCATGCTTCACCTCAGTAACCGCCTCGGGCATCACACCTGGCGCCCTACAGAGTTCAGATGTCATCAAGACCTAAACTGTTGCATCGCGACAGCTTCATTTTTGACAACTTTTTCTGAAATGAGCTCTGCACTTTCATCTTGACAGTTATTGCAGATGTGGCTAACAGTCGTCTTTCTTTGAAAAGAAGTGATGACATGGCATTGTACAGCTTGAGAACGGAAAATATTGCTCCCAGGTTTAAAAAAAGGCAAAAACAAAAACAAAAACAAAAAACAAACAAAAAAAAAAACCAACAACAACAACAACAACAAACAAACCCACAAACAACCAAAAGTAAATAAAAATGACGACTTATCGACTTAAACTAGTTTACAATCTTATTAAATAAATTGTCAAAATAACTACCAGTAGGCATCTGACATTTCCCAGATGCAAGACATTGCAGGCGAGCTGCAGAAATTGACAAACAAACAAACAAAAAAAGGGTTGTAAACACTCATGATGGAGTGTCCTCAGAGGGAGCTTGCTCTTTAACATCCCCACGGCGCGTGGTTGCCAACTGCATCCAGAAATCCCCCGACAAACATGAGAGTGAGTTTTAAAGGGATGAACAAGCATGTCACAGCACGGGGCGACAACCCTGTCACAAAGGGAGGTCACCCACTGCTACTTTAGCCGGGATGTAGAGATGACCACAATACAACACAACTAGTCACACAATGGCAGTGACACGTGTGTAGTCAGATACATCAGACACATGTCTACAATATTGGTGACACGCGGTGAAGTATAATTGGAGTTCAAACATCACTGAAACGAAGGAAATCGATGTTTTCAATGTTTCCGATGCCAAAAGACATTAAAACTGCATTAATTATATAGTAACAGAAAAATTATATGATTACAGAAACACACTGGAGCAACACGGTGTCTCAACATTTCAACTCGACTGACAGTTGACACTCAGACCAGCGACATGACATCTCATGTCATAAAAATGTCAACTACATTGTGTTGAGAATAATTCTTTAAAAAATTTCCAAATCGGCCTACAGTGTCTGACATCTGTTGACGGAAGCTAACACTCAAGTGTAGAAGTTTAATGACCTAATAAACTCATCATCACTGCCGTCGAGTCTTCCAAAGGTCAGGTGACGATGAGCACGAGCGCTGTAAGAGGGAACGTGCATCCTCCCGTCTCTAGACCAATCTTCTTCCTGCTTTGTCAGACATGGTTCCTGGCTGCTCAGTAAGATTAGCCGGCTCAGCTTAATGTTGCTAATTTTGTACTCCATATTAATTAATTCATAATCTCATTCAAAGCGGCAATAGCTCACAAAGTCTCGATGAGAAATAACTTTTTGTGTCGGGAGGGAAGGGGACAAGCGATAGAGACGTGTTGGGGATAGGGAAGGGAGAGGAGGGTGTGGATGCTGGCAGCAATGGCGATGTCATGATCTTGAATCACACCAGCACTGCCTGTATGTCAAGAGCAAGCTCGGACGAGGCCTTATATTGACTGAGCTAACATGCGTACACGAACTGACCAGGGATGGACGGTTGATGTTGGCCGAGCCCCTTTCTGACACTTTAGTTTTTCTATCCTCTGCTGCTAATGCTGATTCCACGTGCATCCAACAACGGATTATTATCACAAAATCAACGCCGGGTGGGAGGTGGAATTTTTCTTTTCTTTATTTCTCTCTTTCCTTTTTTTCTTTCTGTCCTTTTTTGTGTGCAGTCCTGAAAGGCAATCTCCACAACACGGGAAAGACAAAGGTCGGAGCTGAGTAGAGTGCTGGTTAAGTGCAGTTCCAAGGATTTGTCCAGCTCGGGGGACTCTAGGGACAGGCGTGATGGGGAGTGCTGCAGCATGTTGACTTTGCATCCCCAGGTTTCTACTAGCAACAGACGGAGGACTGAGGGGAGCAGGTGTGGGTGGGTTGGTGGGATTGGTTGTGATGTAAGAGCAGGCTACGGTGTGGTCACTGGGAATTCTATCTTCAACGGTTTGCTGATTTCAAAAACTGCTGATTTCTGGCCTGACAGACTTTGATGATTATTTACATGAGACTCGGTAGTTGCTTACAAACGACCCACCCTCCCACTAAACTGCAGACATGACTTCACCATGATAATTCATGAGAATTTAACATTGCTTTAATATGGGATTTATTATCGTTTGATAAAATGTGATGCTCCATAGAACATGAAGCTGCACTTATTATTCGAAGTAAATGCAACAGAAATGAAAACTGCGAGTAAAATTAATGAAAAAATGATGGATAAAAGTTTTTAAAATAGTTTTTATTCTACTTCTTTGGTTTCTACACTACTCATGTCTGTTTGTTTGTTTGTTTGTGTGGGAATTGTTTACAAGGACCACAGATGCTCAACTACTAGAATAACAAACTAACCTAGACGAACAGTAAAACAAATGTAAGAAGGTAGTAACTATTTGTGCAGCTTTATGTAGGTGTTACCATGTGGAGACAGCTTCCCACCCGATAACAAAGAAGAATTTCTAGATGTTTGGTGCCATGAACCGTCTTACGAGAGAAAGGTGGAGATAATACAACTCCTGTTGACCATGTTCTAGCCCGTTATCATTATCAACGTCTGTCATCATCATTATCCCTCAAACATCCTTTTTATAGCTGTTGTCACCTTGATTGTGCCAGAATTAACTTTGCGTCCTTCTCTTGTCTGCCTTTCTGTCCACGTCTCTCTCTATCTATATATATCTAAACTCTATATATATATATACTCTGTGTGTGTGTTTTGTTCTTACCTTAAATGTTCTTAAATGTTGGACACTTTGTTCTGACTTTAGTTCATAAGGGTGCAGTTCGCAGGTAACTGAAGTTGTTTTTGAATTCCCCACGAGCGATGGGCGCACACGATCCCGGACGCCGGTGAACCACTTACGTTCACTACCGGATCTGGTTTATGATATTTCAAAATATAATGACATTTCATAAATAGTTGTTGCGATAGTTTGTGTGAAACAAAAACACAAAAAGCAGTCTTGCATTCATTTCGTGTATTTATTTATTCACAGGGTTTCCCCACTTTGTCATTATACAAGAGGTTGACTTAGGGATAGATACATACAATGTTGTTTGGTCCGCAGTCCTATTGGTGGAACCTGCTTATCAGGAGTTAAGGTCAAACATGTATGGTTGACCTGTGACAGCTCATCTTCACTTTCAAAGTGAGTTTAGTCCCGGGTCAGCACGTGACATTTGTAGTCTCTGTCTCCACTTCCTGTGATCATTCGAGGACAACCCAAACATTTGTAATTGTTGTCTCATGAGGAGAGAGGGAGAGAGGGAAAACAGGTCATACAATGTTTGTGTCTTACATTCCAGTAGTCTCACTACTGCGTATGTAGCCGACTAAAAATAGATTGTTTGTCTGCTGAACCGTTTTTGTTCTCTCTGTCTCTCTCTCACACACACGCACACACGCACATAACATGATATTGAGAAACACAAACGCTTGGGTTTGGGGAATCATATAATAAGAATATTATTATCATCATCATACGAAGATTGCAGTTCAGAAAATCTAGTCTTCGTGTTTTAAATTTTTTAAAAAAATCGATCTTTAAGTGAAGAATCATCATTAAAACAAAAATGTTTGTCTTTCCGCTGCATTTGTCGATGTGTCCTCGGGGACATGAGAGTTGACTTCCGGTAATAAGATCTTGCCCAACCGCTCATCAGCTGATACCGGTGTGGAGTCCCACAATTTCCCTGCCAACCTGTGAAAGGTGTGATCCAGCTGTCCACATAGAAATATGATGTTATGGGGGATCTGGTGTCACACACTGCCTGCTCCTCCTCCACTCCCATCCTCCGTGCCTCTAGAACTTGCATGACTTGGAGCTGTAAATGTCAGTCCTCAGTTTTTCAGTTTGTGAGAGACAGCCATATGCCTGACCATCCAAAGCAGTTTATCGTCAAGCAGCCAGTGTGAGTGGCACACACTCAATGTAGATCACTTTACTGATGCTACTGTACCACAATCACTCAATGGTGGCGAGAGGATTAATCCATAACAACACAGCAAAGTTGGATTTCTGACAGACCGCCGTGTCGTCCACAAAGAGCATCCAACAGAAACACAGTTGTTGTTTTCGATCACACCTGTTGCCACTGGTTCATTGTCCACAGGGACTGTGTGATGGCTGCTTTATATTTCATAACCTGTGGGGATGATTTAGATGAGAACACATGCATTTATAGGCGACATTTGTCAGTCGGAGCAAACAGTTTGAAGCGCTGCACATTGTCAACTTTTATTTTTCAATAAACAAAGTCACGTAAAACACTTTCTGTTTTGTTTTACAGAGTGAAGAAGTCATCTTAAAGAAAGAAAAATGGTCTGACAAGTCATTGCTAAAACAAAGAGAACATCAAATGTGTCCTTCGGTGTCCAAGAGACGGGTGATGAATAGCAGACAGTGTGTTCGGGAGGAAGTGGCTAGGTGGGACAAAGACTGCCTCACACTGGAGCTTCGGGTCAGCAAATTTCTCCAAGAGTAATGTTGAAGATTCTGCTGATAAAAGGAAACTAATAGACCAACAATGTAGTTTGTAATCTGTTGCCAATAGCTTTGTTAATATTTATCGCCATTTGTCTGCTTTCTGCACTCGCCAAGTCTCGGTCCTGACGAACAATGCGAAATCACGCGGGCAGACAAGCGTGGCATTAATCCGTCACGGT
Organism: Pomacea maculata; assembly: GCA_004794325.1. Taxonomy (NCBI): domain Eukaryota; kingdom Metazoa; phylum Mollusca; class Gastropoda; order Architaenioglossa; family Ampullariidae; genus Pomacea; species Pomacea maculata. The sequence continues at coordinate 107,518 of SRHC01001470.1, read as the reverse complement.
CTGCAAGTCTCACCTCTCCCTCGTGGGCTGACTCACCCAGGATGGAAGGAGAGGGGTGAGAAGAGTCTGTATGGGGGACTAAGGTCAACCTGATTGGGGGGAATGGGGATCTGCACTCAGATTGCAGCGATGATGTCAGGCGAATGGAAATGAAGGACTGGTTAGCGTGCCCAGCTAGCCACCTCTCCTTCACATTATATAAAAAAAAAACCCACAAAAAAAAAAAAAGCACACACACACACACAAAGAAAAACGGATATTTCTACCTCTATCCCTTGCGTAAGAACTAAGTATTTTGAGGAGGATAAATCATCGATAAACATATTTTTTATCACACAATTTATTTTAAGAGCAATTGAATGCAAATCATATTTGGAAACTAATAATTTTTCTCACAAAATTTTCGTGTGATTAGAGTTGAGAATTAGCTATAGAAAGGATCCACCTTTCCACGTAAAGTAGAGGAAATATTTCCTAGGAAGTCTTTTCATAGTTTTTAATTTCTTTTTTCTCGTTACTTGGTTGAGCAATACTCAGTGATCCTCCCTCAGACCTGTACCTACAGACATCCTCAACAGGCGATGGAGAATATCCAATTGCTGAAATGTTTAATGTGTGAAAGAAATGGATTATAGGGTGAGGGGTGAAGTACCTGGGTGACTACAAGCAACACCTGGTCCTGGGAACAAGTAGCAACATCATAAACCACTTCTGTGATGTGCATTACGGAGACAGGTAACAACATTAACACTGTTTACACCCGGCCTCTGGTATCGCCACGCAGATCACGTGACCAAACGGCGAAACTGGATCTGAAGCAGTCATCTGCCTCGCATTGCGTGTGTGTTCACACGTGACCCCACCCCCACCCCCACCGCAGCCATTCATCGACACCCAGCAGGTCATGGCCTTGACCTTCTCGTACAGTCTCCATTGCCGCGGGGTGGAGCGGGTGGAGAGGTACCCTAGTCCCAGCCAGTCCCTACTGATGACTATTGTTCGACACAGATGGCGCTGTCAGTTGAGCTATGGCGAACTATTACCGCCAAAGATTGCTGAAAAGTCGTTTCTTACGAGACAGTCGTATCTGAAGGTGTGTCTACCCAGGTGGTAGTACTCAGGTGGTATTACTCAGCATGTTGTCTTATCTCACTCACGAGTCACGACGATACTTGCAAGCAGAAGCTAGATTATACAATAAGCTAGGTGTACATCGAAGTGGGTAATGAGGTTTAGAAAATATGTTATTGGTCCTCCAAACACCAGAAATAGTAAAGACGGTATAGTAGTAGTAGTAGTAATAATAATAATAATAATAATAATAATAATAATAATAATAATAATAATAATAATAATAATAATAATAATTTGTTATTATTATTTCATTGCGCTAGGTCACAGGCATGTGGTGTACCTATACATAAAAAGATAATTATTCAACTTAAACATCATCATCAACAACAAAGACGATGGAGACGACGATGACGATGATGGCTGATAGTAGTATACTAATAGTAGTTGTTCTTTAGATTGTAATAGTAAGTGGTAGTCAGGACTATAAATAATGTTCGCCTGTCCTATAAGTCACATCCCAGAAGAGGTCACGTGCTGACCTCACAATTTGGTGACAGGGACTTTTTGGTGTGTCAGCGGAATGTTACAATGAAGATGATGATGGTCTGAAAGTGGTTTCATGTGAGGATGACGAAAAAGTATTTCTACAAAAAAACGAGTGTCAGTGTTTTCCCACAGAGGGAAGTATTATTACAGTCTCGGAAATAGAAAGTTAGGTTTTGCATGAATCGCATCGATGACCGGAAAATCCCAATGTTCAAATCTTCAGCTCAGTATTTACCACAACCTTCCTGCACGTGCTGCAGAGCAGGATGGAGGTTAACAGATTTCCACTATCTGATCGAAAAAGTTTGGTAACTTCACTCATGAACAGCGAAACCCACAACTTCATCCGTTTCCTTTTCCTTCTGCTTGTTGTTATGGTAACGGTAGTAATGTAAGTATGAATGTCCTTGTTGATGATGGTGACCCCAAACACTTTTGTAGTCACGTGTGTTTAGTAGACGATAAATGTAGTAAACACTTTTTTTTATTTTGCAGACAGGATATCACAAGACCACAACAATGCCTTCAATGTCGTAGGACCTGGTATTAGTGCGTCGACAACAAACACCATTGTCTGGTGAGGGCGGGCCCTGGTGTAGGTCGGTGGTGTATGTAGGTGGTGTGTAGGTCCGTGGTGTAGGTCGGTGCTGTGTCGTCTCATTTTGAAGTGTTGTCATGGCGGCCAGCCATGCACAATAATCAGGAAATTCCAACAGATAATCACCTCCTTAAAAATGCATGTCAACTATTTGTGTTCTACTGTTGTCTATATACTATGTGTGTTCTGTTTGTGTTTACTGTGTTTCACTTGTGTCTGCTGCGTGTATCAAAGCCAAGAACTCGATATCTTATCAAATGTGTGTAGCTGTCGCCGTACAGATAGGTCAGAAAACATAATACCCAGACAAACTCAATCTGTCACCATGTGCACAACACTTTTACTTTTACCACCTGCTGTTGTTTCCGCATTTTAAGAATAATTTATTCTCAAGACCAAGCATTACCTTTCTTACTCTACCACCAAACTTTATAATAAATAACAAACAGTCTGCTGTAAAGCTGCGTGGACATTATTGCATTATTGTTATTTGTTTTTATTATTGTTGTTTATAAAATTATTTATTATTGTTGTTATTACACATCGAACGACTGTGCTGTTGTTTACAACACTGCGATTACTGTTTTGCTGAGACAAAGACACACCTGACGGAAATCTCACGACCATCGCGGAAATGTTTGTGGGAGGGAGCTCTGACATCACGTGACAGCAAACACCCAGGGTTTATGGTCTTTGATAAGGCGGTGGTTTCAAAGACAGCAGCATTGCAGGTCAAACACACGGCGCTGGTCTGTCAGACTCACCTGGTGACGACAGGTGAAAATCGCGAGTCGCAGCGTGTACGTCACCACGTCACCGGGGATCAATACTTACCTGCGTCTAGCCGAGCAGTCAAGCATGTCCAGAAGGCGATGGACTTGCTTGGAAGAAAATCTATATTTTGTGACATAAAACGCCCGAGGAAATTTTAAAACCTGATGTGTTCTAGTACACAGCAGTACACTTACACTCACTGTTCCCCCCCCCCCCGTGACCCGGATGTGGAGTGCGTAGGGAGGTACTGAAGTGTCTAGAATGGCTCATAAACATTTACACTTGTCTGTAGTCTGAAAAATAAGCCCTTTATCCAGTAGCAGAACATACCGTTTTCTTCATTGTATATATTAAAAAAAAGGCCTGAATCTTGATTATTCCGGGAGTAGTTCACAAATGAACTTTCACCTATGCACCACCCTCCCGCTCTTATGTCCTGGCGACTTTTATTAAAACACAGGACATTAAATTTTTAAAAGTCATCCTTCCTTAGTCAACACAATTCCTTTTCATTGATGGTTTCCACTCCTTACACCGGTGTAACCTTTGTTGTACTTCCATCCTTATTCCTGTCTCTACATCATCGCCCCTCTTCCACCCTACAGGGACTTTGTGGTGAGATGCGCTCAGACTCACGTCTGCTGCGCCACTTCCTGTGACCACCAACGTGTATTCAATGACTGAACGTCCGGCCAGTCCAGCATCCTGGCCGGTCAGGGATGTGACCCGGTGTCAGTCAAGCCCTCGGTTAGTCAACGGAGTCTGAATGAGTTCCGCTTGTTGTGGGTGGCGGGGGTTGACACTGTCATTCCGAGCCAAGCTTCACACGAAGAGTGAAGGTTGCATTGTTTTCATTATCCCCCATGTCTATACACGTTTTCTGTATCAGTTGTTCTGACTAATCCTTGTGGAAGTCCGCACGTGTGTTGTTGTTTTCCATCCGTATGAGTGAAGCCAGTTGTTTGACAGAAGTCACCGAGTGCATGGAGACTCACACCATGTTTGTGTTGTGATGCTTGTGGCAGGACACTCCACCCGAAGGTCCTCCCATCTTGCCACGATAACCGTAGCCAAGCTTAGTCGCACCCTGGAGCATCGCACCACCACCCGACACCCCGATTCTCAGGGCAGTTGCTTGCCAAGAGATCACCTACCCACTCTAGTCGCCCTCTCCACTAGTCGCTATCTAGGGTGGCAAGAGATTAAATTGTCGAGAGGCAGGGCAGTGGACATATTGACAAGAGTTCAAACTGCGCGGGAAACGCGACAGAGATACGACAAGAGCTCCCCCATTCTTCTCGTGTATCCTTCCTTTCGTCTTGTCCTGCTACAGGGTGTGTAGCTGCTTTGACCCGATGAACCACCTGTCTTATATTAGTTTCAGTCAGAAAATTCCCGACTTACAATCAGCAGTTTCGGAGGATAATGGGTATTGACAAGCCCAGTCCGACCCAATGCCCATACTAGGGTTTATTACGACTGCGTGGAAGTTGCTCATCCCATTGAAAGAACCACGTGGGGAAGCTAATTTGCATACGTCTATATATACATAATCACATACTTGAGCCCTCGACCATTTCATTACGACACAGCCACTGATGTTGTGATCCAGCGACCCGGTAAAGCCAGGGAACTTCTCGCCTGATTGCCTTTTCCGGTCACACCCCTTCGCCAGCGGGGGACCGCATCCTCCGCCACGCCACCGCCGTGCGCAGCCATCACGTGGTGACGTCACAGCCAGCGCGCACTCTCACAGGTAGAGCGGCAAAACGAGAAAAAGACGCGAGGGCTCAGCAAGCGAGTCGTCATTGTTGGGCTGAGCACTGGAACTAGTCGAAAGCATGGATTTATCGCTGCTCAGGAACATTCTTCTTCCAACTTTGTTGTGCATGGTCACAGGTAAGTTGATCGTTGACTTTTCAAAAATATTTTTCCAATCTGAACTAACGTAGCTGGGGTGCGGCGGACTGTGTTCTCAGCCGGCTTGTGGTTGGACAGGTTGCCGGTTCAAGTCTTTTGATCGCACGACACACACCACTTGGCAATCCACTCGTCGCGGCCTTGGATTTAACAACGTCTCTACTGCTGTGACAAAAACAAACAAACAAAAAAAAAAAAAACCGTCGTGGTGAAAAAGTTGTAAGAAAATTATTAACAACAAATGTTATTCAGGTGTGTCAAAATGTTTTCGAGACCTCGTGTCTGTGGCCTTGATCATGCTGGAAAAAGTTCCTTCGTTTGCCGGTAGTACCTTCCAGTTTTTTTCACAACTTGTTAGGGAATGGGGGAAGAAAGGACAAATAGAACCCAAAGTACACATTTTAAACACGGATCATTTAACCAGTGTTAGTAGGTCGCTCCCTTCTCCCTGCAGAGAAAAGCGTGGGACGGAGTCAATACTCCACGGTGTGTCCATGGAATACAAACAGCGTTTCAAACCCTGGGTCGGCTTTTTTTTTTTTTTTGCGTCGTTCGAACGCTCCCAGAAACTAAAAATTGGGTTAGATGATAATGGACACAATGTGTGATACTTGACCTCGGGTATGGGTGTGCTGATCGACATTTTTTTTTGTAAGGGAGCATTACATTATTTAACAGCCTACGATCATTCACCTGCCTCAAATGTACAAATCAAACATAAGGCACGCGCGAGTTGACCCAGAAGTTCAAGGATCCCGGCGTCTGATGTATTTAATGGTGTGTAGCTTCTGTGAAACCCGCTTTATGCTCTTGCGCGACTATTTGTATGTTTGGACATAAATAACTGAAGTGTTTGTGTGAAAACAGAATTCTCAAAATATTCATTGAAAGTAACTTGACAGTAGATATAAGATGAAAGTGTAGTGAATACAAGTAAATAATAATTAAAAAACCCAACCAAATCGAATGCAATGTTATTTATAAAAATTATCGTCATAGTGATTTTAGATATGTGCGTGGAAAACAAGAGGGTATGGTCGTGTTTAACGGTTTAAAAGAGCTTTTTCGGTGACACGTGGGACGGTACAGCTTGCTCCCAAGCCCTTGTTTGTCATGCTAGCCGAGGCTGGCTAACATTGTAGGCTAGAGAACCTCATCCCACCCTCTCCCTCTCCCCCCTGTAAAAGTAAACTTAGGTCACGTGATGACGCCCACAGACAGGTGTGGAGGGTGAGGTGCGAGTTATATGCAGACTACATCCATCTTGATCCTCATCTCAGACGATCTCCGTCTTTCACATTCGTTTTTAAATCGAGGAAACCCATGCAGGGCGTCCATGACCTTTCTGCTTATGTCACAAAGCTGTTGGATTGTCATGGTTGAGCAGATGCGGATCAGGTAACCAAGGCGGGTTGAAGGAATGTGTGATGTGTCGTCCAGCCCTCTCCCAACCCTCCATCCCTACAACACTAACAAAATCATGTGTCCCTGGCTGTACTTCGGTCTTGTTTACCTACATATTGACATCGCAGGCTAGCCCATAGTGTGTGAGTCACTACCTGACCATGGAACACACCTACCTATCTATATCGTGCACCCGGGAATCACAAACAAGCACCGGGTGCACTGTTTGTGAAGGCGGACGATCAACAGACATCTTGCATCATGCATACCTTGTGTAACCGGCTCGTTCTTGGCTCACCCAACAGTTCAGAAATGTCACACACACACACTCCATACAACCCTCTGTTCCTGGCATGGCATTTGGACAATTTTCAACTCACTCCTGAAATCCATGGCTTTGTGCAATTTTTCTGGCTAGTGTGTTGTCTACTTGTGGGTGTTTCATTAATCATTAATCTTTCTGAAACTGTTTTCGTCTTTTGTACACAGCTCACCTCCACAAAGGCAGAACTTGAATAATAATCATTATTATTCAGCTTTGACAGTAAACCTGGATACGACTTAGAATTTAAAAGGTAGAAAATACTGCCAGTCCCTAGCCTTGTGTAAAAACCTTTCGTGCGCGAAGCTTTACACTTCGATTCCATTTTCAAAGGTGTTTGGCGGCCCAAGGGGGGACAGGGACTAAGTGGAACACTCACTGGCTCTGCTCTAGTGCACGTGTTCTCATCACAAACACTTTTTCCTCTTGTTGACAGACATTGCATGGCAGCGGCGACACAAGCTCGATCAAAACAGGTTTCCTGTGGGCTGGTCACACCTGACTGCACGCAAGGAGCTGTGGCCATTGTGTCGGTCGTTTTGGCGGAACCCTGGCGTGGGAGGGTTAATTAAAACCACTTTCTAGATATGGAGATGGCTGGTGGCGGGAATGAATCAATCCCTGATGGTGTCCATAGAACACTTGCACAGCAAACGATTCCAGAACATTCCATTCATAGTCTGAGAGACTATTCCAGAACATTATGCTACTGTTGTGTGCGCGCGCTTGCATGCGTTATTAACAGAGCTGTCACCTCATCACAGGTTGTTCATTGAATATGTACAAAGAGTTTTCTCTAGAAATACGATTGGCAGCGCGAATGGAAATGGAAAAGTTTAGGACATACTTCATGAGTCTTCTCCACCTTCTTCTTCTGGACAAAAGTTTGTGATTCATCCTCCCGCCTTTCTCCACACACAGACACACACACCTCCCATGCGCACGTGTATACGCAGGTGCACATTGCTGAATATTTTACTAACTGCGCTCACATCACAGACGTTGAACTTCCTCTCAGATACTAACCCCTGATTCTTGTATACAGGTGTCGGGTCACCGCCGAGAAGACATGTCATTACCTGGTCTGACAATGTCTAGTCTGTCAATCCCCTTTACCTGCGATTGAGAGATTGGACTGCATTCATTGCTGCGGACGGTGAGAGTCTAGGGCCAGTGTGCACAACACAATCCTAAGCTGGATACCCGAGACGATCCGGCAGATAAAAGGCTCATAAAATATCAAGCTGACTGGTGTTGGCCTGAACCTTCATTGTGGTTCTGCCAACACTTCTCCAGACCGGCAGCAGGTGTAGGCTGGCGAGTCGTCTGGGTTGGCTGCACACAGACTGTTAATCCAGTCTCGCTTCGGGTCACGGTGTGACGCCGCAGTCATGTACCCAGGGTAAACCATTGCCCCCGGAGCAAACCGAAACAAAATCATGGGTTTGCGTGTTACTTCCATAGCATCAGACTCCACATATGGTTTATTACTGGAATAATAGTTAAAAAGTGATGGCTAGTAGAAGGGTTTGTGTGACATCCGCGTGGTCTAGACAGTGTATGGAGACAGTTCTGTTCCCCTGATTATCCTGTAGACAACCACTTGCCCTCACTTCATGAATATGCGATGGCGCGTGTTTGGCATCAGGGCGTCACGGATAAGCATAGAGTTCAATTCCAGCACCACATCTTGATTTAACTTCAAAGTTTTCGTTTGTAGTTTAGGTGAACATGCATTTTCATATTCAACATTACCTTATAGAAAAGTAAAGGAAACATTTTCCAGGAAATAGTTTGTGATCCATCCCCTCCCCTTTCTCCACACACACAGACAGACACACACCTCCCATGCACACCTGTATGCCTAGGTGCACATTGTTGAAGATTTTACTAACTGCGCTCACATTACAGACTTCATCTCAGAATTTCTATCTCTGTTGTGAACAAAAAGACAATATAAATTTATAAAGATTTCATGTTCGTTAGAAATATTAATTTTTTTGAATTTGTTCTTTCAGCTCAGTCCGTGGATGCAACTGAACTAAAAGTCGAAGGTAATCTTAAACGAATTCTCACCCCAGGAGGACAAGAAAGATTTACCTGCAGGATAAATCAAGATCTTACGTTCATTTTGAAAAATGATGTCAGCTGGGTTCATCGCTCACTTGTCAGTAACACAGAACAAATTCTGAACACGCTAGGTGTTCTCCACAAAGATGCATCACCAGACAAATACGACATTGAGTTTGTGGCAAATACAGATAAGGGGAGTGACATACAGTACCTGTTGGCAACTATAACTGTGAAAAATGGTGAGGATTATGTTTGCTGCAAGCATGGCAGTGACAGTATTATTAGAACAAGACTTTTAGCATAATCTCTATATTTTAAAGAAAAGCTATGACAAAAATTTCGAACAAATAAGATTCAGGTATTAGTATGCATTAGCAAGCTGATAATTTCTTTAAATCGCTGTTGCAGGAGACTTCTATCAAGATGAAACTGATGATTATTATTTTCTAGATGGATTTGCTTAAATGTTTTGGCATAATGTTTTACTCAACAACAGCAGTTAATCACATACAGTAATGCTAAATTAATGATCCATTGACTATATTCTTTAAAATACATGTTTCAGCAGTATCATGACATAACTGATTCTAGCATCAAAAAGGAGTTAAATATTTGAAAAAAAGGCGACTTGGAGAATAAGTTTCTAAGTGTGTAACAAGAAAACATTGTTTTTAAGATAGAAAAGATTGTGATTTCTCATTTCTCGCAGTGTTTGGTAGAGTTTTTGATTTTGTGTTGGAGCACTGTCAGTAGAGACATATTGTTTTCAGTGGCTAGAAATACTTCAACCTTTTAATAAAAGAGGATTTTTGTTATAGTGGAAGCTGGTGATGATGGCCAATACATTTGTCGCAATACTGAGAAGGGTAACAGCATGGTGACCGATTCCCAACCTGTTGATGTGTCTATAACTCGTGAGTGTGTTTTTTTTTTTTTGCTTTGTTTTATGTTTATGCGTTTGTTAAATTTAAAGACATGAGCTCAGATGCATGTAACTTTATCTTATAACTGATTCATTTTAAAAAATGCTGTTTTTTTCAGCTAAGTATTTTCTAAAATAATTACAGTATTAATTCTGTAACTAAAACAGGAATGGCTGGCCTTCAAATTTTTTATTTTAATATTGTAAAATGGGTGATTAATAGCAGTTTTGAACTGAACCACTTAGCATCAACAATCCAGTTTTTACCTCCACATTATCATGGCTTGGATTTCAAGTTGGAAGCAATTTTCTTGCCTGTCAGGTTTATCTTGCTTTGGTCATGGTCTCATAGTTGAATGATTCACTTAGATGAATTCAAGCCTCAGAAATGTGCTTGATTAAAAAATATTTATCCTTCTAGAGGTGGTGCTGCCATCCTCTGCAGAGAAAGGGAGATAATGCAGAAAAGTGATGCAACAGACAAGTTGGTAGATTGTGCACATAAGTTTGTTTCCAAAGAACCTGCATCATGATATAAAATGACATCTGGGTGTTGATCGTGGAGATCTTTTTCATTTGAAACCAGTTATCATAGCATACTTTTTGATTACCTTCAGATGCCACTACACTGACTACAGTATGTCCAGAATCATTCAGAGCTGGTTTGGAATTTATTGGTCTCAGTGATTTATTGTCAATAATGTTACATTTGATCCACCTGTTCTTTATTTTTCCTGAAAAGTCTGTTCTTGGACCAGTCCTTTTCAACATGCACACCAGTCACTCTGTTGTCTTGTTAACAGTCAAGTTGTTTCCAACCAGTCCTTTGTGGCTGCCACATATACCTATTCAGAAAATGGCATTTACCGAGTCCTCAACTCAAGAAAGCATATTATTTTATACCTCTTCTCTGTATGGCTCTTTTTTTCAAGTGCAAGTTGATTATGAGCTGGCTGTAATGTTATAGCTCATGGTGGCCATGCTTGTGTGGCATCTCCTATACATCTGCATCTAATATGCTCACTGTCTACTTTTCATTAAGATACCTTGGTCCCTCAGACGACTGCACTCATACCTGCCAAATGTTTGCACCAAAAGGTTTTGCAGTAAGCCTGTAGTGAACTCAAATTATTGAACTAGCTGCAATTCTTGGTTCAAACCATTCAGCCTCTTCCAAGATTCAAGAGGGCATTGACAGTCTTGTTTTGAAAATACATTTTCTTTGCAGTCCTGCATGACTGAGTTGTAGTGTTACCTAAATTTGCTAGTTGTACAGAAAAATATGTAATAAGTTTAATTGATGACATGCTGATGAAACTGAAGGATAACGGTTTCACTGGATGTGTACATGCAAATTGTAATACAGATTGTAATACAGATTTTTCTTATTGTGGATTTTGACATGAAACATAAATTTGTAGTAAATTTGAAGCCAGTCATAAAGCAAAGAGCCTAGACAAATTATTGGAAAAAAGATTGCTTTAACGCTGGCGCTGAAAGATGTTTAGTTGTGAAGAATAAATTTGTATCAGCTTAGAATGCATTACATGCATTGTGAGATTTTCTGAACACCCGTATTCAAATAAAAAGAACCAGCAGTTATGTTATGTTACTATGTTTCAGATGATGTTCAGAAAGTTTCTCTCAGCATCCAGGACAGGAAACCTGTGACTGGAACTGAAAGAATCGAAATTGAAGAGGGTGAATATCCTGTTAGGTGTGAAGCAAAAGATTTTAGCCCAGATGTGGATATCAAGATTGCCATTGGAGGCGTACCAGTAAATGGCGTTACCAAAGTCAAACAGTTAGATAATGCATTGTCTTCAGCAGCAAACTCAAGGCGCTACAGTGCAATTGCAGGAGCCTCTCGACTGATTTTATCTTCAGAGGACTCTGGCAAAACCCTTTCCTGCACAGCAACTGCAACATTTCAAGGAGCTCGATCAAGCACTGCAAGTGTAATACTTACAGTTCTTTCTGGTGAGCCATTACAATTTCATTACTGTAATATCTTTGGCAGTATTGGATAGGTTTAAGCTGTATAATGCTAAGAAGACCATATTTGGGCTAGAAATGTTAATCAGAAAGATACAAAAAAGCAAGACACAAGAAGATGTGTCCTCACAGATGCAACTTTTTTTTTTTTTTTACTCTAAGGGCATCTTTGCCACAACTACTATAAGGGCAAAATAACATTTGCTGGATCTGAATGTGGCCTTATGATTTTAGAAAACCGATGCTTGTCCCCGAGTTCCCCATGTTGATCCAGAGCAATGACTTACTCTCGCGTCATAACTACGGCCCCTAGAGTCTTGGATACTGCTAATGTTTTCTTGTTACATACACTATGATCAGATGCTGACGTAAATCTTGTCACCTTAGTTGACAATGGTCCATAGCTGTTGCCTGTTCAAGTCTGAAGATTGCAGAAGAAGTCACACGTGTACATACAAATATGTACAAATACATACAATGTATATGTATATGCACACAAACATACATAGTAACCTTTATCTTTTTAAAATTTTGACGACTTCTGTGCTGAACATAAGGGAAATGAGGCTTGGCTGCAGCAGGAGACAATGCAGCAGTCAATTTAAACTAATGGTGTGACGACTTTTGACAGGTGTTTAGTGTTTTGCCAGAAGGCATCATGAGTAGGATAAAGAAGCAAAAAATATGTTGAACTAATTCTTTGATTGTTCTGTCCTTGACATTGCAGCTGCTAAATACTATCCATAGCAGCATTCAATCAATTCAATTTAAACTACAAGAACTAAACACAAGTAAAACTTGTTTTAGGAATGTTTTCTTGGATAATGCTGATGAATTGAAATGCTTAAAATGCTTGGAAACTATGGGAATTTTTCGGATTAGAATTGCATTGAGTTTATTTTCATAGTCTGTAATTTTTTTGTCTACTCCATCTTTTCTTTAAAAGTGTTTAATGTTGTCCCCGTCTTTATGTCAACAGTGCAGCCAGTTTTTCATTGTAACAAGAATATATCCGCCCCAGTAGGGGACAGATATGTGAAGCTGACTTGTATTGTTGAGCACCCAGATGTTGGGATTGACAAATTTGCGTGGGTGTATGGTGACTCTGGAACTACTATTGAGGGAAGTGCAGTCATAGGAAATTATGATGAGTCATCAATTGAGGTAAGATATTCTCTTAATCTAGCTTTTTGTGCACCTCATAAATTCCATTTTGTACTGCAATTCAGAGTGCTAAGTGACATTTGTTCATGTATAGGGCTTTAAACATAAAGCAGTGTAATGTTTTGGTGCCTCTAGTTGCTAATATTAAGCTTCAAACTTCTGTTTTCTAGCTGTGGTTTATTATGATTTCACCCTGATATTGCTACAATGACATAAACTCCATCAACCTATTAAGTTTGTGTTTTCAGACACATACCAAACTAGCCTATAATGTGAAAATGTCGGACAGTGGATAACATTAAAAAAAAAATGGTCTAGAACAATATATGACTAAGAATAGGTAAAAGATGTGGATTTGCCTGGTATGGTAATTTAAACAGTCATTTATGACATCTCCTTTATTCCTAAGATGTGCATTTTTGTGTTTTCACCTCAGTTTATTAATTAATCTTCTGCAGAAACTCAATGACACACACTCAAGAGCTACCCTCAAGCTGTATATAATAAACGAAGATAGCTTCGGCAACTATTTTCTTGATGTTCGAACTGTAAAGGGAGCAAGTTTTAGGGAAGGCATTTTTCTTGCAGAAGGTGAGAAAATTATTGAAATTCTTTTAATATCTTCAAGATTACAGGTACTATTAGGCATAGCTAAACTTAAAGACCTATTATGTTGGAGAACCTGCTTTAAAAAATAAAAAGATATTTCAGTGACAAAGATAGTTAAGTTACTTAATGCCTCCTTGAGTATCTTTAGGGTTAATGCTTCATTTACAGCTGCATTTGATGAAAAGAGAATACCTTAACATAAAGAAAAGACCGTGGAACCTTGCACTTAAACTATGGAAAATGCATTTATTTTGGTGTCTTGAGACTTTTTATGTTTAAATCTGTCATGCCTATTAGTTATTGTTAACTTTCTTTCTCCACTTATGCTGGTGATGATGTGTTGCAGATACCACCAGTAGTGCATCATCTGTAGCCCCAACAGTGCTAATTGTTGTTGGGTTTCTCCTGTTTTCCTGGTAAATTGCCATCATTTTCTGCCTGCCATTGTGTTCAAAAGGGGAGGAAGATGGTAGTAATGTTCAGCATTACACCTCTTAAGATGGCCAACCTAGTAGACCTCAGTTCTGAATGGGTGTTCATTCCAAGTTCATCATGGTGTGAATGAAGTGTTTTCACTAACAGAGATGATAAGGACTCTGACAGGATCATAGGCTTTAGACATCTCATCAAGTACCATTGTGTTAGAAAATTGTTTTTAAGTGCACAAAACTGGCTGCAGGTAGATCAGGACAAGCAGAGATGAAGTGCAGGAATCGTATTGCTCATCACCACTTTCTCCATCTAGTTAACTTTAAAGAACTTTTACTGGAAGTCACAGTCAGTTGTGTCACTGCACTGGTGGTACCAGCTAGGTTGGCCTTTAAATTAACAGAAGGTTCCAGCTACATTTATAATTCTTCCTGACTTCCTCAACCCTCAGTGAGCTCAGATGTTAGATGGACTCCAAAGAAGCTCACTGACAACCAATGTTTTGGCTGACACTACAGGTATTCATTCTCCCATTTCATCACCATAAAAGAGAAAAGTGGACAAAAAAATGATTGAAAGAGTTGGTGCATGAATGACTTATGTCTGTCCTACCCAATGTCATCAGACGTCAATGAAAGGTGCAGTTATTTTCAAGCATGCTTACAGCGTTGAGATCTTGATTTTGATAAAAAAAAACGTGTCATTAATTGAGCAGAATAGAATATTGGTAACTTTGCACATTTTCAATCTTGTGTAAAGGTACACCAGTATGGGGAAAGAGGGTGCAATTGCTAAACCACGGGAGAACAGTGACTACTCAAAAGCGCTATATACGGCTAGACAAAATCATCGGAAATTTCAGTACTTTGCATATTAAAATTTGTGCTGTATTAAAGTGAAAGAAAGTTACCTAAAGAATACAGAGAAGATTGTAGAAATGTACCAGATTTGAATTCAATGCCAAACCTAAAGCAATCCCAATACTTTTCATTTATGTAATGTTAAAACTCAGAAATGGAAATAGTGCACTTTAAAAGAACTCACCTACTCATTTTAAACTTTTAATTTCCTGTCTTGATTTTACTACCTTTTGATTCATCACACCTTTTTTTGTTTATGTACTTAGATATGAAAAAATGTAGACAAATCCAAATGAACAGTAAGGTTTACAGGAAAGACAACTAAGGCTGATGGACAGCTTATTTGATGTCTGATTCAGTTAGGGTGCATGTGTGCATATGTGTGGTTGTGCATGTATATATGTGTATATGTGATCATGCTTGATAAATATCTCTTCACGGTGTATGTGTACCATTATATAAAAGACTATTGTGCATATACAATTATATGCTAGTAACAATGTAACAAGATGGTATGTATACTATTTTGAAATATTTGTAGCTGAATCTTTAGACGAACCATTCCATAATTTTTGAAAATGGAGATGTGTATTTGTTGCTTAAGTCTGATTGGTAAGTCATTTGTCATACATTTTTATGTGCATTGTTTCATGTAACTGTATAGCTAAGAAGCAAATGAATACAGAACATACCACTTTTTTTAAAAGCTAGGGCACATTTCATAACTGTACTTTTTAAATGTAGTTTAACATGATTTGCCATTTAAGTGCGATTGTTATCAAAACATTTGTGTGGATAAAAGATTCCAGTTGAAGCCATTTTTTTTTTTTAAAGAGAAGTAAGGAGGGAAACTAAGCAATAGTTAGGTGTAGAGTGCTTTTGGTCGAAATGGTTCAAACTGGCGTATTGTGTTTGTCATCTTAGTTGTTGCTGGTATGCTGCTTTCTGTCTGTGGCTTTTATTAACTGCATTCCACACCAAGGAGCTTGTGCTCTTGGTTCACGACAACTCTGAAATCCATGAACAAAAATTCCAGGCTTCTATTCATGATTTTATTTTGGAAATCTTCATCAGGAAATAAATGATCTGTTCCAAAATGAAGACTTATTTGTGCGGCCAAACTTTATATTCACTATGTCCTCTTTATCAGCACAATCTACCTCATCTACAGTTCATCTGTAAAATGGGAAACCCTAAAAGAAACATTTATCAGCTGGATCTTGTAACTTATGGTTAGCTGTTTCTTCAGCTAACTTCAGTTTCTTGATAGCTTCTCTGAAATCTTCAGATCTTTGAGTTAATTTTTTTTCCAAAAAAATTCTTGTCCCAATATAAGAAATGCACAAAACTGCTGAGCTTTAGAATGTATCAACTCATAATTCATAGCAACTATATCAAAAGGATGTATCTGTGCGAAAAGGCTTTTTAAATAAATGTTTATTGCACACACAAAAAATCATAGCAACTACATTGGTGAACTTTAAAACGTTTTACCAAAAATATTCCATTCAAAAGCACCACTGGTCTGTTCAGTATACAGGTTTATACATCCTTGTGTGATGAGCTCCACTAAAATCTTAAGCTTTTTTTATTTTTATTGTTTACTGATTGCTAGTCAGTGTGCATTACCCAAGAGACGTTAAATATAACAGAATAACTGGTCTAAAGATATTTAACAAGCTATCCTTTAATATCTTCTCGTCAACCATAGTAATTTGAGCTAAAATTCTTATGAAAACATCATTCACTTGACTTGTTCGTTTAGCAGCAGTACAACTCATATATCAGCAATATTTAATACTAGTTAAATTTGTCAAGGACAGATTGTTGGCATTTAGAAATATATATTTTTTAATCAAAGGATGCAAGTTTACTGAAAAATGAAAAATACTCATCAGAAGTCATTGATCAATGATACTAACTCTTCAGAAAAATTGTTTCAACAATGTTCTCTTGGAAATCCAAAATCATTCATATTCCTGCTGAAAAAATCACATAATCTGTTTTGCTCCTCATGTGTGAAATGCGAGAATTAGCCATTTTGTTGGTTGTTTTCCTTTTGAGCAGCTTTTTTTTTTTGCTTTCTTCATTTCTCCATGGCAGCACAGCATTATTTAGTGGAGATGGAGTTTTTGATGCACATATACACGAGTGAAAAAGACAGTACATCAATCATCACTATACATCTAGTATAAATATTGCTCATTAGAGGCTGACAAGGTGTTTAAGTGGTAGTCAATAAAATTCGATCGTTTAAAAGTGCTGATGAAGGTAGGTACTGATAACTTCTGTGGCAGTGTGTAAGAGGTATTTATCACACTAAAGGATTCTTGAACATCAGTTGTCATTTGTTGATACAATGTGTTGCATGACAGTTAAAATGTCATTTAAAAAAAATTTCTATACGTTTACTTCTAGATTAATTTTAATGATTTTTTTTAATGTTGACTTGTGAACAAAATAAATTACAGCTTGCTTTGTATGTTTTGGTGTTGATTTCTCTCAAAACATTGCCCATGCAAATCTCAAGGAGTTTTTCTTCATCCTCGCCCATACCCCTCAGGAAAAAAGTTGGGCCTTGGCAGTATATAGGGCCCAGCCTTGGTCAGTTGATTTTTTTCACCTTTTACTTTAAAGGAATGTTGACAAAACATTCCTCATTTTTTCCAGTGGAGCTGGATACTTCAAGTTTGATCCTTCAATGTCACTTTTCTTCATTTACTTAACACTCACATGTAAACAATTATGTTCAAGTAGTGAGGTAGAATTGTAGATTCTAATGTACTTGTCCTAATATTTGCAGTCTATATTACATTACTGAATGAAATTTAGATACAATTGAATTGTAAGCATATTATTTTACATATTGGGAAAATAATTTATGATTGCAATTACAAGGGGCTCATATAGGTCGTCTGCCCATGGTCTATGCTGGTTCTCATCGGCCCTGCATAGGTACTGGTTGTTGATGACTGATGTGTCATTTTTATCATACTAGTTTAGGACATACCACTGCATACTGTCTGGCACAGACAAATAATAATAATTAATGCATAATTTATAAAGCGCATACTCAGACTCCTATGGAGTATGCTCCTAGGAACAAGAACGAAACATGGACAGCATACGAGTGACAGCAAAACAAATAGCATATGAACTATAAAAGAATAAACAATTACTAACGAAGAATAAAATCAAATGCAAAAAATGCAAAGAGGAACCAAGAACAAGAGCTGAGAGTAACATGATATTATAAAAGGGTGTGAAAGAGGACTAGCATGGTGGGAAAGGGTGTTAGAAGTAATGTTTACGGAAAAGGTGCCTTTAAAGGATTCAATAGTGGGTAGGTGGCGGATATATCTTAGTATATGACATCCTGTCTTTTATGGAAGGAGCGATTACTCACCCAAAGACATTTCTGATTTATCACAGTTACTGGAAGATGATAAAAAAAACCAGCAGTTTTAATTTTTATGATTGAATAAACTAACACATCACACGGGACATAAATATGTATACACTCTACAGTCCAATCATGAATCCGTTTCCAAGGGAGAGTACTCTGATATAAGCAGCAAGGGAGAGTACTCTGATATAAGCAGCAGAGTGACCTGCCCGACTGAGAGAGCTCCAAACACGAAATGGCGGATAACGCAGACGAGTTGAACAATGCGTGGACTGTTATCACAGATACGCTTTCTCCAGATAAACAAGTGGTAATATTTGTATTTTCCACAATTTAATAGTAGAGACATCTCAGAACTTCGTTTACAATGAAACTATAAATAAGGCAAGAACGGAAAATCTCGCAGCAGAAGACATAGATGCCACATAGCTGTATTTGCTGTACGTTTGCTTCACTGTTTACAGTTCCTTACGCGAATTATTTCAGCAAGTTTCATTTGTTTTATTCACTAATCGTAAGAATATCTGCTGGGCTTTATTATAATTTGATCTGTTATTATAAGCATTTTGTTTCTATATCTACGAAACATTGAATATTAAGAACTGTACTAAGTAGATCGGGCTTTCAGCATCCGACAGTTTCAAACATTAAGCAATCACGATCATACCACATTGGAAAGAAGTATGTAGTAATGAAACTTAACGTTTACAAGAGACATTTTAAATGTGCATTATTACCTCCACTTGGAAATCAGCTTTGCAAAATTTAATGTAACAAATATTTCAAAAAATAAAACTGTAGAAAATTGAAATGTTATCAAGTTTAAAATAATTAAGTCTTACAATTTTGGAATATAGATTCTTAAAGCTTTGCATAAAATAGTCAAAATTAGAGCAAAGAAGCTTTGTGAGTTTAAAAAATATTTGTCTCATTCAGTTTATCACTCTTTCAGTGTGGACCAGAAGGCAACCTCAGACTGTTAAGTAGAATAAATGAGGTTCAACAGGCTGTTGCTGTAATGGATCACCACAAGGTTCTGCATCTTATTCCAGCATGGTTTGCACAAGCATTACAAGATGATGTCCGACGTCGAATAGTACCAACATTTTGGAAGTACTTTGACAATCTGCCAGCTGGTGATCCAAAACTTTTACCAGCTTGCTTCACAGAAGCAATTTCGTACCTTCACCAAGTTACACAATCATATCAGCCTTGCATACAATACATCAACAGTGTAGAGAAACTGCTTGCACTTAAGCTCAAATCCGAGGAAGCATTTTCTACAGAGACAGTGTTCAGGACATCTTTAGGGATTAGGAGCCTAGAGAATATTCTTGTCATTTTGTACAAGTCGTTTCTGTTCTTCACATTTCGCAAACTATTTAGAGAATCAGTGGAAAAGTTTTATGCTCAAGCCTTTAAAGTTTTTCACAAATCAATGGGAGAAGAAGGTTTGTTGATTGTATCTTTACAGTACTCAATTCCTGCACAAATGTGTGTACTCACACACAGCTTCAGATACTTTTGATATTTGTGCCATAAGTGTTTTGAAGAACTTCATGAAGGTATTCCAGGACAGGATACTTAACAAATTTGAATGTGTTTCTTTTAGTGCACTAAGAATTTTCTCAATGGACTGTATCTTAGCAGTTGAGTTTAATTAATGTCATCAAACATTTATTATATTTTCCATTTAAGAAAATCACTTTAGCTTTCTGCATGCAGGACATCATATTTTCTTTCTAATACAGAAGAAAATGAAGAAAGGCCAGTCACTGAAGAGGAGGACATGTCCATTGAGTTTATTCTTGACAGGTTCACCAAAGTCAACAGAAAATTGTATGTTGTAATGTTGAGCCTATTTTTTTTCTTTTTATTGTTACTTTGTTTAGGGCTAGTGCAGTGGTCTCATTGTCATAATTTCACATAATTGTTCACACTAACAAGCATGGTCTTCATGCAATATTTAAGTGTAAACCATGTATACAAGGGCTCACGTAGAGGTTTTGCACTGTGATCTGTAACTCCAATTTAAAAGTTTAGGATGTATATTATCAAGATTTAAATACTGATAATAAATGTACTTGCTATTTTAAGAGATGACATGGGGATTTTGGAGCATGTATCAGGTTCAGCTGTCACGTCTGTCATTCATGACCAAATTCGCCGACATATTCATTCTACTTGCCAGAGCAACTTTGAAACATCATATCTGAAATCACTAGAAGAGGTAAGCCTTTGTTAAAATCTTTAGTTGAAAGTTGTAATTGCTTCAGTTATAGAATCAAAATAATGAACTGATGTTGCATAGATCATATTTTTTTGCAACAGTGACGGGATAACGAAGATAAATTTTGTTTTACTTTTTTCACCCCTAGTGGCTGGACACAAAGGTTCTAAACTGGCTTCAACTGATCTATGCTGGCAATCGTTCGGATGAACAAGCACAGAGTATTTCAGCTTTCCGTGGTCGCCTAATGCATTTCGTGTTTGAGGTCTACGCAAACACACTTATTGATCAACTGTTCAACATCATCATTGAGTTTCCAGAATCTGAACCTGCAGTCAGGGACCTTCGCATCTGTCTTGAAAAAACAGATCTTCGACCCCATCTTGTGAGTTCGCTACGGAAAGCACTGGAAAGTCGTCTTTTGCATCCAGGTAAAGATTTATCAACTCTATTGTTTACACTTTCAGGAAATCTTGAAAACTTTTATAGAATTCATCTTATGAATGATATTTTAGATTTAAACAAATGTTTTTGCTGAATGTTAACTTTTTTTTTAAACCAATATAGTCTTGTCTATACTGTTAGATTCAGATGTGCCTCTTCAACTGCATATTTCCTTTCTGTTCTTCAAAGGTGTAAACACATCTGATATTCTTACGGCATATATATCTGCCATTCGATCTTTAAGGGTGTTGGACCCAGCAGGTGTTATCCTTGAACTGGTGTGTGAGCCTGTCAGAAAATACCTCAGGTCAGTTGGTGTTGTAAACATTGCTTTATGATCCCAACATTTCCTTCTCAACTTTCCCTTTGCAGCCTGGCAATACTTTACTTTCAGTTCTTTTAATGCATTATTACAAATAAGCTGATAAGGAAATGTTATTATTAACTCTGAATTGTAAGATTAAATTCTGTTCCAAAGTGATCACGCATTTCTCATGTTATCATAAGTCATATTTTAATAACTGTTGGTATGAACTGTCGGTGTGATAGGTCTAGAGAGGACACAGTGCGCTGCATTGTTTCCAGTTTAACTGATGAAGGTAGCAGTGAACTGTTGGATGAACTCATTAGAGGAGCACCTCTTTCTATGGATGAAGGGGGTCTGTCAGATGATGAATCTGATTCCTGGGAAACATGGGAGCCCGACCCTGTGGATGCTAATCCAGGTACCATGTAAATTTGCTGAGCTGGTTTGGCTGATGTGTTGTGGGGCTGGGTCTCTTTGAGGATACTTGGATGTGGTGTTGTAGGAAGGACAATGGGGTCAAAAAGTAAAAATGTCTCTGCGATCATGTGCAAAATTTTGTCAGGAATATCTAATGCATTTTCATCCCTATTTTTCAAGCATAAAAATTTGAAGCTGATAATGTTGTAGTCTGTTCTGTGCATGAGAAGTCTTTAAATGCTGATTCTTATTATATTTATATAAAGTGAATGATATTATGACCTATTTTATTAGAATCAGGATTGTACATGGATGCAATGTTGTCTACATCTGGGAGCATATATTAGGCAAATCTGTTGACAAACATGACATCATATGTTTGGCCTCTGTCTGTGTTTTGAAGTGTTTTGAGGCATGTATCTTAAGAACAAAATGGAGGTATTCAACCTGATTTGAGGAAATAGAATCTTACTCTGAACTTTACCCATCTAGACCTAATTAAATCAGACTTCTGAAGAGTGCAATATTTTGAGTCTGCTGCATCTCACGAAATGTAGGTTTAAAAGGTGAAGGTGTAGTACCATAGCCTAATTTAGCCAAATTGTGCAACAAGGCAGGAAAAATTGCATTTCCTGAAATCCAAAAATATATATGTATATAACTTCAAGTAACATAACTATCAGTTCACTCTTAGAATCTTTTTTATGATGATTTTTTTTTCTAGACACAGCATCTAAGCGGCGACGTGCTTCAGACATAATTTCCACACTTGTAAATGTCTATGGAAGCCAAGAACTGTTTGTGGCAGAATACCGTACATTGCTAGCAGATCGTCTTCTTGCTCATGCGAGCGCCAATGCAACTACATCTTCTGCCGTATCTACAACCTCATCCACAGCAGCTGTTGCAGGCAGGTTTGTAACAAGGGTTTCCTTACTCTTTGCATGGCACAGTCCAACACAGCATATAGGTATGAAAGCAATTTAAAAGTGAAAATCATTTCAGTTAC
Organism: Pomacea maculata; assembly: GCA_004794325.1. Taxonomy (NCBI): domain Eukaryota; kingdom Metazoa; phylum Mollusca; class Gastropoda; order Architaenioglossa; family Ampullariidae; genus Pomacea; species Pomacea maculata. The sequence continues at coordinate 85,015 of SRHC01001470.1, read as the reverse complement.
TATAATACTTTAGTGGACAGCAGGTTTCTTGACAAAGAGTGTATTGTATATTTTGTGCATTATAAATGATAAATGCATTTAGTGTTTTAAATTTTACAATACTTTATTCCTTTATTTGTGAGGTATGTTCCCAAGCTTTATGGTTAATGTCACTGAATTGCTGTTTCAGCTGCATCTATTCAGCATTGCTGACTCAAGTAAATGAGCCATTAAGCAGCATTGAAATCTCTACCCATGAACTTTAAAGGGAATACTTTATTTCAAATTTTGTCTTCAGTTACATTTTTTTTTTCCAGTGGTACAGGAGGCGAGCTGGAGAGAGAGTTGCGCTATCTTGAGTTGCTAAAATTACGATTTGGGGAGACACCTCTACATGGTTGTCAGGTCATGCTGAGAGATGTTGCTGACTCTAGACGAATCAATGCTCGCATTACTGAAGTCAGACAACACAACGAAGAATCTACTGTTAGTCTGTGCTTTTTTAATTTAGTGAATGAGAATGTGTGTGTGTTTTGTTTTCTTTTGAAATACAGACAATATGATGAGCAAAAATATGTAGGAATATGGACGGATCTGTTTCCATGTACCCAGAGAAAACACACATGATTAAATATGTATGCATGTATAAACCTGTGTATTCACATTCTCACAATGGTACACACTGTCTCCTACCCACAACTTCCTGTCTGATAGTGTGTACAAATTCATTGAACTTACTGAAACATGACACATGCTCTTTTTTTTAAGCTTTCTTTTGCTCTAAGGATCACGAATATATGTAGAAGTTGGCATTGAAATCTCAAACAAAACTGAAACTGTTTGAATCTTGCAGGATGTCAACGTGACAGCTATGATTTTGTCGGCACAATTCTGGCCCTCATTCAGAGAAGAGAAGATAACTTTACCTAAACATCTTCAGAAATCTCTAGATGCCTACACTCAGCAGTATGAAATGCTGAAAGGAAACAGAACTCTCTGCTGGAAGCCTCACTTAGGTACTTGAAAGCTTGGCTGCTTGGTTCATTTCTTGTTATTATTTTTGTGTTTCTTGTGTGTGTGCATGCACACATGTGCATGGATGGGACTGTATTGTTTTCTCTTTCTGAATAATGTGTGTATACAAGCTGATCTTATAAGTTTACATTCTGACACATTCTATCAACTGTAGTTGTCATGCAACCTTTAGCAGCACAGTAACGCAAAATGAGTCAGGATTACCTAGTAAGTTGCCTGTGGTAAATTGGGGAAGTGGTTGTAGTAAAAGTGCATGCACAGATCATATTGAGACCAAGACATCGAAATATTTAAATTAGAAGGAAATTAATTTGCATGACAGACACATTTAGTTCTTAGCCTTCCTCAAACTTTATGCTATGGTGCACTTAGCCCAAGTGCTGTTGGGTGCTGGAACAAAGATGATCAAGGAATGATCCTGGGAGGCGATTCTTCCTTATGCAGAAGGACTCCAGCTCTTTGAGCCCATACACTTAAAACCTGTACCTCAAGTTTACACTATACTACAATTCTAAACCATATTCTCCAGTCCACAGATCTTTCACTCATATGTTCATGTTTACAACTTTGAAACCTACGTGAGCTCTATTACAATTCCATAAGCAATTACAGAAAAAGATGTCATACCTCATTTAGGCGAGGTTAATCCACAAGGGGTCAGTACCATGCCGCATCCAGTGTCAGTGGACACTATCCTGCTATACTATGTAATCTCAACTAGGGAGATTTACATGTCATGCTCAGACACTTCTTCCTTCACTCTTCCGGGCCTGAGTAAATTTTCTACCTCGTTTCCTCCAAAAACCGACTGCTGAACCAGGCTCACCATATACTTCGTGTCACGGTTAACCCTTTCCCATCTAATGTTCTTATCCATTCTCCCATACATTCAACATAGACTTGTAGTCCGTAAGTCGCAAAGAGGTTAAAAATAATCTGAAAAACATGAAGGCACGGACTGGTCCGTGACACTGTGACCTAAGGGGATTGTGCTCATTATTATTGCTTATTGTTTTACAAAATTAAGGCTGTCTGTAGGGAATGTTTCCATCTTTCATGAATTTATTTTACACAACTTCAGTGTTTGTATGTCCCCAGTCTCTTTCTGCTCCCAACCCAATATTTTCTAATTTAAAAAAATAGTGTTTGCGAAAAGAGATGTAACAATACAAAACACACACACAATCATCCCATGATAAAATATTCTCATAAATTGATAGGTTATACCTATTAAAAATTTTACAGGAAGAACGCAGTAAGAGATTACTACTCTGTTGCAGGTACAATGAATATTGATATCGAGCTCAAAGACCAGACACTTAACTTCACGGTTTCACCGGTTCACGCCGCCATTATCATGCAGTTCCAGCAACAAGGTAACAAATCTAATTTATCCTCCGACATCTTGGTTTTTAATCAGGTATACGTAGTAGGTTTTCAGTCACATATTTTTGTCATCTTGCTCTCATATTTCAACCCTCACGGATGTGCCAACGTGCTGTAATAAAATTACAAAACTTTTTTTATTTTCATCAATTAGCTCAGTGGACAGTGGAAGACTTGGGCAGAACACTGGAGATGACACCTTCAGTTGTCAGAAGGAAACTGGCTTTCTGGCAAGGACAAGGATTAGTAAAAGAAGAGCTGCCAGATGTTTTTGTTCTTGTTGAAGAAAGACATACTGGACCCCATGATGTTATTGCTACAGACGAAGACGAAATGGAATCTGCTATGGCATCAGCTGCTCAGCAGCGCGAACAGGAAATGCAGGTATGTCTAAGCTGAGAGATGTTTACTGCCCACTTTACATAAAACTGACATTTGCATTAAAAACTTCAATATACAGAGGTTAGAACTCTTTTTTAAGCTGTGTGGTCATGCAGTCTCATCTTTTATCCAAAAGTACAAGTGAAATCTCTGTAATCTATTGTTAGCGATACTAGTTTGGCAAAGTACAAAACACTACTTATATTCAGTTTTTTAAATTTTACTTATTATTTTTATTATTAATTATTAACTTTTATTGTTAATTTGAATTGATATACCAGATGTTCTGGACATACACCATGGGGATGCTGCAAAACCTAGAATGTCTGCCCTTGGAGAGAATTCACAGCATGCTGCGGATGTTTGCTGTGCAAGGGCCAGAGTCAGGGGAGTTCACTCAGGCTGAGCTTAAGTCTTTCCTCGATGGCAAAGTCAAGGAGCAAAAATTAACATACAGTGGCGGTGTTTATAGGTTGCCTAAACATTAACCATAACGTGTCTTCATCATGCTTTACTGAAGCTTATCCTGTCAAAAGCAAAACCAAGGAGCCACTGAACTACTCATTTCACTCTGTAAGGATATGAAGACGATTGAACAAAATTGTTATGTGAAAATGGCACCTTTGTTAAATAGAAGTGTAATTATTGATCAGAGGTATCATTTTTTCCCTCTTCAGTTTGGTCGTATGCATTTATATGTTGTAGACGTGGATGCAGATTTGCATGGCTAATCATTTTGTTATTTACCAAAACACAAATTACAGAAAGATATAAATGACAAATATTTAAAACTTTTCAGCCACAATAGTAAGACTGGCATTGGAGGAACATTTATTTTCGTGGTCTGTGTTAGAATTTGTAATGCATCATTGAAGTTATGATTTCTCTGTGATATGACCATTGTCGCTGATGTAATGCTAAAGACTTAGCAATCCTTGATAATATTGTTGCAGATTTTGTAATACAAGCAAAATACATGTGTCTTCTGTCACTTTGTTGATTTTGAATGATCGAATCCATTCTGCCTTGTGTGCCTTTATTCTTATCAAAAGTTTTATTTATGGTGAATTTGGGCTGCATGATACACATGTCTGTAACAAAATTAATGTTCTACGCATGATCTTTCTCTAGGGATTTCAAATTCAGCTTATTAATGAATTGTATCCCTTATTTCCACCATTAACAAAACAATGAAATCGTCTCAGTTACTATACTTACTCGTAACAAAACGACAAGACAACTTTAATTAAGAGTGCCCGCAACATGTAGGTCGTTGTGAACGTCACCCTGAAACCAGAAAAAACAATAATATTCGCCCAAACCCTGATTCTTGCCCCTTTTGGCCAGCTTGTAAACATTTTGTGGTATCGTAAGCCCTCTTAAGTTGTATCAGTCATCTATAAATATTTATACATATTTTGGTTGTGCCAGAATGAATTAAAAGTACCTCGTTGAAATCTCCTATGCTCTGATCGTCTTTGGACATTTTCAAGATGCCACGACACTTTTCACAAACCGGTAAAGGGGTTAGGGTTATGATTGGGGTAGAATTGGGGCTAGGCTACAATTGGAGATTGGATTAGGGCTGAGTTTAGGACGGCCGAGGGCCAGCACGTTCCCCTTGTAAATTATTTTTCCAGTATATGACAACATCCTTACAAACCGATTGTCATTAGCTGCATTTCATTCATCAGCGTAATATAAACTGCGAACAGTAGGACAAGAGCACTGGGATCTACATCACTACTTGAACATAGAGTTGTTTACACCTGAGTGGTTAGTAAATGAGGAAACAACGTTAATTATAGGATCGAACCCCTATAGTACCCCGCTCCATTAAAAAGAAAAAAATCCCCAGAGTGGGGAATGTTACGTCGACCTTTCTTTAGAAGGAAATGAAAAAGGAAAAAAAATCCACTGACCAAGGCCGGGCCCCTTCATAAACGCGGGGAATTTGCTAAATATAATGATGCTACTTTTGTGTTTGTATCGGTATGCAGCTACATTTTGCTTTCAATGAACTGTCTGACCATAATTTGAGTCGGAACACTGCTGCCCTGAAGAGGAAGCTGTTTACAGCTGTCATCTTAGAAGATGAATAATATTTATAGAAATACGTTCAATTTATTTTCAGTTGGAGCATGAATTCGAATCAAGTTGCTGTCGATAAATCCAACTAATTTTGGGAATCCGCAGGACCGATGTGTCTACATCTTTGTCTTTCCAGCACAATCTTGATACGGCGATGAAAGTTCGTTAGGTGCTCGCCGATGCAAAACATCGGTGGCTCTCGTCACAGACGACTAACAGTCAATTTGTCTACATCAGTGAATTCTCCACACTCTTCTTGAAATCTTGATGCGAGTGATGAACACCTGAAGCAAAGGTGTTAAAGTTAACGGTGTTCTCGGGGCTGAATAACAGGCGGGGCTCCCATGCACACTTTCTTCACTGCTATCCACCCTGATCAGAGCTGAACTCGTTGAAACTCCTCCGGTCTTCATGCATGCGGGGTCAGAGTGGAAAAATCTACTTAGCTGAGGTTTGAAAGGACTTGCACAATATTTGTTTTGAAAACTTGTTTTATAAAGCCGAATATTTAGAGTATGGTATCAGTGGTTCATGGGTTTTTTTTTTTTTTCCTTTACAAGTTTACCCCTTAGAGGATTCTTTTCAATCATAAATTTTATTCGCCTCACTGTAGAGAAGATGACATGCTGGAGGGGAGAAAGCACTCGTCATGATGGGGTAGGAAATGGAGCTTGCGGTATAATAGAGATAAATCTTTGTTGCATTATTAAAGCAGTCTGTGAAGTGCAACGAAAACGGATCATCTGTTAGGAAATGTATTTTTTACCAATTTGCTTCGTGAATCGATCACGCAGGACGCATGCTGGGTAAATCCAATTCTTCAGCACATTTGGCCAATTTCACCAAAATTTCTTTTCTGTGATGATTGGTGGTGATTCCACGCTTCTGTAAATACTGTTTCAGAGTTGCAACATCAAGATTTTCAAAACTTTTGCTGGTAAATTCGATCAGTATGCTGTGAAGCGCCATGGTGTTTTGCCAACGCTGGAGAAACGCAACTCAGAAAGGCCAATAACCAGTTTAATTAAATAATCTCATTACTATAGAAAAAGTAGTGCGGACAGTTCAATCTCTGAAGAATAACAAAGCAGCTGGGCCAGACGGGTTGATTGGAGAAGTTTTTAAGTATTTTTTAACTACTCCCCCCCCCCTTTTTTTTGGGGGGTCTCTTTTTCCAATCACCTATTTGTTCATGAAAAATTTCCTGATGCATGGACTAAAGCATTATTCACCTGTTGTTGAAGAAGGGCGATTGAAATCAACCATTAATCTCTTTTAAATATCTACAGTACAATTTATAGTTCTATTCTCAACAAACGTATCAATGGCTGGATTGAAGAAAATATAAAGTAGGCGAAGAACAAGATGCTTTCAGGAAAAAAGCACAGTCCAATAGATCACATATTTACTCTAATACACTCATACAAAAGGAATTGGTCAGGCAAAAAAAGTATGTAGCTTATGTTGATTTTTATACAGCCTTTCGCTGAATAACGTAGAAAATGTCCTACAATCGATCACAGAATCAAATCGATGTAGGAAGTCATAGTCCGTGGTGCCTGGGACTCTGTTCTATCTTCTGTGATTGTCAAGTACTCTCGGGTAAGACTCGGATCTCAGTATAACGTATTATACGGCAGGACGATTTTTTCTTGAATTAATTGTATGTTTGCTTCCTGGCCTGGTGGTGACAGCTGTAGTAGGTAGGATGGGACGGTGCGGTCAAAGTGATGTCATTGATGTATTTACAATCGAAGTTAATATTTTTGCAGCATGGCATCATCAAACATTTGTCCTAAGCCTTCAAATATGCTTTTCTTGTATCCGTGATTCTAAACGATTATTGCATTTTCACACACAAACTAGTCTCGCGTTAATTAACAAATTAAAAGTTTTATTGGTGATGTTTGTAGATATGTTTCTCAATCCCTCTATTTTACCGCAGTCTTCTGGCAAACTGTAGCAACAGCATCCTCTGTAGGTGGTCATTGTGGTATCAACAGCACCAACATCACCAGTAGAATATGATAATTTCTTACTCCATCTTATAGTGTCTGTCTCACACCCTTCTCTTCCCATGTCGACATACCATAGATAAGAACGACTAAGGTGAAGGCTGAAGTTAGGCACTGGTCACGTGGTTCTCTAGTAAGTAGACCTCAGGCTCTTTCTCTTCATAGTATAATTTTCTTTGACCTCTTCTCTACCTGGACGACTGCTACATATGACATTTAAATTACTACTGCATTTTCATTCATTCATACATGTAATAAAGACAGAGTTAAATTGTATTTTTATTCTGACAAGTAATATAGTAATTTGTCATTTTTATTTCTGTATGTAATAAATAAAATGTTGTACCGTACAGGTAGATTCTGCATGTAGAAATACAGTACTGTATCATTCTTTTCCAGACATATAATAAATCTAGTACTACACCGAGCTTTTCATCCCCAGAATGAGAAATGCAATCCTTTCCCGTACTTTCATACAGTGACAGCTTATCAAAGTCTCTTGAACAGCTGCTTCGTCCCAATCAGAAAAGAATCGCATTTATTTATCAGTAAACAATGAGCTCAAGCCTTTCCTTCGTTGATTTCATTTATTGTAGTCAGTGAACAGCCTTGTAAGCTGATTTGTAGGCGTGCATCGGTTATCCAGGCGTGTCACAGCGTTTGTGGACACACATTCTATGACAGTTGAAATGTTGTACAGCGACATATAACACAGTGTGTGAATAATGTCAAACCATTGAATACTGTGAGGAGATGGTTCACACGTTGTACAACACCTGGAGAACACTCTCTTAGTTTGTCGAGAAAATCCACACATTACACAGCATGTGGAGTACGTTGGCACATTACACAGTGTGTGGAGGTAGCACGTGGAGGTCCACACAGTACGAGGCACGCATGCGCAGACACATCGAAAATCCCCCCCAGACGAGTCGACCAGTCGTCTGGAGTCTCAGTATCACCCGCAAGTCTCTGCACACCTCGGATATGTCGTCACGTGGCGTTTCCAAGGGTTACGACAATGTCGAGAAAATATTACTTGTTGAAGTACATCCAAGTGTTTCGACAAGATGACCTACCGTGGTCAGCAGATAGAAAGACTTTTTTTTTCTTGTTTTCTCTCTTTCACACAACCACACACACGATGTATGTCAATTTTTTTTCATGGCAACTCTAAGCAGATGCTATCTACACTCTGTTCTCTACGGATATTTATTGTGACCAATGTAGAAGTGGGGGAAGAAAGAGAGGCTGAGAGAGATAGAGGGAGACAGAGAGAAAGAAGACACAGAACGATAAGTTCCTCCTTGATATATATATAACTTTTGTGCTCATCATGAGCGTCAGGTAATCTGAAGCTGAGGTACCCGGATGAGCACCAGGAAACCACACAGCAAGACAGCTTGTGGTGCAGCATCCAGAGGCTCAGTTGCCGATCTTTTATCTGTGGTCCAACAGTTTCAACTGTCAGCGTCATAACTGAAGATGTCCAGCAGTCAAAGTTTTAACTGTCGGCGTTATCGTTGTAATCATCGTGGTCGTCGTCTTCAACTTCATCGTCATCCAGGCTGGTTTCGGAGATGCGGAGAACTTCCCGCAGCCAGACTGCAGTAGGAAGGTTCTGGCACCCTAGGTAGCTGTGGCGCAGTTCTTTCGGGGTGAAGGGTGGTCTGACGTCACACGGGGCCCCGAAAATGGTGGTCTTGATCTTGCCCTCCTCACCCTCACCCATCCTGGGGCTGGAGTGATGCATCGCCTGGCGACTGGCCTGCAACATACAGGGACCTGTATTCCTTCTTCTACTTTCCCCAACACCACTATTAGTAGTCCCCGCTCAGCTGTAAAAGGTCGGTCCAACGAATCCAAATACAGTCTTTACATACGAAGACTATTACAAGAAACTGATGACAAACAATGGTTATCGATTACAGAAAGAAAAGATGGCGCTGACATGACAAAAGACAAAAAAAAAATAACAGTGACAATGACAATGATCGCAACAATATTTTATTATTCCTCTAGGAAAGTACACACAGCCAAATGCACCAGAGCAGCCCAAAGTGCAGGGAGGACAACAAAATGTTTACATGAACCGTAAGGTCAGTGAAGGAAGTCTCGTTTATAGAGGGAGGTAAGTCCCTGTAGACTGTCGATTCTTCCTCTGGCGACAGTTAGCTCCCTTATCTCAGCGTTAATCTGCTTCACTGTTTCGCCTACGGTATCCACGATCGAGAATGACAAACAGGTCACCTAGATAAGTTTTCGTGTTATCACTCACTCTCCCAGTAATCACTCAGACTCACATTTTTTTTACCCTTACGATGCCTGTTTTCGGTGTTTGAAGGGAGTTGGAAAATGTTCAAGAGAGATGCAATTCAAAACCAAAGCCAAAAGAAAAAAAAAGTCATCCTAGAATAAAAGTCTAGAGAATATTGGAAAACGACTTTCTTTCTACAGGTAAGGACTCACAGAATGAACGTCCACGGAGCAGGTGTGTGAGTGGTTAGCAGCGGCCCAGTAGCGGCTGTATTCGTTGTCATAGGAGTATTCGTTACTCTTGCCGTTGGCGAAGACCAGCACGTTGCTGTGAGCAGGCGACTGACGCAGCTCCTGCACCAGCTCCCCCGAGAAGCTCTGGTCCACCAGCAACACCACCTGCCGCGCTCCGCAGTCCCCCAGATCGTCCATCAGCTCGCGAACCGTGTAACGCTCCTCTTCCTCCGCCTGCAGGGACGTGTGCAGAGGAGGTGATCAGATGACGTCACGTGTGTGAGAGAAAGACAGAAGGAAGAAACACTAAAGGCAGTACATACATTCTTGCGTGCTAAACAGCCACAGACACATGAAGGGAGAGAAAAGAGAAGAGAGGAAGAAGAGAGGGGCAGACGGAGGGAGAGAAGTAGCCGGCCTACCAGCCCGTTGTCATTTGCGTCCCACAGAAGACTGCTGCCGTCGCTGCGTGCCGGCGAGTTGAGAAACAGGAACAGCGAGTCCACGCAGTGCGGCTGAAGGCACAGCCTCCGCAGATGGTTTCTCATCGCCATCTTCATACTGGCGGGGTACACCTTTTGCGGGGGCTCAGATCCCACTGTTCAAATATATAAATAAGTAAATAAATTAAAAGGAAATCAATTAAATAATTTACGATAAATATATTTTAAAAATGAAGTCATAAAGAAACAAATAACTATTTAAAAAAAATAAATGAACAGAAAAATTGATTTCAAATAAATAAAATATTTAAAACATCGTACAGTGCGGTTTCTGGATGAGGAAGAATATATTGAACTGCGTGCGCCATCTTCAATCTTTGTCAGCATTATTTGCGACTTTATTTTCTTCAGAAACATTTGTCTACCTGCCCTTTCTCTCTCTCTTCTTTCACTCAACAACATCTATTTCTCTTGTGTGTGTCAGCGCGCACGTGTGCATGCATGCACGTGTCCGCCCTGTGTCACACCTGTGTCAGTGATGCATACTATTCCGATGGCTGTGCAAGCTTTGAGTATACTCTCCCTGTTCCCTTCGTAACCGACATGGAGCATGAAAACAAATACATTATACACCTCAGCCTATCTCTCCACGTACTGTTCACCCAATTACCTTTCATCTCCACCTTATCTAGCCTCGGTTAGCATTTCCATATTAAAGATAGAAAACTCAGTCTTCGGATCCAAGCAGAGTCGTTTTTTTCTTTTTTTAAAGCTGGCAGCATGACGAGGGTCTGCTCGGTCAATTTGAGAAAACATCGGAATGTGAAGTTTGTCGCCCGCTAACCAGCTAGAGGAAACCAGGCATGGAAATATTAGGAGTCTGCCCTTGATTTCTTTATTTCTGCTTTGGAAGAGACTAGGTTCATCTTAACGGAAGGTTGCCCTGCGATGACGTCAAGATCGTCTAAGTGAGCAGTCACGTGATTAGATGCCAACACCACGAGCCAGGATTGTCCATAGTTCAGGCAGTGAAGGTGAGAGAACACAATGTTGTTTTTTCCTGCCTCTTTCGTAAATAAAGAAACGGCTACATTTCTTGAATGAAGCACAAATCTCAATAGCATGCAAAGTTTTATTAATTCAAGGAATGAATAATGTCAGCTAAAATATCCATGAAGTTAATGAGTGAAAGACAGAGAGGCATTCCGACGAAATGGCTCAAATATAAATCGCCCAGTCCCTCGCTTTCTCGGGACTGAATGTGACAGAAAGACATTTTTACTACACAGGAATGAGGAATGCCAGTTTTTCAAAAGCATAAGCGATACAATTTTTTTTAAGCCAAATTTTCGAGCAACACTTCAGCCCTTGGGGCAAGACGTCTAAAAACACCGCGCGCAGTAATCAGGTGACCCCAGCTTCCGGTCACGTCTCAGGTGAGCGTACAGCGAGGGCTGTATGCATCAGTAGGCTTATCGAACAGGTGCTCGACACAACATCAAATGCTGCCTCCACCCGAGCCGACAAGAACGCCTGTGAGGTCAGGGAGGGCAGGCATTCTTTCGGGTGTGAATGCTACTGGAGTGGACCTGGTGCACCCGAGTTACGATACCCGAGACTCGAATTGTGAGCCTGTCTTGTTCAGCTTCACGTACAGATGTTGGTCGTGAGAAACACAGGCAGTGGATCGACTGTTCAGAATGTGTCATCAAAATGTGCATAGTGATTACACTGTACAACTGTACAAAGGTATTCAAAGTGTCAGCAACGTGTACAGAGGAAGTCAACAGAGCGCAGAGGTTGTCCACGGCAGATACAGAGGTATAGAGGGAGCCGACAGAAATGAAAAAAGAAAAAAAAATATCAGGGATGGTGAAAATTGCAGGAACAGCAGCTTCCAGCCGATAGAGCTCTAGAAAAACTGAAAGGTCAAAAATAAAATTGAATAGATCGATGGTTATACACTATCAGTAGCGACGACGACGACGACGAGGCGAAGAAGATGACGATGACGATGATGATGATGATCACATATTTAATCATCATTTTACCATTAGCTGAGGGTCGACAATATTATCCCAGCAACAACAGTGACGACGGCAAAATTCAAGGTGTCACATTTATCGAAGAAAAGAAAAGAATGAAGAGGTACTTCCCTCCCTCCCTCTCCCCACTTCCCCAGCACGTTCATCTCTAGCTCACCCCCAACAGTCGAATCCGAATTCGCAAAAAAATGTGCATCTTCTAAAAGCCGCTGTGTTTTCTACCTTTTCAGCAGCCTCCTTTTCTAGGTGGGAGATCTCTCTCCTCACCTCAGCCACATCCACAACCACCGCTTCGCAGTTACGCACCCTTCCTACGATTACTTCCCTTGATGACATTCAACGCTTACGAGGGACCTTAGGCGTGCGTGCGTGCGAGAACACACACACACGAGCATCTTTACGCACTTCCCCCCGAGTTCGAAATACGCAAGAGAGGAATGGACTGATGGCTGATGGTTTCTATTTTCCTGTTATCCTTTCTGCTTCTGAAAACATCTGACGATGACCACGCCAAAAAAAACCCCCTCCTAGCTGTGGCACGTGAGAGTTGGAGCGAAGGAATGTTAAGAAATGGACCAGAAAGATAGAATAGGTGCATTCTTGAACGGCAAGTCACCTTCAAAGGTGAGTAGAAAAGTGCGGCAGCAGCTGCAACAACGATGATTTTTTGTTCCAGTTCCAGTGGCTGTCTGTTGAAAGGTGGGGGAAGGGGGAGAACATCTAAGAGCTTTTCCTACCTCGAAAACACCCGCTTTCAATGAGTCGATGAAAAGAAACGGAAGACAGTGTGGACAGTTCTAATATCAACAAGCGCCGTGCGATCCCGTTAATGCAGTTTTTTTTTTTTTCTAAAAAATATTACTCAAGACGGTCTTGTCGATGTCTGCCCCTCAGAATGCAGGAAGGTGAAAAATCGCACCACAGACCCCGGAGGCTGTTGATACAGAGCTTGAAGTGTTCCTATGAGACTAAACAGGCGTGTAATGATGCTGTGCACGCCACTGCACTCCTCCCGGCGCGAGCAGCTTCAAGAGGTTTGCTGTCTCGGTAACCACTCGGGACATGCATCAAACCTTCAGTGAGGTCTCTTCATCATCACTATTCCTACTCCCTGGTGGTCCCGTGATATGTATTGGCAGTACAGACAGGGGTTATCACGAAGTAAACATTTATCTTTACCAAAATTCATAAAATAAGAAAAAGACAGAAAAGAGAGACAGACAAATAGAGGTCATGGGAAACAAAAAACAGAACAAAACAAAAACAAACAAAAACTAAAACAAAACAAAACCCTTCACTATAAATAAATAAAAAGAAGAAAGAAAGAAAAGTGAAAAACACAGAAAGAACTGAATAAACAAAAATATTTTTTTATTAATTAAAATACCTACCTTTATTTATCTTTACTAAATCATCTTTACTACGTCATGGGAAACAAACAAACAAAAAACAAACAAAAACAAAAAAACAAAAAAAAAACCTTCACTACAAATAAATAAAAAAAAAGAAGAAAGAAAGAAAAGCGAAAAACACAAAGAACTGAATAATAAAAAAAATAATGTTTATGTATTAAAATACCTACCTTTATTTATCTTTACTACACTTGCTTTACTACTACTACAGGAGCGCCAAGAAAATTAATAAATCGGAAGAACTAAAGGGCATCTGTAAAGGATGTGCACGCAAAACATAAAACTTATAAATATTTACAAAACACAACAAAGTCTGGGCTCTGGTGCAGAAAAGTGATCTTGGCGAAAGGAAGCAAAGATTGTTTTTCTGACCGCTCATTGGCTCACACGAAGCGGGCGACAATATTTTGCAGGTGGCGCAAGTAGCTGAGCACGAAAACAAACCGAGCTCATTCTTAACAGGAAAAATATGCACATTGGGCAAAGTGTTTACATATGGTTATAGACAAACATTTAGCGAGCGTGTTCAAACGTATGTCAAGTAAGTTAGATGTTAAAGAAAAAAATGAACACAACAGAGGTATGCGTGTGAAAACTACTTATAACGAATGTAAGTACTTTATTATGACGAGGGGTAGAACTACTGACCTATGACCCCACCAGGGGCTAGCAAGGTACGGACACAGCAAGGGAGCGCTGTTCACTCACCTGCAATGGGTCGCCAGGGGCTAGCAATGCAAGGACACCACAAGGGAGCGCTGTTCACTCACCCTGCAATGGGTCGGCGCCGTTGGCGAAGAAGATCTTGATGTTGCGGCGCAGGAAGCCGTGCGCGCGCAGCATGGTGTACATCCTCTCCACGTTCTGCAGGCTGTGCAGACCACTGATGTGCCGGTTCCAGCCCCCGGACAGCAGGACGGCCTGGTCGCAGACCTCCAGCATGCGGCAGCTGCTGCGCACCAAGGCGTGGGTGGTGGCGCAGCGTCGCGTGTTGTCGCGCAGCGGATTGCACACCGGACCCGTTTCGTTGACGGCGACGACATCCGGGCACCTGGCGAAACCCGCCAGCAGCGACCGGCACTCCAGGTGGTTGACCGGGACAGGGTCCACGACGACATCTTCAGGGCCTCCCCCGCCGGTCGGTCGCTGGTGCTGTGGGTGATGGTGGTGATGGGGAGGCAGGGGCCTTGAGCTGAGACCGTCGGTGCCCAGGTGCACCAGCGGCAGAAAGTTGATCTCGCACCTTCTCGCGTAGTTTCGCCGTCGAGATAGCCGTTCCAGCGCGTTACGACAACGTCTTCGTAGGGCCAGGTACATACATTCATCATCTGAATAATAATAATAATAATAATAATAATAATAATAATAATAATAATAATAATAATAATAGCATGGTGGAGGTAGCGGTACAGAAAGGAGAGAAAGAAATACTTTAAGTTTTGAGTTAAAAAAAATTCAATTGTAATTTCTTCTAGCCCACCTACAATCAAGTGGACGAGAAGTTTTTCCAGTCACAAGCCATGCCACCACTCAGTCAAACCAAATCCCTCAAAGACAGATCCGCAGTAAAAAGAAGGTTTTCTCCTAAAGTAACTCTTCGCTATTGCACGAGAGCAACACCCGAGCAACAATAGGCATGAATGTTTAGACTTCCCAAGAATTCCTTTGCCGTCTTGTTTCTCCGTTTTCCACTCGACCCTCTCCGCTCACTTTGCTTCATTACGAAGCTGTACAAGAATAGGTCTAACACGCTGAGGCAATCAATGCCTACGGTGATGGTATGTCGAACATTTACTTACAATACCAGGGCGGAGAATTCCTTTCACATCTGGACACGCGTGAAGCCTGCTGTGCTCGTGGAGTATTTTCATTATGCGAATTTGTGTTGCCCCTTGGCTGCGAACACCTTTTTCTATATAACCGATTTCTCTCCATATATAATATATAATGTTCAGGTGGGCTAGGGGTGGTGGTGGTGGCAAATTTGTTTAACAGAAAAATTCATAAAGTACGCTTGTGATTATTAGTATATCGTGTCTACAGGTCGGGCTACTTTGTAAATTTAATGTTTTTCTTTAGGTTTTTATTGATATTATCTCTTTTTTCTTTCTCAAATTATTTTTTTCTTTTAGTACTCTTAATGATGGATGCAATGTACTTGCGTTTTAATCTGATTTAGAAATATATATGTATGTGTGTTTAAAGAATAGACAGCGAGTGTGGATGAATATGTGTCTTGTGCGTTAGTGACAGGAAAAGAGGAGGAGAACTATGATTTCACCTGATGCCTCTAATTTTTAACAAGGGTTCTCTAACAAATTCATTTAAAATGCTCTTTATTACATTCTCTATATTATTGCTAAAATCATTTAAATGCAGCAGCATAAGTAGAGCTACGGTGACATAAAATAAAGTTCAGCTCATTTAAACACGAAATATTTAATTTAACTTAACATTTTTAATATTAATTTAATTAAAAATATTCATTAAATTAAACAGCTCTCCTCTCGTGCCGTTAGTTCCACCAGTGCCTCCTAAGCATATCGTACCTTGTAAATTATTATTATTATTTATTACGTATTTTCTGCATGAGTCAAGAAAATGTCAACATCGTAATAATAAGTTACCAAAAGTTTTGGGTGGATAAGAGCAGTGGTCATCACTCCTATCAGCTACATCTACCCACGTGAGGAATCGTCGCCCAACTACAACACCTGAATTTTCACCCGCTTTCGAGAACTCAAGTACTCGCAGAAGGGGCCAAATGGCTCTTATGCCGTGTCTTCAACCAACCAAACAAACAAACAAAGAAACAAAGAAAGAAAGAAAGAAAGAAACAAACAAACAAACAAACAAAGTAGCTTACCTACATGCACCCCTCCACGCGCTTGGCACGCTCCGCGCGGTAGGTGTGCGTCGACGAAAAGGACGACGACGAGATGTCCGAAGCTGGCCCGTGGGTACGGGTCCAGGACCACCACGCCCTCGTGTAGGCCGTGGCTGTTCAGAGGCTCGTCCGGGATGACCGTTAGAAACTTGCCGTATGTCGAGGGCGAGGCGACGTAGACGTTCATGGCGGACTTGGGCAGCGCCACCAGCTCCTTGCACTCGCGCACTGTGGTGAAGAAGACATCTTCGCAGTCCAGACTGTGGATGTAGTTGTAAGCTGCTGTTGCCCACCGGTAGTTGCGGGATACAGCACTGCTCATGGGTTCGAACCTCTCCGGCAAGATGTTGTATTTCCAAGTATGTTTACGAGACGACTGCTGCTGCTGCTGCTGCTGTTGGTTCTGACTCTGATGACCGTGCGTATCTCCGCCACCATTGGTGGCCTCTTGGATGTTCGATTCACTGCTGGACAAAGGCGGCGGAAGAGCGAACTTTGCAACATGGATGTGGAAAATAAGCAGAAGATGAGCTGTCCTCACGAGAGCATAGCTTGTCTCCCGGTTGCACCACATGGCTGTTTGACCCCGAGGGAATGACCTATGTTAGTTGGTAATATTTTTGGAGTTTCATGTCTTCTGCTGGAAACTGAAACTTATGGAGGTAAACTATTTTCTTGAATATACCTCTGACTTTCATGAAGAGCCACAGCTTTAGTCTGTAAACATGGCTCCACCAGAACTTTAGAGATTATTTTTGGCAGAAAGCTGCACGAAAAGCAAGTCTACATCCGGGTCTTTAAAACTCTTCACGAGCTCGATCGATTCTGATAAAGAATCGTTGTTATTTAACATGTGGTTTATGAGTTTCTCTTCCAAAATCTTCGTTTGCTGCACAGGTCAAAGTTTATGACGACGTAAGAAAAGCATCATAGAATAAGTATAAAGAATAAACAATGCGAAAAAATTATAATTTTACTGATTGTTCCACAGGATAGAAAAACATCACGGAGAAGGCAGTGAACATAAATAAATTCCTTTACAACTTCGCACGTCCAGCAACATGAACCTTCCTTTCGTTTACTGACCGTCCGATCGTCTAGTGAGGAAAGCTTGGTTGTGACCAGCTCTGCCTGCAATCGATGTGTCTGGAATGTAGCAGCCGTTTGCTGCAGACGTTGGCGCAGGGAAGCCCCTCGTTTGCGTCAGCGTGCGTCTGCCTGCGCGTGCCCGCGTGCAACAGCGGCGCGTAAATACTCCAAAGACTTCAAGCAGTGGGAGTCCCTCCGGCCACCCGTCGGATTGGAGGCAAGAGTTGTAGTAGCACTGGGTGCTGGCGGAGCGGGTCACCTGCCACGTCATGGCTTGAAGACTGCAGCCGCCATTGGTCAACAGCCCCAGCACCTAAACAAGTGGCCCTCGTCACAGACTTCGTTACAGACACCATTTCTCTTGGCCAAACGGCCGCTCCCTCCCCACGAAGTGACCCCCGCGCAACCCCGAGTGCGTACGTTCGAGAGTTTGGCGAGGCGCTGTGGTGGAGAGTGAAATACAGGGAGCATGGGTCAGAGGTCGAGGGATTAAACAAATCACAGGCATGCTGGCTTTCTATGCGTTGTTAATACAGAAAAATCTGGAATAAGAAGCTGTCTGACTGTTAGTGGTCTGTGCGTTTGTTTGCGTGTTTGAGATTTTTCTTATTAGAGTTTTTGCTAATGTTTTGCTTGCTTGCTCATTAGCAAGGAAAGGAGAGAGAGAAGGGCGAGAGCTAGCTTTCAGCAACAGTAGAAAGAACTTAGAAAGTCATGCATGGGCTAAAAAATAGATGTTTCATCTGTGAGTCGTGAATTTTCGGTTTATACAGCTTTTATGCTTGCAACTTCATACACACACAAACTATAACTGGTTTCTGTTTGTACTTCATGACCCCGAAACAACAACTTCGACCGTCTATTATCAGCTTTATTCTTACCGGGATTGTCTTGCTGAAAAATTGCTGATATTACTTTCGATTACTCATACACATTTTTACACGAGGAAGTAATCTTATCTCAAAGTTTCTGATTAATGTTCAATTTTTTTAATTTTTTTTTTTATTCATGTGGCATAAAATTCTTCCACCTGCTCGTCTAATATTTTTTTTTTCTCTCTTTCTGAGAATAACTTTTGAACTTTCGAAATATGTTAGCAGCATTTCCTGCTGTGTGGGCCCTCTGCAGGAAAAGTCATGAAAATGTTAAGAAAATAAGATCAACACGAATTGTCTTTTCATCAGCTGTTTGGCTGGAGGGGTGGGGGCTGTACAAAGGGCACTTTACTCCACAAGAGCGCATTTCCACCGCCAGAAATGAAGGCAGGAGAAACTTTTAAGACCTGCCAGGCGTCCTTCCGTCTATCTGCCACTAGAACACAGACGCACGCACGAACAGCACCCAAAACCCCTTCAAGGTGTAAACACCAGGCACAGACTGTGGAAAGGGTCATAGGAATAAACACACACACAACCACACTATATCTCTTTCTCTCTCTCTCTATCTATCTCACACTATTTCTCTTTCTCTCTCTCTCTCACACACACATAAACACTACTCTGTTTTTTGCACACCTCTAACAGAGTTTGGAGAAGCGAACAGCTGAGAGGTTAGAGCACCATCGTCCGAGGTTCGATACCCGTGTGGCGAATCATACTTTGTCCAATCGACCCGGCTGTTGAATGAGTATCTTATTAGTAGGGGAACAAAGGTATCACAGGGAGGGAGAGGCGATGGGCACCGCCTTTATGAAACGGTTGGCACCATAAAGATGTTTGGCCTTTTGCATCTTAGCATGCCAAATAAT